>NQLW01000515.1:1280901-1301967 GCA_002312845.1 Kalanchoe fedtschenkoi | reverse complement strand
ACTTTTAATCAGAAAATCACCGACTTCAGAGCACCAAATAAGTACTCACATCAAATTTGCAAATGATATTAAAACGACTGATTGCTTCCAGGGCTATTCTGAAATTAGTTTTAGTGGTTTACCTCACCCAGTAGTTAGAAAAAGGCAAACATTTATACATAGTATTGAGTTATTAACTACCACTGGATGAAAGAGCATGTTTCTGATCCTTACTTAGGGTACAAACGTCGAGGAAATAACTAAAAGTTGGAACATCAATGGAAGTAGCATCTTTGGTAGACGCATATTGTAAGACAAAAGTTGAAGCTTTGATCAGCAAACCTACCACAAGGCAACCATCTTCTCCGGCACAAGAACTAAAAATCTCCTCTAAACATCCCAGGAGCATAGCCAACAGATTCTCTTCTTTCACAAGACGTGGCGTAAGAGTTGGGACAGTGAAAAGTTGCACTGAGAATGAAGGTAAAATAGAAAGTTTCTTCATATGAGCATCACCATTCTCGTTTATTGCTAATTTGACGAAGGTCGGGTAATAGTTTATAAAAGCTTTGGCAAACTCATACTTAAATTCAGGCTCCCCCAATAATTTAAGCAGCATCTCGCGAAGTATTTTGACAGTTTTTCCACTTACATACCTCTCTGCTTTTACTAGAGTATCCAATAAACCATCTAAACACAGCATATTTTTGCAAATTAAACAAAGTAGACTCTCACTATGTCTGCAGAACTCCAACAGGGTCCCCGCTACAATAGCCAGGAGTTCACTTGTGGACTTTCTTATCATATAAAATAGATTTTCTCCTGCACTTTTTTCATGATACATAGCCTCTGCCTGTAACAGCTTATTTTTGCAATAAATAAGAACAGCATCCAGAACAAGCCCCATAGATACAGAATACTCCTCCTGAAGAGGCCGCATTTGTTCCACCCCTTTATGTTTGGAAAAAATCCCTCAGGTTTCCACGCAGTCACATCCCCACAATCACAACAGCCATTGCCAGTATTAATAATGGAATAGTCATGACCTTCATGATTCCCATTTTGAAAGCAAGGGACACAAATTGCACAAGATGGGTCATGCTCACACGTCTTGCAACAGTACGCTAGTTCATTGGGTCCCCAAGATGTTCCACAAACACCGCGTTGCCCCTCACTGATTTCCGCAAGTTTGTTCAATGCGCCACCCGGATCACCTTCAAACATCATCCACTGTAACCAAACCATACTCTCTCTTAGCCATCCCCGCAGCGCAGATGCACCAGTTTTCTTTGCAGTGCCGGCACTGGCTTTCTGAAGCACAAGCTGCGCATCCTCATCCGTAGGTAGGATGACATGTACCAACTCTGGTATCCGTAACTTGTTCTCTTTAGAAAAAATAGCCAAACCACGCTGGAACTCACCGAGCAATCCAGCAGGAACCCCGACTTGAATCAGCCTCTGAGACCAGTCACAAAAATGCAAAGTAACAGATCATTCACAATCAAATTAAACCCTAATTAGAACAATTAAAACAACAGAACTAATAAAAAATTCCCCACTACCAAAACTGAATCCCAGCTCAGAAAATCAAGTAGGGCCAACCATGAGAACAAAGCCCTAACCTGAACAATCTTATCCCGACAGTCGATCCGATAGGCCGAGGCAGAAGACGGCTCAGTCTCCATCCAATCGGTCCGTTATCCTGTTCAGCAGCGCATTCCGATCCTCGCGGGAAAATCAAACCCTAGAAAATCCCCAAGATACAAATCAGACTCAAGCTCAGAGTTGATCAACAGCCACAGAAACCGTAGGCAATCCGGTTGATTTTCGAGTCTAGCTCAATCAATCGCATCCAGAAAACAACAAAGCCACTCGCGGTGACTGTCGCAGATTGTCGGAGCTTCGACGTCGATTGGAATCCATTGAAATGATATCTCAACCAAGCTCGAGATTTTAAAACTGAAAAGGAGTAGGAAAATGTGACCCTCAATTTTTAATGGTGAGAATTGGATGCATTGAATGGTATTACGGAGGCACTTTAGCTTGTCTGAAAATGTGGTTATGTAAAATTAAAAATTGAATACTCCATCCGTCCTTTAATACATATCGTTTAAGGTTAATTTGAGTAGATTAAGATGAAGTTAATGCTAGCGGTTGAACAAATTTAATGAGTGGGTGGTTGATGTTTTTTTGAAAAAGTTCGTGCAAAAAGTAAAATTGGTAGATGATTACTGGTGATGAATGATTTTTTTATTGATTATGATAAAGAAGTGATTAATGTTTGATGTTTTAAGGTAGTTGTTGATACTAAATATGCATCGAAAATTGTTAAGTGACAAGTAAAAGTGGACAAAAAAATTCGATTAAGTGATATGTAAAAGAGGGGAGAGAGAGAGTATTGTATAATAATTTGAATAGTCAAATTAGTGGTCAAAATAAGTTGATGGTTGAATGAATCATTTTTCGATATCTTAATTTATTATAATTTATAAAATTATAATTAAGATTATTATTTAAAATATACAAATAAAATTACAATAATGTTCATATAGGGTGACGATGAGGTTGTGGGCATCGTTGAGGAGCTTCCACACGTCAAGCTGTCCGCCAATGTTGTTACTTTACATTCTCAGAAAAGAAAAAAATTATCAGAATTTTAACTAAACTAAATTAATGGCGGGAAGCAGACTTTGGGAATGTAGGAATCGAAATCGGGAATGGCGACGGATCCATCCGCAGGAAGAAACACTTCACCAATCATCAGATAATTAGGGTCTCCATCCGTATGCGTTCCGAGAAGCAACTTGTGGGCGGTGAATGGTCCAACCGAGGCTGGCGCCGAAGGCAGCCACTGGACAGTGAGCTAGGGCCACTCCAGCGGATTCGATATGACCACATCGTACAGAAACGGCGTGTTCTTCTTCCATACCTCGTACTCCTCCTCCGCTTGCTCCGACGCGCAGCCGTGAATATGTGGTGCTCCGGATTTGGAGTCGACTTTGATCTACGGATCACGCTTCTCATACTGCCGACGATGGTTCTAACGCTGACGAACCTTGATGTTGCTGTTCTCGTAACTCCTCCATCTTCCATTGATGATGTTCGATTGTTAAATTCGAATATAGATTATGAAATCCGAAACTGCTGTAAGGTTTGGTTGAATTTGGGGATTTTCTGATGAATAAAGTTGACGGGGAAGCTTGAAGGGAACGAAGGGATTTTTTATTATTGGGTAGTAAGAGGTAAAATTTGGGATATATGATACAGACTTTAACAAAAAAATCATTCAGTATAAAAAAATAGAAGATTGATTCACTGAATGCTTAATATATTAAGAGACCGCCTCTATTAAGAGCTCATTAAGTGAGACAAAATATGACCTAAGTTTCCATTTTTTTATTTATAATACATAAAAATATTGTTATATATGTTGTTGCATATTTGAAAAGGAAGTTAATGAATCGAAAAGGATGCATATTGGTGAAAAATATTTGCATATGAGATGCATAGCTCATATAACTAATTTGGTCGTGATTGATGGCTTGAAGAGCATGAAACATTCCATTTTTCGCATATGAAATATTGTTAGATGTGTGAGACAATCTCCTTTAAGATGAGAAAAGTATAGAATGATGTCTCAATTGAAAAGATTTTGAGAAAAAATTCAATTTGTTTGGATGTGCGAACTAAGTAGAGTTCAACTTACCTAATGTTAGATGTTGTTCTTAAATTTCAAAATGCAATGGATAGGCTTGACACCATTGATTGATCTGTTTGTAGCGGACTTCTAGGAGAACAATAGGGGTATTAATGATAATAATGGTGATGGTTTGGTTGTTGATTTTGAGGAGGATCATAGTTTTGAAGATGATACGTATGGAATTCTATGTAAATTTGAGTGGGAAAATGCATAAAGATTTGTATGCTTCTTAAGACATTTTCATACTCTTACACTTTGAGTTTCTGATTCGAAATATGTCACTTTGAACACGATCGTCATTTAAATTAGTGACATATTGTATCATTTAGAACAGTGGCAGTAAGATGCAGATGATGAAATGGTCCATAAAATTTTTGGAATGATACAAAGTATGACAAGTATTGGGGAATGTGAAGAAAATGAATATGATTATATATATTGTTTTTGTTATTGACCCTCGTTCTAAGTCAGAATATCTACATTGAACACTTCAAAAAAATTATAAAATCGGGGATAAGCCAAATTGAAGCATTAGATTTGGGTGAGAGGGTAGAAATTGTCTTGTTTGAAATGCTTAATGAGCATATGAAATTCAACAATTGTGAAATGAGCTGAAGATGATAATGGAGTGGAACTTTAGGGATGCAAGCTGATTTTAATGGGGTATGATTGCTGAAGAAATAGGTCTTAGTGAGAAAAAATATAATGAAATGCATACTTATTTATAGATGTTAATTAAAATAGTGAAATTGATGTTTTGGATTGTTGGAGGATGCATAGTTCTCGATTGCCCATTTTATCAAAAATGGCTCGTGATATACAAATCCCTATATTAACGGTTGCTCAAAATTTGTATTTAGTACTAGTGGTCGGATTCTTGATGCATTTAGAAGCTCATTATTCCCTATAATTGTTCAATTATTAGTTTGACTCAAAAATAGATTCGGGATCATACATCACATTCTTATCATGTTGGTATTGAACAAGATCTTGTTAAAATTAAGAACTTGATGAAGATATATGTAATAATATGTTTTTTTAGTTTATGTGATTTTTTTTAAATAATATCAAATATCATTAGCGGGATTCTAATTATTATATATAATTGGACCGACGATCAAATCTGTTTATACTAATGATTCAATCGAAAAATTGAGAACCGAAACCTAAGTGATTCGATTTTCAATCTGATTTTGATACCGCGAAATACTTTGTGCAGGCAAATTGATCCCACATTAAACCGAACCTCTCCCAAAACCGTGACACAGATCACTGAGGAGACTTCAATGAGAGCACTTCCTTTACCCTCATTCTCAAATGTTTTCTATTATTTCCAAACTGAGGAAAATTAAGCTAGTGAATGAAAATTACTAATTTAAAAAACCCTAATAAATCTCTCCCACTCTTCTGCCGCCAAAGGCCAAGCAAGCTTCGACCTTTGCCCCGCTCGTCTAAACCCCATCAAATTCGACGCCGACCCTTCTGCCCCATCAGGCTCATGATGCCTCTGTATTCGTTTAATCTATCGTAGACGCGCCAAGTCCGTATCTTGAATTGCAGCTGCTGTTGCTGTCATAAGTAGAAGCGTCGCCCGCTGCAACTATTACGGGCCAAGATGGCGGCAGTGAAGCGGAAGAATGCGCCGGTGCTGCCATGGATGAGAAGCCCCGTTGACGTTACGGGTATGGAACGGTGCCCGCTGGACTCGCTCCCGTTTCTTGATCCCAGGTAACATTTATTTGGATTGAGCTGAGTTGTTAAACTTAGATTTTGAGTTCAGATGAGTTTAATCTGAACCAGGAAATAGTTCGTTTTCAGAATTTCTATTACCCCCCCAAAAAAAAAAGCTGAGATATGAGCTGAGCTGAGCATCCTAATTCCAACCCCAAAGAACAGACCTTTAGTTTAACAGTAAGAGTTTCCCAATGATGTTAGATATTGAGTTTATCTTTGTTTGTAGATTGAAGGTGGCTTTGGGCAAAATGGGTGTATCTTCGCTCTTCCAAGTGCAAGTTGCAGTTTGGGAGGAAACCATTGGACCCGGTGGTTTCGAGCGCGATGTGTGCGTCAGCTCTCCTACTGGTAGCGGGAAAACATTAGCCTACGCATTGCCGATTGTGCAGGCTCTGTCGACTCGTGCTGTGAAGTGTCTTCGAGCGCTCGTAGTGCTACCCACTCGTGATTTAGCTGTGCAGGTTACACGATAGTTGTTTTACTAGCTTGAAGGCTGTTTTTTGCATATCGTTACTTACGGAAAGTTATAGTGGTTAATCAGTTTGTTTTGCTGTGTTGGGTTGAGTTAGGTTAAGGATGTTTTCTCAGCAATTGGGCCTGCAGTGGGACTATCTGTTGGCTTGGCCGTAGGCCAGTCATCCATCGCTGATGAGATCTCTCATCTTGTTAAGAGACCTAAGCTAGATGTGGGCATCTGTTACGACCCGGAATACCCTTCACCAGCACCGCAATGTGCAGTTGACATACTGGTGGCGACTCCAGGAAGGTTGATGGACCATATCAGTAACACCAAGGGTTTTACGCTCGAGCATCTTCAATATCTCGTGAGAAAGCACTTCTTAACTGACCTAGAATTTCGTTGGTATTTTACTATTGTCTCCATTGCAGCGCAAGTGTAATATCTTTTAGAGTTTTTTCCACGCAGGTTGTTGATGAAACTGATAGATTGTTAAGAGAGTCATACCAGTCTTGGCTGCCGACCATCCTTAAACTGACTGCTTCCGATGACCAGAGCTTTGCGTCTTGCGCTAGATCATTTGACGCATCTCCACTAGGTTCAATAAAGACAATGAAAACATGGTGAGCTCGCTTCTGCCTTTTATTTGCAAGCAAATATCGGTAATCTTTTAAAAGGCTTCGTGTGTCGTGCATAAGTAAGCGTTTAACGTTTCACCATTAAATTACTGCCACAATACGTTCCGAACTTGGAGAAGAATTAAGGAACTTTTTTGTGATCTTTCACTTGTGGTGCAACATATAATCTGAATAACGCGCGTTGCAAATTTTTATTGTCTTCCTATTAATTCTGATGAATGCATACAGCATGTCTGACATATTTTCCTACTGCTGTAGCGGAATTGAAAGGGGATTCAAGGGTAAGCCTTATCCAAGACTCGTGAAGATGGTTTTATCCGCCACCCTAACTCAAGATCCCAGTAAGCTTGCTCAGCTTGATCTGCATCATCCGTTGCTCCTGACGACTGGGCCAACCCGATATTTGTTCCCTGAAAATTTGAAATCCCTCAAAGTGGTATGCCTTCACGTTTCCACCACTTTCATTATTCAAATTCATCACTATTCTATGGTAACAACGTAAAAGAGTTTCCTGGACTTTTTCGATCCATCCCATCGTAAATAACAAAATATATTAGTTCTAGTTTCCTCCGGAAGACATGAGATAGTTGTAACTTTTGTATACAGGTATGTGAAGCGAGTGAGAAGCCTCTCTATCTGGTTGCGCTTCTGCAAAGCTTGGGTCAGGAGAAATGCATCGTGTTCACATCATCTGTGGAGTACAGCCACCGGCTGTATACGCTACTTAACTTTTTTAGTGACTTGAAGTTAAAGGTCGGGGAGTATTCCAAGCTTCAGCGCCAGTCTCTGCGAAGGTGATTATTAGTCTTGTTCTGAGTCATGAAATGTGAATATGTCCATTATAAGCTCCGTACATCGCAGTTTCACGTTATGATCTTTTTGCAGCAAGACATTGGCGGCATTTAGAGCTGGGAAAGTGCAGGTTCTAGTTTCATCCGATGGGATGACTCGTGGAATGGATGTCGAAGGGCTCAAAATTGTCATCAACTATGATTTGCCAGCTTACATCAAAACGTATATTCACAGAGCTGGTCGAACTGCCAGGGCAGGCCATGAAGGCCGCTGTTACACATTAGTGGGCAAGCAGGAGGTACATACATCTACAAATCTCAGGCCTGCATCAACTGAAATGGTCGGATATTTTTCTAATTATTTACCTCGCCGTTGCAGGTCAAGAAATTCAAAAGGTTGCTGCAGAAAGCTGACAAAGAATCCTGCACCGAGCACTCGGTTCCTTCAGAGCTGGTGAATGCGTTACGACCAGTTTACAAAAATGGTATCTGAACATTTCACGTAAATTTCCCCTATTGTAAATACACTTCCATGTCATTTTCTCAAGTTTCTCTGGGCATAACTTTTTCCTGTTATCGTCTGCAGCCCTGGAGAAACTGCAAGAAGTATCAGAATCAGAGGCCCTCAGAAAGCGAAAATGGCAATTACCAGATCGGAAAACACATGATTAAAGTTTCACAGTAACCTCACCCACTTTATTATTCCAAATTTTTTTACATTATTATTGAAAACTAGTTGCGCCCCAATTTATGATATGCGTGGTTTTTCTTATGGGGAGTACATTCGTGCTACAATATATGTAAAGTATCTGATTCTGCACGAAGTTAATTTGGAACAGATCTTGCACGGCGAAGCTTTGGGCGAACTTTGATAACTCCTGGCTTTGAGCCATCGTAACGGTACCTGCAAGATGATCAAGATCAGAATGTACGAGACTATCAGGATTTTGTAGGTGTCCGAGTTTAGGGAGTATGGGCAAAAACAGATGGTCAGAATACCCTTTTTCGTTGAGGAAGCCGCGAACTGCGCCGGGGAGGACGGGCTGTCCTTTACTGTGGTTACCTTTACCTGGTAGAAAAGGAACTTAAACACTACAAGTCGGGCAGATGTTTGCCATTCTTATCATGAAGTTTTAAATATTTAAGACTATAAGGATGTGTTTTATATATGGAAAATTATGGGGGATGAAAATATATGAGATCATGCAGCTAATAAATATTAGACTATGAATATCGATTTAAAGAATTAAAGTGACATCATGCAGCTAATAAATATCCTTCGAGTGCTAAAACTACACACAAACATGATTTCATTTTTCAATTTATCCTATCTCTTATATATTTTCTGTTTTTTCATTTAATTTTTATTGTACTCTATTTGCATATAAAACATATTTGACATCTATAAAATCAATCACGATTTACTTATAAGAAAATCTACTTAAAATTAAATTTATAAACCACGATGTGCAGAGAAATTTCAAGTTGAGAAAGCCGCTAAAATGAAAATTAAATAAAAAATAAGATCGAAAAAAAAACCGAAGGTAAAGAAATTACGATTATTTTAAATAATAGGAAAAAAATCAAAAAAAGGCCATAAACTATCACCGCTTACCCAATTGCGGTTCGAATTACCACGATTTTCAAAAAGGTGCGATGAAAAAAAAAATAGACTAATTTTGAATGATGCTTAAGATCAGTTTGTTTGATTTCTTAAATATAATTGATTTTATAAAATTTGTTGAGAATTATGGATCATTGAGTATGAAAAGACTATGTCTTTTTTATATGCACAAAACGATATAATTTATTTTGATAAACAAACGACATAATTTTCGCACACAAATCTAAGTCTTGTAGTAATATTAGTTTATGAATGTAATGATAAATTTTATTTTGAAAAATCAGCTCAATTTTTTTTCATTACACCATTTTTGAAAATCGTGATAGTTCAGACTTGTACCGCAATTAGTTAAGTGATGATAGTTCAAAGCTAATTTTGAATTTTACTCCTAAATAATAACAGTAGTAAAAAATAATGTAATACCTGTGATGACTAGCAATGTTGCCGGCCTCTCTCGGGCGCCGTTGTCCCTCTCTGCGGCCTCTAAGGATCCAGACGAGGAAGATCCCCTCAGAGTGCCTTTTTTGCCTTTAACTGTCTCGGGAGGAAGTGATCGGTGACGCGCCGACTGCGTCTCAATCTTCCTCAGGCGGCTGCCCACCACTCTGACGGCCTCCTCCGCGTGGAGGCCGTGCAAATCTAACTTCCACATGTCATTTTTGCTGTTGTTGACTGCCAGGATTTTCTTAGCCGCCTTGGAGTGGAGACTGCTGGCCGCCTCCCGCTCCTCCTGGGCCATGGCCGAGTGCAGCTTGGCCGACGAGTGATCCCCCTCCTCAGAGCACCTCGAGGCCATACGAGAATGCTCTTCCGCTGATCTGTGACAACAAGTATTTTAATTTACAAACTAAACCAAATTAAACCATATAATTTGAATTAATTTGTTTTTTTTAAAATAAAATTTTTATTGTTATTTTATTTATTAGATCAAAATGTGACTTACTCCATCAGTCCTCTAATACATACTCCCTCCGTCCTCTGTTGTTTAAAATTAATTTGAATAGATTAAGATAAAATTAATGCTAGCGATTGAACAAATTTAATACATATGTAGTTAATATTTTTTTGAAAAAATTCATGCAAAAAGTACAAGTGATAGATGATTACGGGTGACCAATAAATTTTGTATTGATTATGATAATGAAGTGATTAATGTTTGACGTTTTAAGGTCGTTGTTGATATTAATTATGCATTGAAAATTGTTACTCCCTCTGTCCTCTTTTACATGTCACTTAATCGAATTTTTTTGTCTACTTTTACATGTCACTTAACAATTTTCAATGCGTATTTAATGTCAACAACTACCTTAAAACGTCAAACATTAATCACTTTTGTATCATAATAAATAAAAAAATCATTCATCGCCAGTAATAATCTACCAATTTTATTATTTGCACGATTTTTTTTATAAAAACATTAACCACTCATTCATTAAATTTGTTCAATCGCTATCATTAACTTCACTTTAATCTACTCAAATTAATCTTAAACGACATGTAATAGATGACGGAGGGAGTAAGTGGCAAGTAAAAGCGGATAAAAAAATTCGGTTAAGTGACATGTAAAAGAGGACAGAAGGAGTATCGTTTATGGTTAATTTGAGTAGATTATGGTGAAATTAATGATAGCGGTTGAACAAATTTAATGAGTGGGTGGCTGGTGTTTTTTTTAAAAAAAATCATGCAAAAAGTAAAATTTGTAGATTATTACTGGTGATGAATTATTTTTTTATTGATTATGATATGTTTGACGTTTTAAGATAATTGTTGATAATAAATACGCATTGAAAATTATTAAGTAATAAATAAAAAAAATAAAAAAATTAATTAATTAATATGTATAAGAGGACAGAGGAAATATGAATCAGGTTATATTATATATGTAATCAAAGTTATATTCTCTCCATCTGAAAATCAAAGAATCGGTATGACACATATCTGTATCAAGCAGGATTATGATAAATTAAGATTGAACTTCAATGTAAATAAGTAAAGTAATTTATGGATCTAATCGAGAATCGTAAATATACATTCCATGGCCCCAAAGGAAAGCGATTCGTACCTGGACATCTCAAACGCATCCTTGCGGTGAGTCATGTAAACATCCTCGTCCCCCGCAGGTTCATAATCCGCCTGAATCGCTTCACCGCTGTCATCCCACCAGCCACCGGGAACAGAGCTCGCCTTCCGCCCCGCGGGCACCTTCTCGGATCCCAACTCATTCTTTCTCTTCAACTCATCTCCGGAATCTTTGCGCGTCCCGCAGCCGAAACAGCCCAGCAACCACCGCCACATCGTTCTCGCAGACAGTGATGAAACACTCACCCGAGAGGAGCTTGCAGGACGACTCCGGTCAAACAATTTTCAATCCAAGTCAACAGCAGCGCTTATAATTGTCACCCGACTTCCTAGTACGACAGTGACAGATAATAATCTATAATTCACCGGTGGGTACGAAAGTTGCATTATTAAAGGAATACTTTTGAGCGAGAAAATCGCTCGAGTGGAAGTTGACGTAGCGACCATGACGAAGCTGCAGTCGTAGAGATGGGGAAGACGACAATAAAATTGAAGATCGTATAATTATTGTTTGAGAAAACATTAAACAAATTCACCATTAATCGTAAAAAAAAGGGTAAATAATCTTTATAAATTAATTCAAAATGTCTTCTGAAATTAATTAGATTTAGTTTATTAAATATAATTAATCATATTAAATTAGTTGAATATTAGAGTTGGTGGCCGAGGTGGATATCAAAAGACTCATTTGTTTATATGAAAAATATAGTATTATGTAATTTGAAGATAAAACGACGTAATTTTAGTGTACGGGTGTAATTCTTATAGCAACATTGGTTTAACAGCGTAATTGTAAATTTTATTTTATAAAATTAGAAAACAAAAAGTTTCTATGTACCATTGTTTGATAGTTCAAATAGTTTGAAGTGTAATTGATACCGCTATTATAGTTCAATAACTTCCTAATTTTTTTCTTTTTTTTTTGAAATGCATAACAATAATAGTAGTGTCGACGATTCGGTTACAGTTCAATTTTCAAAAGCCTGACAATTAATGATTTAAATTAAATTTTAATTTTGCTCCTACCACTGTTTACTATAGTTTAAATCAAACAAACAGAGATAAACCACATAATTTACTAATTGTATAAGTGAGTGAGCATAAAGGTGTAGATCCCAAATGCAACACACAACAAGTTTCCATTTATTATTTACTAAATAAATTTCATAAAAAAATAAATTGGACCAAATTATAACATAATTTTATTCGATTATTTTGTCTATAATTATTTTTTTGATTTAATTTTATAATTTTTAACCCGTTAAAAATATCATGATTTGAAATTTTATCAAAAATCAAACCGAATAATTACATCCAATCAACACAAATGTGAATTTCATAAACTGAATCATCAGCCCACTCGAATCAGTTATCTGTACGCGGACTGTATGATTGCTCGTTAAAAAAGCAATTAGTGAGTGGCTGAAAATAATCATTTCCGTCGGACTGATTGTTCATTAAAAATCGGATTGGAAGACTAAAAATTGGGTCGGTCAGTGGCGGAAAAAGACACAAATTTGGCGTAGACAACGACCCCTTGAAAACAGCTAATCTTATATCTTAGTCCACATTTGATAGTATGTATAAGTATTATGATAATATATTAAGTTTGGAATAAAAATATATATTAATAATGTAGGGTGAAATTTTTTTTAAAAAATTCATATTAGTAATATATGTGTATATAATAGGATATACCAAACATGTACAGAAAACCGGTTTGTCGGCAGGCTCGACAGCGGAGTCGATGGACTTCACCTACCAAGACGCATCTATCAGCACTTAGTGCTGCGATCACACTCACTCACCTTAGCGATGATTCTGTCGCACCACGACCAGTTGGGTGTTTTGAGATTCAGGTTCGAGAGGCAAATAGTGTCGGTTCAGATTTTGATCTACATATTTTGTGGTCGGCTTGACAGCTTCGGTTCGAGTATATTCAAGGGGAAAAATAAATTAAAATATCTAAACAATCTTCGATTCGCCACTTACTATCTAAATTATTAGAATTATCAAAAAAATAAATAAAAAATAACATAGTTTTCATTAAATACGAAAAAACTGAAATTAAAACAATCTTCACTCTCGTTATAATTTGTTTGACTAGTTGATTTCATTAAATACAAGTAATTTGATTTAATTTGTTGAGTATTAGAATTGGTTGATCATCAAACAAATGTTATTTTATTTATGTGAATAAGACATTATTATTTAATTTGATAGTCAAATTTAAGATCTAATTTTGATATACGATTTAACACTTACACTAATATTAGATTAGAAGTATAATTGTAAATTTTACTGTACAAATTTAGTCAAAAATATTTTAGCCCAGTTTTCAACAATTCATTTAGTTCGAACTGCAGCTGAAAATTTTATTATAGTACTTATTTGGTTTAGAGGAAATTAGAGAGAAAGTTTGAAAATTTTCGTGTTTTGTTTAGGAGATGATGTGGGAGAGAAACGAGATAGAAAATTAAAATGAATGTTAGGTAAATTAAAGAGAATTTTTGAAACTTTTCTTTAAATTTTCATTTTAAACAAAATTCTTGATTAATTTCATATTCCTTCCATTTTTTGTATCCCTCAAAATTTCCCTAACTAAACATTCTTAGTGTGCCTTTTAAATTCTTTTCCTATATTTTATTGATAGACTTTTATCCAGTAATGCTATACTAGTTTACATCAAACAAATATTAGAGTAGTTTTAACAAAAATAATAGTGATTTTTATTTAATTAATTTTATTATTAATTTATTTAGACACATGTAATATTATGATTGATTTTCAAACTAATAATCATTCTTACAGCAAATTGTTCGACTATTTGGATCAAAATCCAAATAATGTGCCAATTCAAAATTTCTATTTTTCTTGTTTATAATAATTCATTAGGGCATCCCCATTGAAGCTTTATTGTGAGTTTCGTGTCAGAATTCATAGCGCTTCGTTTCAATGTGGAATAGGTTTGTGGATTTCTGATACTGAATCACTTCGTGCAGACGAAGCGGTTTGTAAAAAGATCAACTACGACACTTTCACAATTATCATGCTTTAGGTATGAAAACGTGGTAATAAGTATATTAAATATTCAGGATAACCTATTCTCATGCTTCCATCTCTGAAACATGATAAATATATTAAATATTTATCATATCCCTTTACCAAGCTTCAAAATTAGAAGCGTGATAATAGATATATCATAAATAGTTAATGTATATCAATTACTATGCATCCAATTCTTAAGCGTAGCAATAAGTATATATTAAATATTTATTATCACTTATTATCACGATTCCAACTATGAAACGTGATATTAGGTATATTCCAAATAATTATTGTATACAAATTAGTACGCTTACAACTCTGAATCGTGGTAATTAGTATTTATGGGAAGCATTAAATAATAAAAAATTAAGAATTTGTAATTAATAAATATCAAGAAAAGAGAATATGAATTAACAATTATAAATAATTAATTATTTAATAGATATAATAATTTTGTAATTAATATAATGGGAGAAAGTAGAAAAATTTATAACATGAAGCAATGTAATGTAAAGATTTATTTCAATTTCAATAATAGATTTATAAAAAAAAATTATGACAAAATTTAATATGACACAAATCCACATGTCAGTACACAAAAAAATAAAAAGAAAATTGGTTTGTCTAAACGCAGTGTCCCGATAAACTTAGCAGCAGAGGTTCCTCCGTCGACTTCACCCGTCGACCAGATCAGATCCAAATCCGAGAACCCCGCCCGCCAAAGATCGGAGCGATGGGCGCCGGATTCGTTGTCGGCGTACTAGGCGGACTTGTCATCGCTCACGCCGCGTATTCAACCATCCACTGTAAGCCGAATCAGACTTACGAAGTTCCCAGTAGCGAAGTCCCGCTCAATTAGGGTTCGTGCCGATAATCGATGTGCTTTGATTTGATTGTAGACAGGGGGCTGTTGAAGATCACGGAGGAGGAGTTCTCTGGACCGCCGATGAATGTATGCCAACTTTTAGGGCACAGAAATCACCGATTTTGTCTTTATTTGTTTTGTCTTTTTCTTATAGTTATCAGATGATAATGTGCTGCTATATTTCGGGCTGTGGAAGCGCAGGTGGTGCTGGAGCTGGTGGCGGGGCTTGCACTTTGCACGTATGCGGCACTAACGGTTCCTGGCAGATTTCTGTCCATAAATCTTGACTCAGACGAGAATAGGTGATCACAAACTCCATTTTTATGCTTACTGATTCTTGCATTCCTGAGATAACAAAACATTATTTTACAATGGTTGATCTGCCTGGTATTGTGGATGGGATTTTAGGATTTTCAACCGGTTTTTATAAACATTATCTCGAAGCTATGTTGCACATAAACTCCGTACCCGGTTTTTGCAACCGGTTTTTATAAACATTAGCGGCTTCAAATTTCTAATTGTATGTTTGAAAAATACTAAATATTTGCTTAGATATTTTTGTTGAATGTTTATATATATGAACTATAATTATTTTATCCAATTTTTGCTCATAACAAATAATTATTCGTGAAATTTTCAAATAACGAGTAAAAAAATAGATTTTTATGGAATTTAGTAGCTGTTTTTTGCCGTACTCGTTTCCTAATAATTTTAAAATTCACGTTTCCCATATCCGTGCCCATTTACATCCCCGTCCCCGTGCCACATAATCTTAAGGAAACCGCTGCAAACTAGAAGATTTGAATCAAATACATATCTGCATATCACTAAGTTTTCATACTTTGCCTAAAAGGGATGGTGTCAATGATGGATGTCAATTGATAGCCTCAGCAAGGACTTGCTATTTGGCGCCCACTGTCCTAAATTTCTTGCAGGAGTACCCTGTGTACATTCAGGAAGGCAGGCTCCAGCACGCCGACATGAAATTGTAGTTAAGAGTGGGGTTTAACAATTCAGGATGCAGTGTACCTCATGTCTTTTTCCTTTTTTCCAGCAGGAGGATGCACCTTTAGTCCTGTTTAAGTGTGATGCAGATTTGGGGCACAGCCGTGACGGCAAGGAAAAGCTGTCACGAACTGTAACATAATGTACTCATTTTTTACAATTGAGTCCGAGTTGAGAAGTTTCACCTACTGATCTTAGTATAGTCTGCCATAGTGATGGGAGTATCAGTTTGCGTGTGATCCTATCAACGAGAAACCTGCATAGAACATATTGATTGGCTCTGATAGCAGGAAAATAACTCCACAGCTTGCTATGTTGCTTATGCTTTCATTAAGTTTACTCTTTTCGTACTAAATCACATCTTCATGGGACTGTGTGCTACATGTGCTTGTTGATGTACTGTGTCGTCATAATTTTATTCTTTTTTGTGCGCAGGACTGTCTCTTTGCCTGCCAATCTGGATTTCATGATTTTCAACCATCGTGGCAAACTCTTTCCACTGGAAACTGATCTGAAGTTGAAGCATTGATATGTTTTGATGGGAGAATATGATGTGTAGCAGTTGATGGATACCAGACTTCAGAACTGTGCAACCTTGTAGCAATACTTTATTCGACTTTAGCTGTATATTTTCGGGCACGTAGCTGTCCCAGTTAAATGCATTCTGATCTGCCTGACTGTCTTCATGTTGTTTACTGAGATTGTGTTCACAGAAGTAACATCCTTTATCTCTGATGTAAAAGAATATTTCCAGTCAGTGAACTACAGTGGCCAATCTATGTGGGAAGTTTGAAGAGCCAAAAAATAAGCAAGTTCAGAACTACCGTAACCAATTCCACTTAGCATATGGATGTTGAATGTCTAAGGAGCCAAAAACAAAAGTTGCAACTGCAATTCTGTCCGCATATCCACGCCAACAATGCAGGACCGGCCAACGCGAGTTGGTGATTATTACACTCAAGGAGGATGGAGGAGGTTTGATATAGGGATATCAAAATTATAACTTGTCTCTAGTAAAATATTTGATTCTCCATGACACCAAACTAAAAGTATAACCATGGACAAGGCATCCTCCTCCCAATGAATCTGAACTGTAAATTTTAAGAATTCTCCTTGAGAAGGGCATTGGGAAAGTATTGTAATGAAACAGTTCATCATGAACTGCAGGATCAACCAGATAGTTCAGAGAACCTGAAAAGAATGACAGGTTACATATTCAGTAAAAAGAAAGTCGTTAATCTGCACATGAGCTAGCTTCTCCATCACAATGGGAAGCCGAGGCAAATTTTCGAAGCTAGTTTTATCCATTAGAAAGCAATCATGAAGATGAAATAAGAGACTACCATAATAACTGAAGGAATGCAGAAACAAATGTGATAGGCTCCATCAATTGACTTACGCAATGGCAGTTGCATTTACAGATTGGTATTTACAAAGGCAGTTGCAATGAGATCTGTCATTACTAGAAACCTTAGTTTCCAAATTGTCATACAGAATCAATAACACCTAATGTGGCAGTTGTATACATCATTCCAAATTTCCACCATCAAACATCAGTGCATCGATTTTATTCTTGTCTGAAATCTTCATGTCCATTTTGTATCACAATCATTCAAAACAACATTGAACATCAGTTACAAGACTACATTGTAAAGCGTACAAGGCTACAATGTGAAGAGTTGCACACCACCAATGAGCAATACACTTAATTATACACACAATAAAAGGTCTAATTAATATTTCATAGGTTTAACATTTGTATAATGTCTTCTTTTTTTCTTGTTTTTGATTTACCACTTATCAGATCTATACAATTTGACTATCATGCGCTTAAAACCCTCTCTTTGCACATCTGATATACACTGTAGTACGATCGAGAAAATGTTTCAGTAATGATATGGTAATTTGCAGAGAGTTTTGATTTCCATGCCCAGCTCAAATTTGAAAACTAATGTTGCTTCTGATGAGCGAATTAATTTCAAATAGTCTCTACAACCAACTCCAAGACATACATGTTTTTTAATCTGCCTGAACCCCAAACAAATACAGTTACACATGATAACACAAATTTATCTAAAAAACAATTCCAATGGAAGCAACAAATTCTTTTCTACAACAAACACTTCCTAGCAATAGCCAAGTGATACAAAGTCTAAAACGTACCTTCGCTAAGAGGCCTACGTATAAATTGCTAGATCTTTGTGTTTTCATCAAGCAGTAATTGCAATCCAATTGTTCCATAATGTGTGGTTGTGATAATATCCAACCAGCCACCCAGGTAATCAAACACATCATAATTGAGTTAGTTCTTGTGGATTCTCCATTGAGTGCCTAAGAATTAATTCAGCTCTTCTTTTTTTATCATCTCGCTCGTCATCCCGTCCCAACAAGGATGTTCTCCTCCTCTTATGACTCTGACTATGAAGACTCAAAATTGACGGTCTACCTAACAATTTCCTCCCACTTCCAAACTTCAAGAAAACCAAAGGCCTTTTATCAGACAAACCTTTATGCTCACCATCACCCAACTCGCAAATCCCACTCTTAGCTGCTTCAATTGCAGGGGCAAAAGCCTCAAGCACAGTAACCGGATTCTTGTCCCTAACTGCCTCATCTGAACTGTTATCAGCAGACTCAATCAGCGAAACGTTTTTCCACCCAAGCTGCAATGGTTTAACAAGGGACGAACTACTTCCATTCATTTTTACTTCTTTGCTTTCAACTAAATCAGAAACTGCACTGGACAACCCTGCAGACCCACTGATATTCAATCTCTGCTGTAAACCCAACAAAGCCCTCTCGGCCTTCCTCCTCTGTCTGACCTGCTCAACTTTATCCTGCCGCGGATCACTCTTCCTCTCATTCCACATGGGAGTGTGCACATAGGTATGAGGATCGGGAAAAGCCGGCAACCAATCAGGTATATGCTTCCCAGCAGGCTTCTCCTCCATCTCCGCAAAACTAGGCACCTTACTCCTCTCCACAACCACAGGAAACCACGGCAGCGGCAGTGCAAACGGCACATCCTCATTACTCCCCACATACTCAACCAAATCCTTCACCACACCTGACCCACTCAAACAATGCGAAACGCTCGATCCACCTGAAAACCCTCTACCAAGCCCTAAATCCTCCAATCCCCTCACCACATCAAACACGTTGCAATCAGTCCTCCCAGCCAGATTCGCATGCGAAGCCGCCACTCTCCCTAAATCACGAACATACCTAACCACAACCTCCGCCAACGCGTCCAGCGCCGAATCCTGGCAGCTCTGGAACCCGACGCCCTCGCATATCTGAGCCGCGGAGACTCTGGAAACGGTGCGGGCGTAGTCGTCCGGCTCAGCCCGGCGCGACTGCGTCCAAACCCGATCACCCGAATTTTCTCCATGGCTCATATCCGAAACCCTAATTCGACTCCGGTGGTACTAATTCCCACAGATACAGCAGCAGCATAGAAATTGGAAGCGTGAAGGAGTTTTTTAAGCAGATTCTCACCGCTTTGTGAAGCTCCGGCAGTTTCAAGAGACGAGAATACGATCCGTTGCAGGTCGACTGCTTGTTGGTATTAGAAGATTCGAGCTCTGCAGCTTAATTGAATGAAAGTATAGCGCTTGAATTCTGTGAAGGATGATTACTCAAAAAATGAATGAAATTGGCTGGGAGAGATATGGACTGGGAGGGATGCCGGAGAACGGTGAAAGGTTGCCGGAGGGAGAAAAGAACGGTCTTCTCTTTTGCAGGATTCAGCGACTGCAATTTTATAGGCTGGGTGCAATTAGGGCTTGTTTGGTTCTCCATAAAAAACACATTTTGATGAGATAATCAAAGATGAAAAAATTTAGGGTAATTTTTTTTTTTTAAGTGGAGTTTCAGCCCTAAATTTAGGGTAAATTAATATTAATATAAGAATTAGATTTGTGTATCTTGTTTCGTCATAAATTTTATGATAAAATTTTATGTTATAAATGAAAAAAATATTTTGTATATTCAATTAAGTCTAATCTTTAATTAATTTAATACTAGCAATTGTATTTAATGGGTTAAATTAATTGATATGAAGAAGCTATCTAAGTTATTTTGATTATTTATTTATTTTATTTTTATAGTTCAGATCGTAATTAAGGAAGTGTAGTTAATTCGAACTCTTTATCATAAAAACAAAATAAAATTATTTAAATTTAAAAACCTTAATTATGATACAAGATGAGACTATTTGCAATCCTATTTAAAAAGTGAAAAACAGATATAATTTACGGGCTTAGGGACTCTACTTGTCTTAGTAAAAAATTTATCTACATTAGCGGGTGAAAAGACAGTAGTACTATCACATATTTAACTTTAATATTTTTAAGGGATAAAACCCAAAAGGGACCCTGAACTACCACCGCTTACCCAATTGCGATCAGAACTACCACGATTTCCAAAAAGGGTGCGATGAAAAAAAATGGACTGATTTTCTAAAATAAAATTTACCATTACATTCCTGACCTAATATTATTACAAGACTTAGATTTGTGTGCGAAAATTATGTCGTTTGGTTATCAAAATAAATTATATCATTTTACGCACATAAGAAAACGACGTCTTTTGATAACCAAATGAATTAATTTTTGCACACAAATTTAAGTCTTGTAATAATATTAGGTTTGGAATGTAATGGTAAAATTTAATTTAGAAAATCAGTCCAATTTTTTTTTCATTGCACCCTTTTTGGAAATCATGGTAGTTCTGACCGCAATTGGGTAAGCGGTGGTAGTTCAGGGCCCCTTTTGGGTTTTTCCCCTATTTTTAATACACATGAGCAATTTAGTTATTAAAAAAACATCTTATTCATTGATTCTCACGATTTTTTTTTCTTTTTTTCTCTTTCATATATTAATTACCAAATTATTCATACGTATTAAAAACACGACAACTTACTACTAAGGATATTATTGTTTTTTTACCCACTAATGTAAATTTCTACTCTACTCCCTTTTCATAATTTTGACGCTATTTTGATGTATAGGGATTTAAGTTCCAAAATTTTAGTATTTTAGTATTTATTGTATTTCATAATTTTGAGCTTTTAATATTTTCAGTATTTTAGAATTTAATATTTTAGTGTTTTGATTTTATTAAAACATTCTAAAAAGACTAAAAT
>NQLW01000515.1:1233314-1278705 GCA_002312845.1 Kalanchoe fedtschenkoi | reverse complement strand
CATAATCTTCAGGAGGTTCTCACTTAGCTGGCAACTCACTGTCCACGCTAATCTCCTTTCTATGACAGTAGAGAACGCAATCGGACCGACTCGGTTCACCGCACCGATCACCGGCTCGATCGGTTCGAGTTAACTCGCATTATCCACACATTTTCAAATTCTTTCCACACTATAAATAAGACAAATTTGAATTTCATTTCTCATTTCGCCTTTTTAAATCTCCACTCTATTCATTTTCAACCTTTTTGTAATATTTTATTTCTTATTCACCAAGCAAAATTTTACACTTTTCGAACCAAATACACCCATGTGTTACATAAACACTTACAATTACTAATTAATTTTTAGAATAATCGTTAAAATTCAACTATAACGTATTTTAATAATTAATTCTACTAATTACTAATTACTAGTTCACACTCAGTATTCACAAAGCTATTACTTAGATTGAGTTGAATTATGAAAGTCACTTCCTAAAATTGCCTGTTCAAACTTAGAAATTCGTAAGCTGTTTTCGATTAAAAAAAAAACAATTCAATGTGAAAAATGCATAAAATCTTTCTCAGTTTCTGATATATTTTTTTTCATTTTCCCTCTTCCGCTAGCTTATTATTTTTCTTATATCTAATTTAATTTTAAATTTCTATAATAAATTATTCCGACAGCGTACGATGAAAACCCAAAGACAGCTTCTCCAGATACAGACGGAAAAATCCGAGGTGAGTCAGCACTCGAACTCGACATGGCAGCTCAAAACCAGGAGCGAACAAGAAACAGAGCCTGGTGAATTTTCAGTCTGGGCAAATTCGGGGAATGTCGATTCGACAACCGAAACAGGGGAAGAGCGATGCAATCGAAAGCAGAGCAAGAACAGAGCAAGAGCAAAGCAGAGCATATTAGTGATTTATGATTACCTCTCGCTCGTTAAACATGGGGATTTGAACGAGGACCTTGGGGTGGGAATAGGTCCGCTCGAGCTCCTCCCTCATCTCCGCCAGCCTTCGGTACTTGGTGTACCGCTTCACTCCCCTGGCGCGGACGTACGCGATGACGACCGCCATGTACACCCGCTCCGCGAACAGCATCGTGGACATCGCCGCGCAGAGGAGCACCGCCGTCCACAGGACGGGCGCGATCACCCGCACCCGGATCGCGTCCCAGGTGAAGCCCAGGCTCCTGGCCGCGTCGTCCACCGGCACGCCGCTGGCCAGCAGGCCGCTGTCGGTGAGGCTCCTCATCAGAGGCGGTTGGTTGATTGAGCGAGTGCGTTGTCAGAGAGGCAGAGCGGTTGCATGCAAGGGAAGGGCGTGATGGGCGGTGAGTGGTGAGTTTGGGATTGCTCTGCTTCCGCTGCTGGCTCTGTTTTTATATACGGCGGTGGTGGGGCTGCTAGTTGTAGAAGAGAGGAGAGGTGAAACTCTGTTGCTGAGGTGATGATGTGTTATCCGGACATGAACATACGACATTAAATAGGAAGACTACATGAATTTTGAGTCTTTTATTACTGTTTTTTATATACAAAATTAATATATTTATTATATATATATGGAATATAGCTGTGAGCTATTTTCTCTATTCTCTTTCATATATCACTAACTAAATTTTTTTATCTATTTTTATTTATCACTTAATAATTTTCAATGCGTATTTAATACCAACAACTATCTTAAAATGTCAAACATTAATCACTTCATTATCATAATCAATAAAAAATATATTCATTACCAATAATAATCTATCAATTTTACTTTTTGCACGAACTTTAAAAAAAATATTAATCATCTACTTATTAAATTTTTCCAACCGCTAGCATTAACTTCACATTAATCTAATCAAATTAACCTTAAATGACATGTATTAAAGGACGGAGAGAGTAATTCACACGCAATTTTAATTTTTTATTGCTAACATTATTATTTATTTTTCTAAAAAAGTTGTGCTGTATTTTTTATTTTATTTTTTTAAATTTAGTCTCAATAAAAATACATTTTACTTTTTTTGGGGATAATATTCAATATGCGAAATAGCTTTCACAATTTAAAAATATAGCATTTTGAGCTGATATTACCATGCCTGTCATTACTCTTCTTATTGGTTTTACATGTAGTGGTCGTGCAGTAAAAAATTCATGAATTAAGAGTAATTATTGGATGAGAGATAAAAGAAAGTTAAAAAGAAAATGTGAAGAAAGGGAAAAATGAGAATGGATATAGATTAAGAGAGTTTGAATTATTGTTGAAAAAATAAAATCTATTAATTAATATCTTATTTTTAAGGTGGTTGTGTTGAATTTTTCAAATAACAAATAAAAATAGACAAATAAATTTAATTGAGTGACATGTAAAAAAGAACGATCGAATATAATAATACATGATGATGATAGTTTGAGAAAGGAGGTTGTTGTTTTGTGAAGGTAGTATTGATTTTTACTCACTTTGTTCACAACAACTTATTTTTTTTTTAGCATATGTGATTTGTTTTTTTCTTCATTGCAAATCACTTTACTCATAGCTTTATCATTTAATATTTATAATTCATATTTAAATTTTTTCTAAAATTCAATTTACTTTATATCCGTCTAGTTTAGTTCAATTCAATCTAGTTCAATTTTATTTTATTTTATTTTTTTAGACACTTATAATTTTTATTGAGTGAAGTTCAATTTAGTTAATTCATATATACTTTTAGAGGGACGGAATATAGTTAAGATTGCGTAATCAATTTCTTGACTATACATTATTGATGACGTTGATTATTGTTACGTTCGTACGTTAAGATTTGAAATTACTGTTACGTGCGTAACAAATATTACGTGTCTAGATTTTCTATCTGATAAAATTAAATTTTATTTTGGACGTATCGTGTCGAGTTGGAAAAATGCACGAAAAATATAATAATTAGTTAATATGGTACAATTTTCAAGGGGACATGGTAAAATCTTAAATCCACATTTCCTCCATATTTTCTGGTTTTGCTTGGCGCAATTTGATTAGTAGACCAATTTGTTTATTTAAAAAGTTATTATTGGGAACTAACGAACTAGCACTTGTAAGTTGTAAGGCAATTTAAAATTATTTGCTCATAATTTTATGAAAATAATTATCATTTATGGTTTGTCCAAGGCCTATATTAATATTTATAGAAGAAGGATATATTTTCATATTTTTATAAACTTAACAACAAAAATGAGTGATTTTTAAATTTCATTAATAGACTAATATAAATAAAGAAATATATTCATATTCATTTTACTATTATTTTAATAATTCTTTTTGGTCAGGCCAAATAGCAATTACCAAAATCGATAATTAAATCATTATAATCATAACACTTCACATCGATTTGACATTCAAATTGTTAAAAATTCTAAATAGAAATATTTTTGGACAAAACATATTCAATTATTTGATTTTCAATTTAAACCAAACTTGGAAGATCCTAGCTCGAGAATAAACATAAGCATATAAGTCAATAAATTAACGGGACAATTGCAAAATTTCTACATTTCTCTATTAAAATTTAGGAAAAAAATTCAAAAGGGTCCTAAACTATCACCACTTATCCAATTGTGATCTGAATTATCATGATTTCCAAAAAATGTGCGGTGAAAAAAATTATAATGAATATAGCTTAATCAATTAAAATCTTAAATATATTGTCAATTGTGTTTGATCAAATCAATTTGAAGTTTATAATGAATATTTATATCACGAAGTTCAGTCTATCTTTGAATGTATTAGTGAAATTGGAGAGTAGACCATTGATTTGGATCCACAGAAGGTGTCCTCCTTCTTTGTTTATCAGATTCACAACTGCATCTCCTTCATATTCGAGGATCATATTGTGTAAACTAATGTAAGCATATATTATATCATTTAAATGATTTTTATACCATAATCGTGCAAGACCACTTAAAATATCCAACCAAGATTGCAGCATGTCAAAAGCAGATTCAACATCTTTTCTTATCAACTCGTGCTTCTGTTTGAATATGTTTCTCGTTGGATCAAACAGATACGAAAAACTTTTACCATACGTACATGTTCCACTAGGAATATATGTCATGAGTTCGATAATAATCCTTTTAGTAAGTTGACATACTTACCGTAAATTGAACTATAGGAGTGGTACTTCGAAGTACATCGTTGAATAAGGATGATTAATTGAGCACATTTATGTCACTATTTGACCCAGCGACACCAAAAATTTCATGTCAAATCCACGAGTCTTTTGAAGCAACTGCTTCAAGCGTAATTGTGGGAACCCCATGATCGTCTCAAGTGAGTTTTCTTTTCCACACAACTGGACAATTCCTTCCGTGCTAAGGCATACAGTCAAAATTGTCAAAACATTTCAACAAATCCATGTTTATCCAAATTTAGTTTGAGTAGACATTGAACATCAACATCATTCGTTTTCTCAAAAACTTCTCTCAAAACACACGTATCAGACAACGATAAAATGTAAATAAACATTGAACAAATGTTGTTTCACTCATTAAAAGATACTCATCATAGTGATCCGTTGTAGCTCCATAGGCTAATTGACAAATAACTACAATATGCTTTTTGAATAGATGAAAATCATATCATGTTATGACCATTATTTCTCTTTTGAAAATAGACATTATTATTTAAAATATCTCTTATAATGCGAAGAAATAACTCTCTTTGCATTCGAAATCTTCTTTGAAAGATATCAGAAGGGTACACTGGTTGCTCGGTGAAATAGTCTCCATGAAAGCCATCATCCTCAACCTCACGTTATCTTTCGATGTATCTATGAGGACGCCGATTTATCTCGGCCACTACTTCTCTCTGTTCTTGTTCTTCTAAGAGCAAGAGCATCTTTTGTTCGTAAGTGTCAGCGCCATTTGTACACTGATCGATCAAGAATTGCTCATAAACAAAATTGTTGATATGATCAAAGTTTTGTGAAATTTTCTTTATGCGGCTAAGGAGGGAGGCAAAGTAATAGTATAATGTAATAATATTTTTGTAGGTACATTTTATGAACACATTTTACAACAGGTAGTTTTCATTGAATGAGAAACACACTTACTATAGTGGCTAGTTTTAATTGAATTGGAGCTCCACTTGTTACATCGGTTAGTATTCATTGAATAAGAGCCACATTTATTACAACAACTAGTTTTATCGAATGATATGATGGAACATATATGGTTGTGTATGATAAGTTGTTGGTCACTCATTATGATGGTGTCCTTCATCGAAATTCCACAGTCAGAACGAAATGTATCATCATTTGCTTCATTTTTAATCTCATTAAGAAAGACTAGCTTCTGAGTTTGAAGTTCTTCCATTCTTTTCCATCAATGATTAATTCATCAGTTATAGATTCAGTTATATTCTTCTTTTTCTTCCCTCTCATTTTCCATTCAGCAAATTTTGATCGATGGGACAACTTTATGATTCATTGCCTTCATAAGTGTGGTCCTCGATATCATGGTCTGATGATTATGCTCAAAAATCACTTATCTTCGTCTTATTTGATGCATTTTGTGCTCCAACTTCAGCTGTCCACTTTGGTTCATCCTTCACCCTTTCTCACACATGTGTGTATGGAAACTTCTTATGTATATTTTTTCGAGTCATTCGTGCTGGCTCTAGTATTCAGTTATCTCACAATTCTTTGTGATGATCACACATAATTTGATTATGATAACCATATTAAATTCATTTACATGTGGCACCATTAAGTAGTAACGCAACTTAATTTGATATTCTTCTATTTCAATTTTTATTGTGATATGTTTCTAAGTATTCTGTCATACAAAGCCAAAAATTGCCTCTGGTATGAGAATTTTTCACCACATAATCATTACTTACTGTATGTAATTCATGAGCTTATGACATTGTAACAGCCCCGACCCCTTACTGTCGATATTGTCCCACACTTAGTCGCCCTGTTCGGCGGTGGGTTTTACCTCAAAAAGCCTCGACACTAAGTAAGGAGTCTTAGCCCCTCATAAGGAAGCTAAGGATCTCCCACCCAGCCGATGTGGGATGTAACATTCCACCCCCCTTACAGGGCAGCCGTCCTCGGCGATGTGCCTCATTCGGCGATCTGGTCGGAGACTCTGTCGGACTAGGCGGTCGGCTCTGATACCATTGTAACAGTCCCGACCCCTTACTGTCGATATTGTCCCACACTTAGTCGCCCCGTTCGGCGGTGAATTTTACCTCAAAAGGCCTCGACACTAAGTAAGGAGTCTTAGCCCCTCATAAGGAAGCTAAGGATCTCCCACCCAGCCGATATGGGATGTAACAGACATCTCCTTCTCCTACTCAGCACTCCATTTGATATGACGACTAGTCTTTCCTCGTTATATTATGTGCGGTGCCTCATTTTTCATCAATGACACATGCACTAAATTTCCTTCTATTGGTTTGCCAATACTTAAACTAGATGACTGAAAATAATTAAGCATAGTTATCAAAACCAGACCGGAGGTCGAACCGGTCAGGACTACGGTTCCCGATTCCGGTTGAATCGGCGGTTCAAACCGGTTCGACCACCGGTCCATTTAAATGTAATTATTACTAAAAATCAAATTTAGTCTGCTAGTTATCCTATGAATAATATAATATCTTGATAGTCTGTAGGTTAGAGCTTCTGATTGGAAGCCCAAAGGGCTGAGTTCGAATCTCAGCTCAAACATTTTAATAAAATAGATTTTTAGCTATTAATGATATGTAATTAAACCTTAATTAAGCCATCAATTACACTAAATCGGTTCAATCGAACTGATTCGGTTCACCAATTTTGTAAAAAACCGATCGGTTTATTTATTTTTTTCTGGTTCAGTATGCAACCTGATATTAACTTCAAATCAGACCGATATCAGATCCGGTTCCCAGTCCAATCGGTCGAACCGGCCGGTCCGGTCCGGTTGATAACTATGTAATTAAGTAAAGAGAATATAAAAAAGTTTGATAATTGGAAGAATTTATGAATTGAGTATCTTGAGATGGAGAAATTCTTGGGTGAACGTAGTTCATCACGTGTCAGTGGACACCGCCAATCACAAAGCGTCACGTGTTGCGTTGAAAAGTCAAAAATATTTCAAAATCAATAGTGAAGCGCCAAGTGTTACTTTCACTTTTCAACACAACATGTGGCGTTCTGTGACTGGCAGTGTCCACGGACATGTGGTGGACTATGTCCACCCAAGAATCACTTCTTGAGAAGAGAGGTGTACATTACAATTGGTTACGAAGAGGAAATCGAGAACTTTGTGAATTTGAATAAGGTGGAGGTTGTGAATTATCAAAATTTGGTGAATTTAAAAAATAGTAAATTTTCCTATAAATG
Organism: Kalanchoe fedtschenkoi; assembly: GCA_002312845.1. Taxonomy (NCBI): domain Eukaryota; kingdom Viridiplantae; phylum Streptophyta; class Magnoliopsida; order Saxifragales; family Crassulaceae; genus Kalanchoe; species Kalanchoe fedtschenkoi. The sequence goes on along the minus strand of NQLW01000515.1, from coordinate 1,271,370 downwards.
GATGATTCCTCATTTTAAAAATAAATGAATTATAAAAAATTTATATTTTGTGAGAGATCAAAAACATGAATATTGAAAGATTGAGAAAATTGGAAGTCATGAGAAAGATAAAAATGGATGGGATATATTTAGTGAACAAATTCATCATTTTTAATTCAAAAAAAAATTTGTTAATATTTTTATTATAGTACATACAACAGCTAATTGTGAATAGAAACTTCATCAAATTTTAATTTTTCTAAACAGTTAGTTAAGCATTGAATTCGAGATAGAAAGTATATAGATAGACATAATATCACGTTTAGAAGAAAGTGGCGTAATTAAAAATAAATAATTATCTTTTATTAAGCTACTTCCTTCCAAATGCGTAATTAAAGAAGAAGATGCATTTTTTCAGTGTCAAACTCAAACATGTTACTTTAAATTCGACCTGGCTAAGGTATCAAGTTGGGTTAAGATTGATTCGCCTTTTGTTTCGGTTTCGAATCCTAGTTTGACCAAACCTCTTTCTCAAATTTAACCGGTTCCGAAGAAATAGGATTTTCACGTGCTAAATTGAAATGCAATCTAAAAACAAATTAATCGACTGACAAGGGACACCATTGTTTTATTTTTTTGGAATTCGGAGAACTGTATCTCTCGGGGCCGGTTTAAATTCCGGAGAGAGGCTCCACACACGCCCGACTGCCCAGCCTCCCAGGTGTTTCACAGGATAAACGTCAAGTTTATGTTAACTAGAATTCGAATCCTACCTAGCTAAACACCAAACAGACTAACAGTTTTCTTGGTGCAATGTTGAAGTTTTGTGCAAAATGGGTATATTGGAACTAGTCATTTTTAGAAATATCAGTTAGTTGCCAACTCTATTTCATATGTGTTTGAGTAGCCTTGATTTGAATTTTAAAAGGCCTCAAAAATATGTTTTGCTCGGGGCCCCCAAATTTAACGAGCCGGCCCTGTCAGAAATGGACCGGAGGCCGAACCGATCTGGGCTCCGGTTCCCGGTTTTCTAATTGAACCGGTGGTTCAAATTGGTTCAACCGCCGATCTATTTAAATATAATTATTACTAAAAATCAAATTTAGTTTGCTAGTTATCCTAAGAACAACAAAATACTTTAATGGTTTGTTGGTTATAGCTTCCGATTAGAAGACTAAAGGGCTGGGTTCGAATTCCACCTCAAATATTTTAATAAAATAGATTTTTAGCTATTAATGATATGTAATTAAACCTTAATTAAGTCATCAATTATGCTAAATCGGTTCAAACGGACTGATCCGGCTCACTAATTTTGTAAAAAAACGGCCGGTTTGTTCGATTTTTTCACCCGATATTAATTTCAAATCGGACCAGTACCAAGTCCGGTTTTCGGTCGAACCGGACGGCCCGATCCGATTCTGATAACTATTCTAGATGCATAGCTATTAATGATATGTAATTAAACCTTAATTAAGTCATCAATTACACTAAATCGGTTCAAACGGACTAATCCGGCTCACTAATTTTGTAAAAAACCGGCCGGTTTATCTGATTTTTTTCACCCGATATTAATTTCAAATCTGACCAGTACCAAATCCGGTTTCCGGTCGAACCGGACTGCCTGATCCGATTCTGATAACTATGCTAGATCCAATCTTGATGACCTGATTGAGGGCGAACTCAACTTGCAGGGTGACAAGGGACACCATCACTACAGTCCTTGAGGCACTCCATTGGGTCAATCATCCTCCCTTCACACATGGCTGTGAACACCTTGTCAAACTCCTTCCCCGGTGATCTCGCCTTCTCTCCCGTCAGCAATGCCATGCCCAGCTTCTCCCTGATAAACCTGTAAAGCGGATATGATCAGTGATCTTTGATCTGGTTCGACACCGGAGCCTTCCCACTCTCCATGGCCGCTCTCATGCTCTCTACCTCTTTGGGCAAAAGCCTTCGGCTTCCCCCTCAAAAGCTCCTATCTTTTGAAACTTTGAATAAGAGTTGGGGTTCTTCTCATTCTCTCTGTTGCTCACAACGCAAGCTCGATTAGAACCTCTGCCTCAGTTTTTGCATTAGGAGTAAGTGGCCAGGCAGGGATCGCCATTATTGTAGCCCAACAGCGAACACATACTATCCGTCGGCCACTTTGAGCAGATCCTTCTCGCAGAACCTGTAAGCGTGGAGCTCTCCCGGTGGCTCCTCTGGCTCGAAAATGCGTCGTTTTGCGTTGTTTTTAATAAAATTTCATTAGATGAGTTATTATGTTCGATCAGATGAACTCTGATGTTCAATAGCATGTTCATCAATGAGCTGTTATATTCATCATATTTGATAATATGCTCATCATATTTAAGAAATGATTGAGTGTTTTAATGAAAATGAACGCATTTTTCAAGCGAGAATCCACCATGAGTCATTGAGTGAGCCGCCATTGAATGATGTTTAGGTGAAGGGAGCATTTCAACGTGAATGAAAGTGAATTGGAGAATTAGAGCTGGTGGACGCGAAGGCTTTGGGAAGGTGCAATGAAGGGAGTGAGTGGATGTTACTAGTGATTAGCTAAATGATTTTCAGACACCATTTTCGCTTTGTTAGTCGCCATTGAGGATATTTTCAGATTGGAAAAGACAGCAGATATACTTTGGGGCTCTGTTCTAAACGGCGGCCGCCTAGGCGTTCGATTAGTCTATGGGTGTTTTAAAAACGTCCGTCTAACGTATAACGCCTAATTATTTTATATATTTTATTTTTAAAATAATATTAAATTTTATATGTATAATTTTATAATTAATTATTAAATATATTATTAATATATATAAATCCATCTAACCGTCCGATTAATCATTCTGATTAATTCCCGCCTAACTAATTAGTTATTAAGTGTTACATCTACCGCCAAACATGCTAGTGCCTTTCATAACACTGCTCGGGGTGGACTGGATTGACTGGCTCCAACGAATCTGATCAGCAGCCACTCACGTGCGTGTAACATGTTAGTATTGAACGTGGACTAATTTGACTTTTTTAAAAACAAATATTTTTTTATTACTTTTTATCACATCTTGTTGTTTATTTTCTATTTTATCATGGTTTTTGGGAAAATATAGGATGACATTTTATGTAATGTAGATAATGGATAGAATAAAATAAGATCATTTTCAATTTTTGTGGTGTTAGACTTTTAGGCTGTGTTTGGTTTAGGAAAAATTTATGAGAAAGTAAATTGTATGAAAAGTTAGAGTAAAATAAAAGGAGTTTGAAATTTTTCTTCCAATTTTTCATTTGAATCAAACAAAAGAAAATAAAGTGAAATCCGTTATGATTTTACTTTCACACAAATTTTTCTTTCCATCAAATTTTCTCTAAACCAAACACACCCTTAGATTTAAGGAATTTATGATTTCTCACTAGTATTCTTTTTGATTTAGGAGAATTTGAGAGAAAAGAAAATGAGAAAAAAAATGAAATTAGATGAATTTCCCTTTAACTCCAATATAAGAAGGGAAATGGGAAGGAAAATTAATTTCATTTGATTTTCCTTTTTTTAGTTTTGAATAAAAAAATTGATGAAAATTTACTTATTTTAGTTTACTTTTACTATCTTTCTCATTTTTCATCCAATTTTCTTTCCTACACATTGTCCTCAAACCAAATATGAAGTTCTTTTAACTTTTACCACACTTCGTACTCTACCAATTACGAAGATCGTATTTACCACGCTTACTAAACATGGTGAAAACCTTACAATAAGCGTGGTAATAAGTTCTGATTTGTAGTAGTGAAAATTTTCCTTTCAATGTATTTTTCCTAATTTTCCGGGTTTGGGTGTTTATGCTTTAGTTTTTATGATTTTATGGTTTTAAGGCATGCCTAAACATCCTAAAACCAACAAAAGAAAAAAAAAAGCAAACTTCGTTATTTTGACCAATCTCTTACCTAATTTATAGACGGTTTCACTTTATATTCGGTAATCTCATTTTATTTTCTATAATTTAAGCTAAAATTTTATTTTGAGATATTTAAAGTTGGTATAATATAATTTTGTTTGATTTTATTTCATTTAACTTAGTTTTTTTTTTAAATTTGATTCAGTTTAATTTATTTTTATTTTGATTTAATTTAAATAGGGTAGCTTCCTTTAACTTTGACCAATATGTTGCTGATCAGTTCAGTATACTTAAGTAACGTCATTCCGCTTCATTTAGATTTCTTTATTTCAATTTTTGTTTAGTCTTAAATGATTTTTTATTTACTTTAATTTAGTTTACTCTGATGTTTATTTTTTTATTCACTTTAATTCAAGTATGCTGAAATTAACTAAAACATTTATTATGTACAAAATATTTTCTTTTTTATATTTGTTATGATACCGAAAACTCACACTCATCTCTAGGTTTCTTAGTAGACACCCTTCAACCATTATTATCCTCTATAGCTCTCTTTCAGCGTATTCTTATCGACTCCTCATTGATGATTTTTTTTTTGACACGAGAGGAGAGTTAAAATGTCACGTGATTATAACTTAATAATAAATTCGCAATATATGTGGTGGATTTAGTACGCCTAAGCGTAGTTATCAAGATTGGATCGAACTAGTTTGTTTGACCAGTCGGGTTAAAAACCGGACCGAATATCAGTCCAGTTACATATTCATATTAGACTGCATAATAAACCGGATAAAAGCATATGAACTGGTTGATTCAGGGCTAAAACATTCGAAACAAACCGATTTATTAAGCACCATTTCATTCTGATTTAATGGCAAATTAAGTCATAATCTAATAAAACATACTCACATTTTTCTCTTTTACTTGTCATTTAAAATACCGTGCCTTACCTATTGGACCAACCATCAAACTAATCATATCGAATGGTTAAATCGATAAATAAGTAACAGATTTAATCAGTTCGAATTTTATAACTGTGTAACCTCCCCCAATCCTGTCCACCCCTTTATTTTAATTTTCTCACCGAGTAGTTAAATTCTATGAAACAAAACTGAACACTGATCCAATTTAATTTTCTCTTGATTTATTTTTTTTATAATAACCTATTTTCATGTCTTCATGCGAAGAATATTTATTAACGGTGAAGATAATGCATGTCTCATTTTGTTCAATCGGCTGTTTATGGAGACTTGATGATTTTCGTAGGTAATAAAATAAAAATGACGGATATCGTCGCACTTTGCAACCATAAAAATCTCTTAAGAAAATTTAACGTTCCACAACAACGAAGATGGTAGATATTATTGTCGCCCGGGAGCAAATGAGGCTCGCTCTTGTGAACTTCAATGCTTATATTCTGGCGTTCAGATATGCTTCTCACAGGGCAGATGCGATTTTTATTTTTTAAAAAAAAGATCAATAGTGGTTTTCTACTGTGGATCAGTTCACAGACTTAAATCCAGGATTTTAAGATTGATAGACAACACCCAATATTACTAGACCAACATCTTATTGGTGCAGATGTGATATTTGCGGTACTTAATAATTGTGAAAATTAGACAAGAAGATAATAAAAAGAGAAATACAAAAATAATAGCCTCGAACGAAAGTAAATAACAAACAAAAATCTGATTGGAATCCATTTTCGTGGCTTCCGATGTCATACGTATGTGTTTTGGTTTGGTGGGTCGGCGAGTGCTTGGTGTTCATTTGTTCGATTTGTCACCATCTGCATCCATGCGTTTTGGTTGGCAATAAATATGTTTATGGATGGCACGGTCCAATACACACTCACCATTTTAATTTACAGCTTGAATTTCTGAAGTTTAAAAAAACATTAATAAGTATTTTAAATTAATTTACAAAATAATATTTAGAGCCACACACATTAACTAACATTATTATATAAATTACAAACATATAAAAGATACATCATTTTATTGTACCACTAAACGACCCTGTTTTAGTTACGCAACCTATACTATCATTATTTTAAGTTATGTTTAATTTAAGAAAGATTTAAGGGGAAATAAAATGAAAAAGAAAATTATGTGTCAATAGATTCCAGTTGATTTTATAGTTTGTTTTAGGATGAAAAAATATAAAGAAAATATTAAAATACTTTTTTAATTTGACTAAATTTCACCAACTCAATATGAAGTTTCAACTCTATTTCCTAACTGTCTATCAAAAGGAAGTTTACAGTTACATTTCCATCCATTACAAGTGCATTGATGTTTCCAGCTCAATTATTTTCAATTATATTTTGACTTAATTGGAAATTTGTTGCAAACTTACCTGCAAATTTCTATCAATTGAATGGAAAACAATGAGATTGGCCAATTTTAGTGGTAATAAATTCATGATTTTTTTTTATGATCAGGGACGCCTACTGCATCCGCTTTAATACTAGCGTTCATACTCACTGCGAATCAGTCCACACGTACCTCTAACGTATCTAAATGCAAATACAGTATTATCAAAGTTTGAACCTGAGATTGTTAGATAACACCAAAAACCACTAAACAAACAAGTAATTGGTTACAACTTTTTTTTTCAAAGCAGTATGAACACAAAACTGCTTTAAATAGAAATTTGATTTTTTTAAAATTTAATTTGTTCAAGATGCCATGCATAGATGACAAAACCACATATGATGGAAATGAAATAAATTATTTTTCTGATATAATGTTAGAAGGTGAAATTGAATTTGTGATCTAAAATTATTAGACAATATTTCAAATTATTAGATCAACATCGCTTAATGATGTGATTCAGTTAAAGAGGGTGCCACATAGATAAATCACATAAGCAAACTTTAAGTTGAATAAAAAATCTCTGTTCATAGAATTTTGAAAAATTTTAAAATATGAAAAATATTTTAAGCAATTAAATAAATTACATATATATATATATAGGGAGGGATCCGTTGAGAACCTCCTTAAATTAAGAACCATTGTGGACAATTCTGTACTAGTCATTATTTACATGAAACAATAATGTATTAATTAAATGATTTTCTTTTTTGAGTTTATTTATTATTCTTTATTAATTATATGAGATTCATTTTTTATTTATTATGAAACAGAATTACTTGTCATTTTGAGATTTCGTTTTGTATTTAGTTTATCCGATTTTTTTTGTCTAGATTTTTTTCTAATTTACAGATTTTTGAGGAATATGAATAGTGAACATGAGGTTCATTGCTTAAATCACTATTCATTATGTTCACCACTTAGATTCACTGTTGCAATATGTTCACCACATGGAGGTTCACTGCTCAAAAAAATTATAAAAATATAAAAAAATATAGTTCGAAAAATGTTCACTATTCATATTCCTCAAAAATCTGTAAATTAGAAAAAAAATCTTGACAAAAAAATTCGGTAAATTAAATACAAAATGAAATCTCAATATGACAAGTAAATCTATTTCATAATATATAAAATATGAATCTCATATAATTAATAAATAATAATAGATAAATTTAAAAACGAAACCATACAATGAATACATCGTAATTTTATGTAAATAAAAATGGGTCACGTTTCTCCACGACCATTCATGATTGAGTGAGGAAAATTCTCACGCTCATTGCACCACCACCACTAGTCTAGTTTTAGTGTCAATTTTGACCATTAATTACCAACCGATCCGTTCGTCCACGTGGCGCTATTCTAAACTATTCGATTCGCAAATCCAACGGTCAATGTTGGATTCAAACCAAACCAACTCCCAATCAGCCAGTAGGCGTTCTTCCTACCCCCTTCTTCCTCAAGTTCACACCTCCACCTACCGTCATCTTGTCTTCTTCTTCTCTCCATCTGGACTTGCCGATCGCCTTGGTTTCTTCGTCTATATAAAGCTTCAAAACCCATCTCATCTCTCTCACTCACCACCAACACCAACCTCACACTTCAAGCTTCCAGCAGAGTCACATTTACCTACTGCTGCAACTTCTCTGTTCTAGCTGGTAAAAGAGTGAAGGATATCAATGGAGACAATCTGCAAGCAGAACGGGAACTGCAACGGCCACTACTCGAACGGGTCAGCTGTGACTGCGTCGAAGGACCCTTTGAGCTGGGGGGCGGCGGCGGAGTCGATGAAGGGGAGTCACCTGGACGAGGTGAAGCGAATGGTGGAGGAGTACAGGAAGGCAGCCGTGAGGCTGGGAGGAGAGACGCTTACGGTGGCTCAGGTGGCGGCCATCGCGGGGAGGGGAGCTGACGTGAGAGTGGAGCTTTCTGAGAGCGCGAGGGCGGGCGTGAAGGCGAGCAGCGAATGGGTGATGGAGAGCATGGGGAAAGGGACGGACAGTTACGGAGTGACAACCGGCTTCGGCGCCACGTCACACCGGCGGACCAAGCAAGGCGGCGCGCTGCAGAAGGAGCTGATCAGGTTCTTGAACGCGGGTATTTTCGGAAATGGGAAAACCGACACGTGTCACACTCTGTCGCAGGCCGCCACCAGAGCGTCCATGCTGGTCAGGATCAACACGCTCCTCCAGGGCTACTCGGGAATCAGATTCGAGATTCTCGAAGCCATCACCGCCTTCCTCAACCACAACATCACTCCCTGCTTGCCGCTTCGCGGCACGATCACCGCGTCTGGCGACCTCGTGCCGCTCTCCTACATTGCCGGCCTGCTCACCGGCAGGCCTAACTCCAAGGCCGTTACTGAGAGCGGCGAGATTCTCAACCCCAGTGACGCGTTTAAGCGCGCTGGGATTGAGAATGGCTTCTTTGACTTGCAGCCCAAGGAAGGACTTGCCCTGGTGAACGGGACTGCCGTCGGGTCGGGCCTGGCCTCCATGGTGCTATTCGAGGCTAACTACTTGGCTGTTCTTGCTGAGATCATGTCTGCGGTTTTCGCCGAGGTGATGCAGGGAAAGCCCGAGTTCACGGATCACTTGACGCACAAGCTGAAGCACCACCCGGGCCAGATCGAGGCCGCGGCCATCATGGAACACATCTTGGACGGGAGCGCGTATGTTAAGGCAGCCAAGAAGTTGCACGAGACTGATCCGCTGCAGAAGCCGAAGCAGGACAGGTATGCGCTGAGGACTTCTCCGCAGTGGCTGGGGCCTCAGATCGAGGTCATCAGATCATCCACGAAAGCCATCGAGCGGGAGATCAACTCGGTCAACGACAACCCCTTGATCGATGTGTCCCGAAACAAGGCCATCCACGGAGGAAATTTCCAAGGCACGCCTATCGGTGTGTCCATGGACAACACCAGACTGTCCATTGCCGCGATAGGCAAGCTCATGTTCGCCCAGTTCTCAGAGCTCGTCAATGACTTCTACAACAACGGGTTGCCGTCGAATCTGTCTGGCAGCAGGAACCCCAGCTTGGACTACGGGCTCAAAGGGGCAGAGATCGCCATGGCGTCTTACTGCTCCGAGCTTCAGTTCCTGGGCAACCCGGTGACCAACCATGTGCAGAGTGCGGAGCAGCACAACCAGGACGTCAACTCCTTGGGGCTCATTTCGGCTAGGAAGACTGCCGAGGCTGTTGACATCTTGAAGCTCATGTCATCAACTTACCTGGTGGGGCTCTGCCAGGCCATCGACCTGAGGCACATGGAGGAGAATCTGAGGAACGCGGTGAAGCACACGGTAAGCCAAGTCGCCAAAAGGACTCTGACCACAGGAGCCAACGGAGAGCTTCACGCATCCAGGTTCTGCGAGAAGGATCTGCTCAAAGTGGTGGACAGAGAGTATGTGTTCGCCTACATTGATGATCCCTGCCTGGCCACATACCCCTTGATGCAAAAACTGAGGCAAGTGCTAGTCGAGCATGCGCTGAGCAACGGTGAGAATGAGAAGAACCCCAACGCTTCCATCTTCCAAAAGCTCGGAGCTTTCGAGGAGGAGCTCAAAGCCCTTCTGCCCAAAGAGGTGGAGAGCATGAGAGCTGCCATCGAGAGCGGGAACGCTCCAGTTCCCAACCAAATCAAGAATTGCCGCTCATACCCGCTTTACCGGTTTATCAGGGAGGAGCTGGGGACAGCACTGCTGACCGGAGAGAAGGCGAGATCACCCGGGGAGGAGTTTGACAAGGTGTTCACAGCCATGTGTGAAGGGAAGATGATTGACCCAATGCTGGAATGCCTCCAGGGCTGGAATGGCGCCCCCTTGCCTATCTGCTGATGCGTTGCTACAAGATTGGGTTTCATTTAAAAGCACGACGTTTGACACTGTAGAAACGCATCTGCTCCATTCTTTGCTTCTCTTCTTGTGTTCCTCGGTTACAAATTCTCAAAATATAATAAATATCAAGCATATTATATGTCTTTACAATAACTATTTCCTCCAAAATTTCTCTCTTATAACCATCTTGTACTAATCTTTATTACATGCTGTTGGGGCGCGCTTCCGGCATTAGGCTGTCCAGTGGAATTCCCCTCATGTGAGCACCCTTGAATTGGAATCTGAGAGCAACTTGGGAAACTGTAGGAGCCATAGCCTGTAAAAAGATACAGATATTAGAAAATTCTGCATACTCGCTATGAGACGCAAGTAACTGGTCAACTAGATAGTCTCTCAACGATATTCGTAGCATCTCCTAAAACCCAATTTTTACATACAAGGACTACGTCAACAGTTTGCATTACATACACAGAAAAAATCACCAAAACGAATTCCAACACCAATCATGCCTTCAGTCTTGAACTTCTGCTACGGGTGGATCTTTAAATCAAAGTCCCTTCATAGAGGTTTGTGGCTGATTCAAGCTTTTTTCAGAAACATAATCCATTTTTAATGTGTTCCGATATTAAATTAAAAAAAAGAGAAAAAAAATTCCATCTTCATGTCAAATGAACCGATACCCTAGAAATCAATATTTACATCCACAGAGATTGAGCAATCATCTCCTTTGTGTAGGAAGCACGAGTACTCAAATTCTGACACCCCCGAAAGGAGTATTGGAAGGACTGATTTTTTTCATCACATTCAAACAACTCCTAACAAATTCTACCTTCGATTTACTAGTCAAATTGTTCATCTATCTCTCAACTTAGTAAAACAAATTCAGAAATTCCAAGTGAAAACTAGACCTCAAATCACCAGAAGGCGGCAACCAGTATCAGCAATAAGTTAAAGCTTAGTGCCTACCTCAAGCACCAAGAAGCAACTATACAGGCAGTCCTCCCACAAGTACAAAAACTTCCTGACAACAATAGATGAGAAACACTTCAACAGTACCTTAAATCAAACTCAGACTCACAGCTGGGAGCAGCCTTCTCGACAATTGGCTTATCCAACACACCGACACCGCCGCTGCCAATTCCGGCCGGGGATAGGAACACCCCACCCCCTCAGGCTGGCTCATGTGCATATGCGAAAAGGATTTCTTTCCCCTGTCTCAGACATCATCAATCTATGATCATATGAAATAGACTGTAGCAAACTTTGAAGACAAGTATACTAATAGGTAATAGCTCATACGCTTTCTTCGAAAACATGAAGCACCCCAAAAAAAAAAAAAAATCAAAACTTCAAATAATTTGACAGAAAGCTGAAGCATCTATGAAACCAAAATTCGAAGCAATGAAAACTTCATGCAAAAGAACTAACAGTAACAGGTCAGACCATTTAGGAAACCCTAACAGGATCAAAGCCACTAATCGGAGCACAGCGCCGAATACGATCAAACCCACAACTGGAGATTCCGAGTCAATCGCACAATGAGAAAATTAAAAGTGGGGAATGGGGAAGACCTGGTCTAGGGTTGAAACCGGAAAAAATTTCAAATTTGCCCGTTTACTATCAAATTTACCTACCCACTTCGTTTGTTTTCCATTCTACCCTACTTTTCAATTTTTGTGGTCTCGGACCACGAAGTTAGCACAAATATCCGTGGTCTCAAACCACGAAGTTGACACGTCTCCGTCTGTCGCTCGGTCACCAGCCTACCTGACCATACGTGACATCTTCGTGGTTTGAGACCGCGAATATTTGTGCTACCTTCGTGGTCCGAGACCACGAAATTGTCTTAAAACAACGCCACCGTCGCGCCTTCCAGTGCAAAACAGTGGCACACAGCCCTGCCTATGCCGGAGTCTCCACCGGTCACCAGCGCCACCTTCCCCTGCAACATGAAATCATCAGGGCTGTCCAAACCCAAGTTATCTATTTAATTTCTTCACAGAGATGTTCAGACTTCTAAAGGACCTGGAGCTTGTTCGCATGCTTGTAGTCGCCTGTGGCGTCGGGCACTGGATCCATGGCGTGCTCTTTTCCGGGCTGAGTGTGCTGCTTCTGGGGCGGGAAGCTCTGATCCGGAGACGCCATTCTCGTGGCAATCCTGATGCTGTTGTTCCTGCTGCTTTGTTGAACAGAGAACACTTGCTTGGTTGCTGGGGCTCTTCTACAGAGAGGTGGTAGTAACGCTGACACAACTCTTGAAGAGTAGACAACGCGCCATAGCATTTATACTACACAGTGGGTTGTGATTCGAAACATTCAAAGAACTTCGCTTTTCGAAACAGCGAAAGTCTGTTAGCACTTTGTGGTTCCAACTGAGAAGTTTTGCGGATTAATTTCGTCGTTTCGACCACGAAGCTTTTAAATAACTTCGCAGTTTTAAATAACGAAGTTGTTTTAAGACAATTTCGTGGTCTCGGACCACGAAGTTAGCACAAATATTCGCGGTCTCAAACCACGAAGATGCCACGTATGATCAGGTAGGCTGGTGACCGAGTGACAGACGAATACGTGTCAACTTCGTGGTTTGAACCACGAATATTTGTGCTAACTTCGTGGTCCGAGACCACGAAAATTGAAAAGTAGGGTAAATGGAAAACAAACGAAGTGGGTAGGTAAATTTGATAGTAAACGAAGCTAATAGGGCAAAAACCGTGCTCAGCCTTGACCCGCCCTCAACGCAGATGGGTCCTCGGCAGTATCTCCGAAGCTACACCCGCGCCCTCGCCTCGTCCCCACCGGTGTAGCATTCGACCGTTGTAAGTAAGTCAGCTATCAGCAGAAACTTTTCTTCTCTATTGTGCAGCCGTAGAGGAGAAGATGCCATACACGAAACAATGAAACGACGCCGTTTCGTGCACAGCGTCGCGAATTGTTTCTCCAATCTCAACCGAACCCTAAACCTAAACCTCCCTCTTCTTCATCTCATCGATCGACGCTCGGTCTTCGCTTGCCGGTGAATACATCTGCTCGAGATTTCCTCCTTGCTGCCTTCGATTATGTGAGTGCAGAAAATTGTTGCATTCGTTGCCTGATTTGCTGGCTTGAGATGCTGCTGTGCGTTAATTTTACCCTCCATTCAGGTCGAGGATATGCGTGAAGAACTTGCCCAAGTACGTCAATGAAGATCGTCTTCGAGAATATTTCTCCCAGAAAGGAGAAGTGACTGACGCCAAGCTCATGCGCACTAGGTCAGGTCCCTACCTTACTTTCAAATCACCTTCTGCAATCATTCTGTCCATATGTGTATGTAGCCGGTGATGCTTTGTTTTGGTTTTGGTTTTTGTTTCAATAGAGACGGTAAGAGCCGCCAGTTCGCCTTCATCGGCTATCGCACCGACCTTGAAGCGCAAGAAGCTCTGAAATACTTTGACAAGTCGTTTCTTGACGCTTCGCGGATTGTATGTGAGGTAAGTGTGTGTATCAACTTATTAATTTCCACATCCTAAGCATGTTAGTTCCTTTCTTTGCTGTTATGAATTGCTTATCAATATTTTGTGTCTAGTCCATTACAAACTTATGACCTTGATTGAAAACTTAGTTTATAGTTTGTCTAGATTGTGAACTTAAGATAATATGTTGGTTATGTTGGTTTACCTAGATTGCTCACAAAGTTGGTGATCCAAATATTCCTCGCCCGTGGAGTCGTTATTCTGTGAAGACTGAAGATAAATCTGCCAATGTTGATGACTCTGCGGATGCTGGTATTTTGGTTTCTGCTGATCATAAAGGGAAAGGAAAGAAAGATAGGAAGAAGAATGAAAATGAAAATGAAGACCCCAAGCTTCAGGAGTTTCTTCAAGTGATGCAGCCACGTAGTAAAATGAAACTATGGGATGATGATGCCGCAGAAACTATCCCATCGGACTGGAACGGGAGGAATGATACAAATAAGGCTTCAAAAAAGAAGACAGTAGAAAAGAAACAAGTTGCCTCGGATGATACGGCCGGTGAAACACAGGATGCAGTATCGGAGGGAAAAGCCTTGAAAACAACAAAAAAGATTGTGTATGATGACAAGGTCTCTGATGCGGATTACTTCAAGAGCAGAATGAAACAGGAGTGGTCGGATTCAGAGAGCAATGACGATGACACTAGTGCATCTGATGGTTCTGCGGAAGAAAATACTGGAGGTGTGGAAGACAGTAGCAAATCCATTGAGCAGCTAGAGACTTATGATGGGGTTGGTGAAGGACAGTCTGAACATCTTAATGGTGGAGTGTCTGAATTGGAAAAATTACAACCTGTTAAGGACGATGAGGAGGACGAAGTCCTTGAAACGGACCGTCTCTTTGTCCGGAACCTACCATATACTGCCACGTAAATTTCTTCTTACTCATATGTACATTTATACTGTTACTCGTTTATATCATATTTTTTCGGCTTATAATGAGCATACGACCTACCTTCTCATCTCTAGTTACGGAATGTTACACTACATTGGCAGTTGGTGGCATTTAATTATTATTTCTTGACCCTTTCCGCTTATTTCCTCATATTTGTGATAGTGAAGATGAGCTGGAAGAGTATTTCAGCAAAGTAGGAAAGTTATCCCAAGTTCATCTTGTTCTGGACAAACAGACAAAGCGGTCTAAGGGATTTGCGTACATTCAGTACTCAGCTCCGCAATTTGCAGCAAGGTCTTTTTTCCCTATTTTGCTTTATACAATGGCCATAGTTAGTTGGTTTCAGTTTACGATATTATGGTACAAGAAATTTCAATGGCCGGAAGCATTAAAAAGACTTGTATTCATTTTGACGCACTGCCTGTTTGATGACCGAAACTCCTATTATGAAGCATATTGAAGTCCCTAACTTCAAAGAGAATGTTTGAATGGCGAAAGTAAAATGTCGCCAAAACTAGATTATAGGATTTGGAGTTCCGTGTGATAATAATTATGATTGTTGGAAGATAAAAGGATGAAATTTTGATTGGTGAAACTAGCCTTAGAATTTATTTAGTTTTGTATAAAGATACATAGAAACATTTACGAAATTCACAATCCTTCATTAACATTTGGTTTTATTTGCAGGGCACTTGAGGAACTCGACAATTCAGTCTTCCAAGGTAGACTTTTGCATGTTTTACCTGCAAAACAAAAAATCTTGCCCGACAAAGAAGAGTGAGTGTATACAATTTAGCTTAGGTCTCTCCGTAATCATGACATTTGACGTGCTGCTTTGTCATCTTAACCAGCGATGTCGCATATGTGTGTAGGTCAAATACAAATCGTGTGAAGAATTTTAAGGAGAAAAGAGAAGAAGAGAGAAAAGCATCTGAAGCTAGTGGAAATACTAAAGCGTGGAACACGTTTTTTATGCGGCCTGATACAGTGTGTTTCTTATCTTTGTTTTTTATTGATTCTTAGTTAGCTACCAAAATTTCTTACGCAATTTTTTAAGTAATGAACGAGTACTTAAGAAACTTGATTTTGATTGTGATTTAAAAGCATACATGGCAAAAGTTGTTTTATGATGTCTATTTTCCACTCCAATTGTTTGATAAACTATCCAAAGTAAAGCATCTGGTTCGTCGATACTGTTCTTCTTGTGGACTGCATTATTTACTGGTTGTACTTTTATAGGTAATTGAAAACATAGCTAGAAGGTTTGGTGTAAGTAAAAGTGCCATACTGGACCCAGAGTCAGATGATGTTGCTGTGCGTGTTGCTCTGGGAGAGACTCAAGTTATTGCGGAGACGAAAAAAGCTCTTAAAAATGCTGGTATAAACATAGCAGCATTAGAGGAAGTTGCTAGTGGTAAATATGAAGGAGTTAAGAGAAGCAACCATGTAATCTTGGTAAAGAACTTGCCATATGGTTCGTCTGAAGGTGAACTCGCTAAAATGTTTGGGAAATTTGGAAGCTTGGATAAGATTGTTTTGCCTCCTACAAAAACAGTGGGAGTGGTATGATTCTTTTCATAATGATTGGGTAGATAATTTCATGGATTTAATTTATTTGTGATTGAGGAGTTGCTTTTCAGGTTATTTACCTTGAACCATCAGATGCTCGTGCTGCATTTAAAGGTTTAGCTTACAAGCGTTACAAGTAAGTTTATGACGAGCTATTGTTTTCGTTGAGTTTGTTTGCGTAGTTTTGGGCATAAATCTATTCCCCATATGATTTTAGCTCTGATTTTCTATGCAAACAACCATCTTTATGTTAATTACATATAGTGGAGACGCCATGGGTTTCTAATTGAGAAAATCTAAAACTATAAGATATTTTGTCTTCTTTTCTTATCTCCCTTTTTTCCATAAGGTTCAAATATGGAATACTTCCAGCCTTCAGTGATTTGTGTGTGGCGATTTTGTTTTAGAATTAAATATGAAGGTTTGTCAGGGAAATTTTTCCAGTAGCATCTGCAGATAATTTATTTCAGTAAAATATTAACTCAAGAAGTTTACCTCACTATGCCATTTTCTGATTTTTAACCAAGAGATGTTTGGGCAAACTCTAATAATGACATTTTCCTGTTCTTTGTTTCTTTTATAAAGTGGATGTTCTTTTTTTGGTAGGGATATGGTTAAATAAAATTCCATTCAGCCGGTTGCTTAATCTTCTTTTTTCTTCCTCAGACAGCTGCTGAGAAACTTGTGCTTCTTTATTTTTTGGAAGCTGAATTAGTTAATGAATTGTGCATTTTGTTTTCAGAGATGCTCCATTATATCTGGAATGGGCTCCGGCAGATGTTCTTAGTGGGACAGTGAGTCCAAAAGATGGGGACATAGATTCCACAGTAATTATTGAACATGATGTTAAGAAACAGTTGGTAGAGGATGAAAGTTCGTACGCGGATATTGATCCTGATAGAGTTGAGGTTGGATTTTAGCACTCGTTCCTTCAATTATTATTCGATTTTCTGTTTCTCTTTACATCATTATGTGTAACCGTATATGGTAAGCTTGTGATCCCAGTTTATACGTTAACTATTCTGACTAGATTGCTAACACCAGTTTGCTTGGTCACGGTTGTGCAGTCACGGTCCCTCTTTGTCAAAAACTTAAATTTCAAGACAACTGAGGAAAGTTTGAGGGAGCATTTCGCAAGTAATGTGAAGAATGGAAAGATCTTAAGTGTCAAGGTAAAATAATAGTTGCATGTACATGCCATTGCTATTTTGTTTGACATAGAACAGTGTGACCAAGGAGAAACTGAATCTCACAAAAGTAGATAAAACAATGCGGCTCTTTCTTCGTGAAATAGTTTAGTCAAACTTTTTAACTACCAAAGTACAAATAGAGTAGTGCCTTCATTGCTGCTCTCGATGAATTGATTTATATCTGCAGATCAAGAAGCATGTGAAGAATGGTAAGACGCTCTCGATGGGTTTTGGCTTCATTGAGTTTGATTCAGTAGACACGGCGACTCGTACATGTAAAGATTTACAGGTAAGGAGGAAGCTTACAGTAAAGCATTTTTGGATGTCCCGTTTGTGTTTCTAGTAAGTCGATCATGCTTTGGATCTTGTGTTTTCCAGGGGACAGTACTGGATGGACACGCACTCAACTTGCAGCTTTGTCATGGCAAGAAAGATGAGAAAGCACCGGGAAGAACTGAGAAGGATAAAAGTTCGACCAAAATTATTGTGAGAAATGTGGCATTTGAGGCAACAGAGAAGGATCTTAGACAATTGTTTAGCCCCTTTGGTCAGGTAATCTCCAGTTGTTTTTTGAACTACCCTGCATCTTATCGTGTTTCTGCATCAACAGTTATAAACATCGAGTTTTATCCTAATTATTTGTGTCGTACAATGGGCTATATCAGTTTGTCTGCATTTATGTTGTGATCACAGATCAAGCGTCTAAGACTGCCGAAGAAATTTGAAAACCACAGAGGTTTTGCATTTATTGAGTTCCTTACAAAGCAAGAGGCGCAGAATGCTCTACAGGCCCTTTCAAGCACACATCTGTACGGCCGGCGTCTGGTAGATTATCTTCACTGGCATCCTTTCCCTGTGCTCTAGTCGACTCGCTGCTCATTCCTAATAACAATAATCGTTTATGCTCAGGTTCTTGAAAGAGCAAAAGAGGGTGAGAGCTTGGAAGAGTTGAGGGAGAGAACAGCCGCCCAATTCACAAATGCCCAAGAAGGTTTTCAAAACCAAGCAAAGTTATCTAAGAAACGGAAGCACACCGACGTTTTTGAAGAAGGCGATATGGAGATAAATTGAATGATAGATCAAGCCCTCCTATGCCGTGATGCTTTGATGTATGTAACGTCAAGTTAAGTGCGGAAGATTATTATTTATACAACACCCAGTTTTCTTTGTTGGGGGTTGGCACAAAATGTAAGGGACTGATCTAATACGTCGTACAAATGCAGAGAACTGAGCTGAAATTCACAATCAAAAAATCCAGTTAGTAGCTAGGTACTCTACCAGTAGATGGATTCTAACCCGATTCACATTTTATTCATGAGTGCTATTCCATTTCAAATTACAAATATGCAGGCGCCAGAGAGCTTGAATACGAGGCTAACCAAGGCTTTACTTACAGACATGGCGAAGAAGGTCAGCTATAGTAAGCTAGCAGCTGTCGAAGCTATGACCCAGGACCATGCGTTGACGTCGCCTTAACAGGCTTATTCGCCAATCTGCGCTTGTACCGTTTGAGCACGGAGGCGAGGTTTTCCTTTCCCTTTGGGAACGCCACGTCCCCCGCCGCAGTCCCACTGCGGCCTTTGCGGCAGGAGATGGCTATCTCGACGTCTTTGATCATGTCCATGACCATAGGGGCCGTCGTGCACTTGCCCCTGCCAGGTTTCGAAGCTGGTGGCAGCATTCCGTTTGCGACTGGTGGGCTGGATTTTGGTTTGTTCGCCTCGGGAACCTGGAGGCAGAAGCACGGCGATGCTTGGACACGGGGCTTTGAGAAAGCTAAGTCGATGACACCCTGTTAAGAATGGATATTGTCAAGGTGCAGATGTCCATGTTTGATCAAGTTCAGAAATTATACGCAATGTTCAGGTCAGAAATTTTACCTGGAGACGATTAAGCACGTATGTGTACTTACCCCACAACTCGGGGCGACTTTCCATCAATGAAAGGTCAAGTATCCGGTGAATACACCAGACTCCGAAGCTAACGAGTAAATCTGCTTTCCAAACACATCCCTCGCCGCAGTTGGGAACTGAAGAAATCAACTTTGCAAAGTTAGCCTCCTCCATTCTCAACGGATGACCTGATTTCCTATCTGGCGATGTTTGTCGAGACTCACCTATCACATTTTCAGCTTCGCTCAGGAACTTCTCCCTCGCGGCAACATGCTCGACTAGATCCTCATCAGCCCCATCATTATGCTTAAACAACCAATCGGATCCTTCAAGCTTCAGCATCCGCACAATGCAGTGTCTCAGCGACTGGAGAAGCTTGGCTTCAAAATCTACAATGTAGCTCTCTTCCGGAGAACCCGCCGGGTTTCTTAAGCCGCCGGGATTGTGATTCTTATCGGCTACTCCGAACTGTTCATACGGCTGTCGGGACCACAGGGAGCCGGTGCCCGAGCCTGCACCGTACTGTAAGGAGAACGGGTCTCTGTAGACCTTTGGAGACAGCTCGTCAAACGCTAAAGGAGCTGCAGTTCTCGAACCAGCCGCGGAATATGAAGAAGACTGATCGTAGCCCGCTCGACCAACAGACTGCCCCATACCTATCGAATTGGTACCGAAGGAAGAATTCCTGTTGTTCATATATAAGCCCCGCTGAACAGCAGCCAGTCCTGATATGTCCGGCATGCTGTTGTATTTCTTCGAAACGACCGGCCCTCCAACTTCTCCAGGTCCAGACGCGCGCATGTCAAACATGTCAAAAGCTGACGTCTCAGCCTGCATCGAGGTGTTTCTCGATAATGCCAGGTTCTGAAGAAGGGATGCTTGAACGGGGTCTAAGCCGCTTTCAGGCTTTTGGCTTAGTCCGAATGCGTGGTAATCCCTGTAGCTGGTCAGACCCGCGGATGCCATGATTGCGGCTGAGGAGTCCATCGAGTAATCTGAAGCCCGATCTCTTGAGAACTGATTGATGTATTGCGATATCTGGTAACCATGCACCGTAGCTGGCTGCTGGTGATCCCACACATCCGAAGATGGCGCAGTCCGTAAGCTCGAATAGCGTTTCTCATCAGCATCAAACGCATTGCGACCAGAAGCCTGAACATATGCTTCAAGTAACGCCATGTTGTTCGAGTTTGGCCACAATGAGGACGACCCGCCTGGTACCCTTTGCTGTTGAGGCGAGTCGTAAACGCTTGAAAGCGAACTGGAGCCCCTGCCTCCGGGAGGCTGATAGAAACCGACGTATTCTTTTACAGGGTCTGGTTTCGCCTTTGAGTTTGAAGGTTTCGGTTCGGACCCAAACAGCAAATCGAGCCGCCTAGCCTTCGCTTCTTGGGTCGGCTGGCCGTGATAATCATACATCTGCCCCCAGAACTCGTCCAGAATCACTGCCAACTGACGCCTCGCTGCACGGCCTAATCCTGCTAATCTAGAAAGGCTTCCGATACCGCTACCGCCTTCTTCATTTTTCCCACCCAGACTCCTGAATGATCCGGGGCCTTCAGATGTCGCAGGAGGGCTCGCTGCAGCCAGACTGCCTGTTATCGGCGCTCCTTTCGAAGACTCTTCAGGTTCCCATACGTCACCGTCATAGTCTTCTTTCTCATAGCTCACAACTTCCTCAATTTGCTCTGCGGACTCACTTTTCAAAGATTTTGCGTCAGCCAACTTCTGCTGGTCATCTTCCACACTCACATCTGGCATATACGGTGATGATTCCACGGTGGACTCGGACGGCGTTACTTCCAAAAACCCGGCTGGAAGCACTGGATCCTTGTCGTCACATTTCTCAGGAATCGTAGCGAGACTGAAATCCGGCTCAGAATCTAGACTCTCCGGTAAGCTAACATCAAAACTCGGATCAGACCTCTCGTCCTGCCGGCCAAGAGATTTCCCTTCTCCAGTCAACATCTCTTCCTTCTGCTTAGAGTAGAACATTTCCTCTCCCTGCGCGGTAGGAGATGCAATCTGCCGCGTCGTCTCCCAGTCCAACGACGCCGCATCCAATCCGACACTGGCGGATTTCAAAGGCGTGGCGGCTAGCCAAAGCATAAAAGCGAGGGAAACAATCGATGTCGCCAGAAGAACGACGTACGGAACTGACGAATTAGTCCCCATGCTCCACCTCAAACTACTGACCCAATCACTGCCGCCGAAGAGCATCTCAACCATGAACATAACCTTCGTGCCAAAGACTCCGACGAAAGTCGACAGCGAGAGGAACTCCAGCAGCTGAGGAATTTTGTAAGCGCCCATAATCTGTCCGGAGGTCGCCACTCGGAAGAGCGGTATCAGTGATGACGGAAGCATGAGCGCCACCATCACCTGCGTGAATATAAGCAGCTGGTACAGGCCTTCCGCTCCGGAGCTCCATACACAAAAAACAGCAAAAATGACAGCAGCGGCTCTGATTACGGCACGATGGAGCCAAGTAGGGATGTCCGTTCCAAACAAATGCTGCACAACTGGCCGCCCACTGATGCTCCGGGCAGATGTATTGACATGGCTGGCGAAGACGAGTAGCATCATCAGAGCTAATGGCGCTACCGGACTTCTAAATACCTGGAAAAAAATTTGAGAAAGGTACTCCGTCAGCTTTCTGATAAAAACATTTATAAAACCTCCGGAGCTTACTAGAATCGGAAATACAATCAATCACCTGATCCATCAGCGAGAGCGCGTCGTGTAAATTAAGCAAAACAAACCCCGAACTGTAAAACACGTTCGCAGCTGAGTTCATCAGCGCCAAGTTCACCAGAAAAACGCAGCTGAAGACGCACAGCACGGCTAAAAAGTGGTCTTCGCACAACTCGCGCTTAGAAACATTTCGCTGTCCCTGATGACTCTGCGAGAACAAAGATAACGCGTCAAGAGAAACTCGAGAGAAAAGACGCTCCCTCCATCCACCATTATTTTCCGCACAGCAAACTTCCACGATAATATTCTCAAAAGAATACCTGCACGAGAGCTGAATGGAGATAAAAATTATGAGGCATAATACACGCTCCGAGCAAGCTCATCAAAGCAAACACGTTTTCCCCGCCTAGTTTCGTCGCCGTCCAGTTCAGCGAGAGCGGAATATCTGGTTGACTGGCCAGCCCACAGATGCAGTAGCCAACGAATACAAAGCCCGCCGTGCATGTGATTGAGAATCTGCCCGCGTGTTTTTCCTAGAGACCATTGAAAGAAACTACTACGTCAAATTGGATTTAAAACTCGAAAGTTAGCGCAAGAAAGTTGGAATGCGTACCATCAGAGTTGAAAAGAGAGGAAACAACGCGGCGCTGAGGCCTGTCAAAAACAAAGATGTCACCAACTCCACCTTGAGAATGTGACTAAGATTGTGTGCGATTCCCATGACCTATTATAAGCCAGACAGCTCTATAGATGACTCCACACTCGGATAGAACTCATGAAAGGGGGAGGGAAGTTATGATCGTAGAAATTACCACTGTTAGTTCCAGCGCAATGGCGGATAGTTCTGCTTGGACTCCGAGGATCGTGCAGGTGACCCTATCATACTCAGCGCGACAGATCTGCAAAACTCAAAAGCACAATCGATCAATAAAAGCGTCGATGCATAGGATTGGGTTACGGAACTGCTGAAGGGAGGATGATGATTGATAGCAAAGAGTACCTGGGGAAGATCTCTACCAGTGACCACGCCGATGCGGGCAGACAGGTACTGACACAAAATGGAGGCGAAACTGAATATCATCATCGGCAGCATTAAATCAAACCCGAACCTTGTACCAGCATCAATCGACGCGGCCCACTTTCCAGGGTCGATATATCCAGCCGAAACCATAAGAACAGGAATGACGGCAGGAAGCAGCCGACTGATAGTACCGTCCATGTGGTTGGGCGGAGAAGGTTCAACTTCCATGGCATAGGCAGTTCCTTATCAGCTAATAAGTGAAGTGAATACCGAAACCCGAATCAGAGGTCAGAAGTGAAGATTGGTGTGGAGGGCATCAAGCTCGTAAGATCAAGATAAACATTCGTCGTCCGGAGGCGAGAATCCCCGACTTCAAATCTCAGCTTCCGCCACTGATGGAGTGGTCCGTCTCCGCCAATTTCGCAACTAATCCTCTCCTGTCTATCAACTCAACAGAAGCTGATGTAGGACCAAATAAATGCCCAATGCGCTGTGACCTATTCAACAGGTCACCTGCTTGGAGGCTTCTAAATATGTTGGCGACATTCGAGTCCAGCTTCGGCAACACCGCCAAGACATGCTGTGATTTCACAGAGGCTCAAATCCTGATTCACCAGATCAATTCAGTTAGTTCCAGAAGAAAACTCAAGTAAAATATCCCAATGCCAGTTTTGAGCTGACAACTGGACTGAACAGGATTGCAGCAGAGACAAATCACAGCATCAAACCAGTCAATGGTTCTCCAACCAGGTCAACCAACCATAAACTCATCCATCAAGCAACTTTGAGCAGGCTCAGATCTTCAAGGTCAGAGACTCGGAAACCACCTCCCCACCATCCTCAAATCCCCTAACTCCCAGTCCACGAACACACCCCAAACAAAACCAGACCAAACCAATCCTACACCGACAAAAAACCCAAATGGTCTCACCTCTTGACACTCACTTGGCAAAAGATGAAAACTTCAGCAACCTCAGCAACAAAAACCACAACCCCCAGAACACAAACTGACCTCAAATCCACACCAGAACGAAAACTAGGGCTTGGCAGGATAATAACCCGGAGGGAAAAAAGTGATACCTTTTCACTGTCTTTTTGAAGCAAAATCAACTCCTATCAGTTTCTTCACCTGTAGATCAGCAACCCCGTAAAGCATAAAGCCAGGCACGGATAATAAATCAGTATCAATCAGCAGGAAAACAAAAATTGAGGAGAGGCTGACAAGGAGGTGAAGAGAGAGAAAAGTTAAACCCCCAGTCAAACACATATATATTTGTAAATACATATATTTATTTTTCTGAGCTGATGATGGATGATACAATCTGGTGGAGTCGAGAACCAATCTGAAAGTGAGAAAGAGGGAGCAATTGAAGATAAGAGAGAGAGAGAGAGAGGGAGCACAACACGACAGTTTCGATTTCACATTAAAAATTTCAACTCTTTTAAATATCTTGAATTCTTTTTTTATTCTACAGTTCACTCCGTTGAAATTCGGATTATTTAAAAATGATTTTTTTTACTTTTTTTGTAGCTTCAATCCTCCATCACCAATCATCATCGTCGTCATCATCCAGCTTCCCAGAATTTATTGCTGCAGTTGGATGATGATGGATCAAACCGACCGGTACATTTATCCTTCTTCTGGCAAAGAACTGAACTTGCGTGGATTTTAACCTTGACTTCTCAAGTTAGACATTTTTAAGGTGAGTCTTTTGTTTGGTTTACTATTTCAGGCGTGTGTACGGAGTTGTCCAATCCATTCACTTAGGTTAAGAAAATGGGAGTTTATATTGGATTTAATTTTTTTTTATTATTTTAATTTAAAAATATAAATGTAACGTAAACTACTGTTATAGTACATAACTGTCACAATATTGTTATTTATCATAGGAAAATTTATAATTATGTTTTTATTATGAGAGAGTTACAAATGAGTACTTAAAAATCTTCTTCCTAGTAGTACATATGTTCATGCCGAAATATCATTCTACAAAGATAAATATAAAATAATTTTTAATTCAATTTAATTTAAGGAAATTTTTTAGTGTCATATGACCCATCTTGAATTTAAAGTTAGGGATAAAACCCAAAAGGGGTCCTGAACTAACACCGTTTATCCAATTGCGGTTAGAACTATCACGATTTCCAAAAAGGGTGCAATGAAAAAAAAATTGGATTGATTTTCTA
The DNA here is from genome assembly GCA_002312845.1 of Kalanchoe fedtschenkoi. Classification (NCBI taxonomy): domain Eukaryota; kingdom Viridiplantae; phylum Streptophyta; class Magnoliopsida; order Saxifragales; family Crassulaceae; genus Kalanchoe; species Kalanchoe fedtschenkoi. The sequence goes on along the minus strand of NQLW01000515.1, from coordinate 1,246,337 downwards.
AAATAAAATTTACCATCACATTCCTAACATAATATTATTATAAGACTTAGATTTGTGTGTGAAAATTACATCGTTTGGTTATCAAAATAAATTATATCATTTTGCACACATAAAGAAAACGACGTCTTTGGGTAATCAAATGACATAATTTTTACACACATATCTAAGTCTTATAATAATATTAGATTTGGAATGTAATGATACATTTTAATTTAGAAAAACAGTCTAATTTTTTTTTCATTGCACCCTTTTTGGAAACCATGGTAATTCTGACCGCAATTGGGTAAGCGGTGATAGTTCAGGGCCCCTTTTGGGTTTTTCCCCTTAAAGTTAATAGTAAATTATATTAGTTTGTAGTATGAATTTTCAAATAATACAAACTTAACCCCTCAAATTATAGTATTTCATTTATATCTTTATTGAAATAATTTGAGGATTTTTGACCCAATTCACACTCAGAGACCTAAATCTATTATTAAATTTCAATAATGTATTTCAAATTTAAATTCATATTTTTTGTAAACCCAACTCATTGATTTCTCACGTTTTACCACTTAATATGATAACACAAGCTCTTGCACGAAATTTCCAAGCTCCATTATGGTCATAAAATATATATAATAAAAAATTAAATAAGAGAATGGTCAACTTCAATCCACGTCACCACACATATGTATCAGGGGTTAGGTTAATCTGATCCAATCATTTTGATAATCATATGAGGACTAAGGAGTAGGGTGCATGTATTTTGTTGTTAATTATATTATTTAATATTAATTAGAACTAAATGTTAATATGAACATTATTAAATTTGATATTATTAAAATGTAATATGTCATGGCTCATGTGTATATGTCTAGTTTGCATCAAATCATATACAAGACATTGCACTTGGACGACTCCCAAATCATCACCCCCGACAATTTAAACTTTTCTTTCAAAAATTAAAATATTAACATATTTCTTATTAAATTGTCTTGTCAACTATTCACGTGTTTATCTCTGTCGTGTTATTTAAAATATAAAGAAACAGAAATTTATTATTTATTCATCCATTTTTTTCAGTATGATTCATATATTTTGTTTTTATAACAAAATCTATGTCCTATTTTATTGTTATTGGACTGAAATTATTTGTTTTTTTATTTATTACTTTATGTGTTCTTTTTTATTTGTTATTTAATTGAATTGTTCTATCCACTAGTTGTCAGTTAACATTTTTCAATGCGTATTTATTATCAACAACTATCTTAAAATGTCAAACATTATTCATGTTATTTTTTCCATGAATTTTTTTACAAAAATATTAATCAACTACATATTAAATTCGTTGAAATGTTAGCATTAACTTCACTTTAATCCACTCAAATTAATCTTAAACGACATGTATAAGAGGACACAGAGAGTAGTTAACAATTTCAATGTGTATTTAAGACGACTACTGCCTTAAACATTAATAACATTTTTATCATAATTAAGAAAAAAATCATTCCACAACAATAACAATTTATGAATTTTATTTTTTGCGTGAAATTTTAAAATAAAAACAATAAATATTTATCAATTAAATTTATTCAACAACATCTCTTTAATTTACTCAATTAAACTTTAATCTACTACTATATCACAATTAAGGATGTAATGCATATGTTTATTCTCGGTGATTCTTCGGTGAATTATGTCTACCACGTAGCGGTGAACTATGTCCATTGTCAATATGAAGTCGTCACGTATTGTTTTGAAAAAAAATAAAATTAAAACAATGATAAATCGTCATTTATCACTAACTTTTCACAGCGACATATGATTACTTCCTATCGATGATGTCGGAAGAGGATCCGGTGCTGCGCTGCAAGTTGCTGCGCGGCCCAAAACAACGTCGTTTTGTTGTTTGCTGACTACTCAACCTAAAACGACGTCGTTTTGAGCCGCGCAGCATATTGCAACGCAGCACCAGATCCAAATCCGATGATGTCCACCCAAGAATCACAAGTTTATACTTTTTATAACTTTTGATTGATTAGTGATTATGGAATATTCTCAATAATGATTAACGTTAACATCGTCGGCAATCGATCCCAGCCGGTTAAATTAAACTTTTAATTAAAGACAGCAATTATGTTAATCACTGTATTTAAATCCGTTATTGTCGCGTCAACAGCGGTTAAAACGACACAGTTGTGGCTGGGGGGACAAAACCTACTTTTCCTTGTTACGAAACTAATTGTTTAAAAGATTACAATCTCTCGAGAATCGCGAGCTGAACATGCCAGCCAGCCAGCCAATCCGTGCTTTCATTTTATGTTAACAACAACGTTTAACCACTAATCAAGATTTGTAATCGATAATTAATTAAACAAAATATTGAATTTGAGAAGCAAATGAAATTACTTTTTTTCATCATAATTAATCTAAGTTAAATTTGTCATTATAGAAAATGAAACAACTAAATATCATCAGCTCACTTTTAAGTTTTATGTCTTCTTATATTCATCACTTAAGTAATTTTTATTTATTTATTTTTATTTGTCAGTTAAAAATTTTAGTATATATTTAATACTGTCATTTCGTCTGAAAAGAAAGAAATTAGGTTCGTCATCCTCACAATTCATAAAGAATTTTTTTTACAATAAATTTTACACAATTTTTTTTAAAAATAACATGAAATAAATATCTATTAAATTTCATCAATAATTAATATTAATTTTTCATTAATACAATCAAATTAATCACTCCTATTATGATGGAAGGGGTCTCTAATATAGCTAAAATTGGATGAATAATTCAGCCAAAAGAGACGTTATTTTCCCTCGTATTAACTATTAATCCATCTTGTCTTGCAACAGAATCTTATCATGTTACCTTATCAGTTAGTCTAATGAGCCCAATTATCAGGCCCAACTAAATCAGCCCACGTTCATTGTCTCTTCAATAGAAAGTTGTTTTATGAAGTGGATCAATGGAGGCTAGCCTGTGATAGTAAGTCTGTATTCAAAACTATGTCGTTTTGCTAGCTTGCTGTCTCTTGCATCATTGCTCCGCTTCGTGATTCAATCGATCGTGTCTCTTCTGATGACTGAAGCAGCCAATCTCCACAGACACATGCGTGTTCAGAAATCTTACAATGCATGTTCATATCGACAATTTGATCAATGACTTGTTTTTGTTGATTTGTTGGATTCACACTCACAACTAATTGACTATGAATGGGGGAGCTCAACTATATATTTGAGCTCAACTTGGGCGATGTGCCACTTAATATGCTCAACATTCCCCCTCACTTGCGAGGACCTTTGTTAACCTCGACAAGAGCCCGCTCTGATACCATGTTGATTTGTTGGATCCACACTCACAGCCAATTAATTTTGAGTGTGGATCCGACAAATCTGCATGGTTTCCACTCTGGTTCGAGCAATGAAAAACACCCGAGATGCTGATAAAGGCCCAGTTCTATGTTGCCCCAGTTAAAGGTTTTAGGCTCGTCTTGGCTGGTTTCCGTTGATTGGTAAGAACAAGCCAAAAAAAAAATTCAAGGGAATGGTTTGTCGAAACTCAAAAGAGATTAATTGTTCTTCACATGGGTGTGAGGTCAATCAATAAATTTACATCGAAGAGCTGGCTGAGTCTCCCCTACATAAGGTTAATGACAGTCTTTCTTCTTCTGGTTTTCAAACCTTGAATTAGCAGTACCTTAATTCAGTCCACCCATCTACTATTAGCTAACTCTTAGCTTCCTACCCAGCGCCACTTGCCTTGCTATCACCTGGCTATGTCGAACTTCTGCGGGTAGCCCAGCTGCTCCATCTCCCAGCTCAGCTTCGAAGCCACTCTTTCATGCTGCGGAGTGTATTCCTGCACACAAAGTTATCAGTTTGTAATCCGGTAATTGTTATATAAGTGGATGATGAAAGCAGGCTTTTTGAAGAGAGGCAGACATACTTCCATCTTCTTCATCAGCTCTGCAGCCGTCGGTGCCATGACGATGATGTGACGCGCTGTCGGGCAGATGAAACCCTCCTCCACCGCCTTGTCGATGAATGATAGCAACGAGTTGTAGTAGCCGTCCACATTCAGCAAACCCACCTGTAATAACATGCGTACAAAACCCAACTCATTACCAGCTCTCATAAGCTCATTTCATTTCCAGTTTTTGTTACTGAACTGGACCCTTACAGGCTTATCATGAATGCCGAGCTGAGCCCAGGTTATAACCTCAAGCAGCTCTTCCAGAGTCCCGTAACCACCTGCATCAGATAAAATCATCCAGTCAACAGAGAATGATTACACTGTCAGCAAAGCTCACCCCTTTTTGCTTTCTACTGAGCAACATCAAACAAAGGTATTCAAACAAAGCCTGTCAGCTTGGTGTGCTAAGTTGACCATAAGTACTGTAATGTGCTTTAACTCCATGATTAATCTTCTTCTTATTTTCTTAGAAACAAATGAAAACTTGGATGCTTATGCATCATTATGTCCAAGCAATATATGCATTCATTGCTTCCATTGTCTTGGGAACAAAACCCCAAACACTATGATAACCTGCAGGAACAAAATGATCTGAGATTTGGCCCCTTCAAGATCAGGGTATACTAGTGGCAGCTGAAATTTGTTTGAAAAGGGGCACTAGTTAGTGTTTTGGGAAGGAGTGGAGACTGGAGATGAGTCTCTGTGATGCTAGCTATAAGGTGCAAGTATTGATATGAGTGTCAATCACCCAAAGTGGTAAGACAAGCTGGTTAAGTAACTGGCATTAAAAGAGTGGGCCATTGAGGTGGAATCAGGAATGTAAATAGCTGTTGCTGCAGCAGGATGAAGCTGTATCATTTGCATTAATTGAATCTGAGGTTGTTAAATGGAATAGTAGATAGTTTATGGAAAGAAGTGAAGATGGTTCCATCTAGCTGTCAAGATCATCTATTTGGTGCAAGTCTTGGGAAGGGTTTGTGACGGAGCAGAGAGTTTAGGCATGTGGTTGAGTAGATGACATTAAAAGCTGAAGTGCAGGATCAGGAAGCTCAACATTTTCAGTGCAGGATGCTGATGGGTCAGGAAAAGGATGGGTAGCTCACTCTACTCATGTTTCTTGAACTCATTGAGTTCTTTCAGGTTATCAGAATCCTCAACATTTATGACAAGCAGCTATGATCAACATGGACTAACTGATCCATCAAATGCTGGATCAGAAAAAGAGTTTTGGTTGGAAATTGACCTGGTAGAGCAATAAAGGCATCAGAGTGTTTAGCCATTTCTGCCTTTCTTTGATGCATGTCTGCTACTGCTTTCACTTCCCCTACTGTTTGACCAGTTAGCTGCAAATGGGGCACCAAGCACAGAAAACCATTAAACAAATAATTACTTTACAGACCCATCAGGTGCAGATGGAGCTGGAGAGAGAAAGAGAGATGGAGTAACAGTAAATAGTAATGATGAGATGTTGAAGGAGAAGGTCAAGGTCTTTGCAGAACATTTTTAAAACAAGGATGTTGCTAAAGCCACTGGCTATTATGGTTCCAGGACACAAGAGGATAGCACCAAGGATGAGAGTAAACTTTTCTGAATCTCAGAAGATGACAAATGAGAAAAGCACAGGAAAAAATCTCACTCCATAAAGCATATCTCAAGCTCAACTAGTCACCAGGAATATATTTTATGAATTTTGTAGGCATATTGCAAAAAGGGACCCAGATGGGAATTTGGCAAGGAATGAACTTGGAATCCCAATCAATAGGAACAGATAAGGTGCCATAGTTGCAAGTCATCCCAGTGCAGTTAAGTATTGGAGTTTAATGCTAATGGCATCGGATTAAAATAATGAGAAAAGGTTTATGACTTTTTGGGTCAGCAGACATACAAACCTCTCTAGGCATGAGTGTCTTGGGAATCACTCTGCAAGGGACAGTAAGATGACAAACTTAATCAGTTGAGGAATAACTCAAACTAGAGATTAGACCAGTAGCTTGCTCTTGGTCTTGGTGGAGTAACTTACCCAATAACATGGCGACCACCATCATGGACAGCTTGGGACACCAGACCCATCAGGCCTATGCTGCCTCCTCCATAGACCAAATCAATGTTTCTTGATACCTGCAGACAGTGATGTTGACCCCAAGTTAAAACCAGCCATTACAATTTACAAAGCTTATTGCCTCTTTTCTCTATGAACATTTGGTAACAGGAGTAAGCTGATGCGTTGTTCAACACTGGAGTCAATGAATGCAGTAGATGGTAGAAGGATGAGCATGCAAAAGCTGAAGAGCCAAAAAGGTTTGATTTTTACAACACCCAATTGGAAACTCCACTTGTATAACACCATGAACAATCAGAGGGAGCAAAAGGAACAATCTTTTCCCAATCCCAACCAAAACCCAGAAAAGAAAACACCAGAAACAGATTGATTTCAAACAAGCAAAACACCAAAACCCAGCCCAAGCTCAACTGCAGAATCCAATCAGGGATTACGTCACAGTACCAGTTCATTGCCAAGCTCAACCGCAGCATCCTGGTAGCTGCTCTTCTTCCCCTGGCTGCTCCCGCAAAACACACATATCGTCTTGAACTTGGACTCCTGCTTCGCCGCCTCATCCCCGCTCCTCCCCATCTCCATCACTGCTCCAGAAAGCAAAACCCTCTCTCACACCCTACACAAAAACACAAGGCAGAAAGCTGAGACTGTGCAATCCAGCTGAGAAGAAAGTCGCCTTTAAGGATTTGGGGTAGCAGTAGTAATACCAATAGATATATATATATATATATAAAGAGAGATCTCCAGTCTCTAAAGAAAAGCAAAAACAATCTGAGCAATGGGGTGTAGATTAGAAGAACAATCTGCTGCTGCTGCTCCAGCTACAAGGCTTCCTGGTTATGGACACCCGCATATATATACATACCATAAAGATATATATCAAATCAAATATCGCACATGTACAGTTGCTAATTAAGACTGTTTAATTTAATTACAAAATTAGGGATTTGGTCGTATGCATAAGCTGAGATTATTGCACCACGCACAAGGACTGGCATTGGCACGCGTGGACCACCATTTTCACCTCCTCATTTATTTATTTATTTATTATTTTGATTGGCTAGTTTAATTTAACTTTTTTTGTGGTGTGGTCGTTGGTTTTATTTTATTCGTTTGTTGTTCTGCATCCATATGTAGAAATAGTAACATGATTAAGAAATGGGTATCACACGTCATCATCGTCGTCCTACGATCCTGTTTATGTTTTTCTTTTGGTGGTATCAATTATCAAAGATTCTTATCCATATACTTAGCACCTTATTTAACAACCTCAATCAAATGTATATATAATTTTCTTTTTTTTTATTGCCTCCTACTGGTAAAACAAGCACGACTAGTGATTTTTGAGTGAATTCCGTGAAACTGTTCATCGTGGGCTAACTAAAATATTAAATTGGCACGTGATAATTACTGGATGATTTCAAATTTTTATTAATTTCAATTTTTAATATGTTACGTGACTAGTCAAAATATCACATGATCAGTGGTGAAACTATAAATTTTATTTTGGGGGCACAAAATTTTTTTTTAAACTGAATGAGATATAAAAATAAAAGACATAATATTTTTAAGCTTAATTGGGGGTACAAATTTATTTAAGCTGACTAGGGTACAAAAATAATAAATAAATATTTCTAGACTTAATTAGAAGTACAAAATTTAAAAATATATTATTTTTACGTTAAAATATAAACAATTTGGTCTATAACCGGTTGTCCATCCAAAGATTGGGTTATTTGAATTTAATACATTTATTATTTTAAAAATTTTGAGTTACTTTTAAATTGAATATTTATTGTTTAACCCGTTTACATTCAATCGGATGGTTTAATTTGGTTTTATCGATTTTGACCGGTTCAGCATGCACCACCGCTTAACAATAACTTGAACCGAAATCTGCACCGGCAACGGATTTAACTGATAAATTTTTTATATTTATGCTCCCAATTAAGTTTCTCATTAACTACACTCCATCATCTAACAAAAATCAATAAAAACTATTTTTAAAAAATAAAAATGAATGGCATAGACCCAAAAATAGATCGATTAAAAAAATTATGTTTGTTTTTGAATTTTCAGGAGTTTTGATAAGTTGTAATGTATTCAGAACTCAAATAAACGTATATTAAAATTTATTTTAAAATTTTTAGTTAATTAATTTATTTTTAATTCCCCAACTAAAATTTCTGATTCCGAATTTTATGAAGTGCGCTGTGCCCTTCACACGCTAATCCACACGGTCAGACTCAGACATGTTGCATTGTGAGGGAACACGAAATATTATATTTCCGAATGCCATCCCTCCCATCTCCCCGGCGGGTCTCACTTATTTTTTTAATATATAAAATAAGCACCTTGATATTATTGTATTTAATTTATTCTATAATTTTTTATCGAAAAAATTTATTTATATAATTTGATGATGGGCAAAATGTGATGTTTGCATGGATGTGGGAACTAATTAAAATCTCTCCCTCGCAACTTGTGTTTATATATAATAATAATTAATGGTGTTTTTCTGGTCTCTCTTCCCTCTCCATGAGGCCCTCTATAATATATCTCTCTGATTTTGGATTTTTTATGAATTTGATATATGTATCTGATCAGAGTACCTAAATTATGTGTCTAAATGTTGAACGTTTAAAATGATGTCATGTTAGATGATTTTTAAAAGTTCTGAATTTTAGAATTCATAAGGTTTTAAATATTTCTGAATTTCCGAATTCCAGACATTATGAAATATTTTTAAAATTTATTGGGTAATGTTTGAGGTTTTGGAGCCAAAATTGTTTTGAAACATGAAAAATTAAATGAGAATCATGTTTAAGTTGAGTTAAGGTGAAATTGGGGGCTGAAATTACTCGAACATTATTCTAGTGCAAATTTTAAAGTTTAGGAGCCAAAGTTGTTTCGGACCCACAAAAACCAATTTAGAATTACGTTTGAATTAATTAAGACCAAATTCAAGATCAAAATACCCAAACATGGTTCTCATCCAATTTTTAAGATTTTGGAGTCAAATTATTTCAAAACCTAAAAAACCAAATGAAAAATCTTGTTTGAATTGAATTAAGGCTAAACTTATGATTAAAATGATTCGAACACAATTATTGAGATTTTGAAGCCACATTTATTTCTAAACCTCAAAAACTAAATGGAAATTACGTCTAAATTGCTTAAAGACAAGTTTTAATTTTAAAATGATTTGCACATGGTTCTATTAAACTTTTTAAGGTTTTCAAGCTAAATTTGTTTCAAAACCTCAAAAATTAAATGACAACTATGTCTGAGTAGATTAAAAGCCAAATTTATGATTCTAGTGCAATTTTAAAGTTTTGAAGCTAAACTGTGTTCAAAACCATAAAAATGTTTGAGATGACTTTAGGTCAAACTTAGGATTAAAATGACTCGATTATCATGCAATTTTTAAGATTTTGAAATCAAGTTTGGGTCAAAACCTCAAAAACAAACTGCAAATTATATTTGAGTTGATTAAAGATCAATTTTTAAAATCTAACTGACTTTAATAAAGTTCTCGAGCAGTATTTGAGGTTTTGAAACTAAATTTTAGCACAACATCAAAACCAAATGAGAATTTTTTTGAGTTGATTAAAAGGTAAAATTAAAATTAAAATTAATCAAACACGATTCTCGTGCGTGTAATTTTTGAGATTTGGAGCCGGACTTGTTTTAAAATCTTAAAAATCAAATAGGAATTGAGTTCATTTAAAACAAAACTTAGGAGTAAACTCACTCGAACACGGTTCTTGTGCAATGTTTGAGGTTTTGAAGCCAAACTTGTTTTAAAACATTAAAAACCAAATGTGAATAATGTTTGAATTGATTAAAGACTACATATAGGATTAAAATATCAAAAGTGTTGTTTATATAATATTAATATTATTTTTTATTCAAACATACACACATATCTCGAAATGTTCATACATGTACAAAAAGGTGCACGAGCATGAGGACCCCTCATTTGTTGAACTACAATGACTTGTGAAAAAAGTGAGAGTGTAAAACGATGTCTTCGAGGAGGTCCGTAGCGTCAACCCGTTGCGTAGTATAGCACGATAGGTTTCTAATTCCGGAAAATGACCGTGAGATTTCCGGTCGGGTTCACGTAGAGAAAAGTCATGTAAATCCAGACTAAAAGGCTCACATCACTGCTGAGACCAGCATGACCAAAGTTGTGGCGAGAGGGGATAAAGTGCAGGCCGAGACGTCCGGTGCAAAGGTTGCAATCCCGGAAATTCCACAGAATTAGCTTGTGAAAGTACTAATGTGACTCCTGTATGAGAATCGCAACTACCGAAAGGTTAGTCCCCGAGAGTCTCCATCTGAGCGCATAGCTCTTGGTATATAATTTATAAGCAGATTAATTTAGGTAGTAGTTATAATAAATTGTTTCCTGAAATGTTAGGTTTGTGCAGTGAACATAACCAAATAGGGAAGCAGAGTTTTTTTAATTTTTGAATATTGTAAATTAGTTAATAATTAAAATAATTCAAAAAAATGACAAGAAATTAATCAAAATTTGACAACATCGAACATCTTCAATAACTGATCGGAATTTGGCTGCAAATAATCAATAAAGAGAATATGACTGAAAACTTGCCGAATAATTGTGTATTTCTTAAAATGGCAGAACTAACAATAAATTGACCACAAAATATTGGGCGAAAATGACTGCTAATATTTATCAGCCGGATAATAACCGTTAATTCAAAAATGCCCGTACATATATACATATGCTCATTTTTATTGAAGAAAATACTGAATAATTAATTAATGTAATTTTTTTTATATTTTTTTTAAAATACGTATATATTGGTGACAATAATCAATGAAGACATGCCTAAATTGAATTGATTTAACGGCTGAGAAATATTGATCTCCACTCAATAGGTAAGAACATGGGATTCAGAAACAAAAACAAAAAACAAAACTTTTTAAAAAGATTTATCAAAGAAATAAAGTGCTAATTTAGAATAAAGAATTGAAAATCCCCATAAAAAAAAAACTGTAAAACAAAGATGGTGAAAGGGCCTTTCGGGTTCAGCCTCTGCAAACCTCCTCCCCTCTGCCAGCACCTCACTACTCCCTGTCTCCTTTTCTGAGATCATAATTTCTCTAATTATACCATATAATTAATCATCATATTCATCCACATCCAGCCAGCCCCATACACGTACACCCAGCATTATTAATTATTAATTATTAATTATTACAGCACATTAATCATATTTATATTGCTTAATTACTGGGTGGTGGTGATGGCATGGCATCAGTCTGGTCTGGTCTGGTCTCTGCTATGCTTATGGAAGGTGTGAATAAAATTATGAGCTTGTGATCTCTGCTGCTGCATGCGCGTTTCAGCTCGATCTGTTTGTGCGTTTTCGGGATGCAGAAATAATGTTATGTATTTTTACGCAATATATTAATAAATATGTTTTTCTAGGGTTTGCTTAGAATGATGGTGCTGGTTGAGGAGGTGGAAGTGGAAAACAAACAAGTAGAGACAAAATGAGTGAGTGGTGGTCGTGGTGGTGGCTACACACACAGACATGTTTTGGTTTTGTTCCATTTCTTATTTTTATTTCTACAAAATCTTCATTAATACTCCTATTTATTGATTTATTGATTTTTATATACTGTTTTAATTGATTTATTGATTTTTATATACTGTTTTAATTGATTTTTATTATCAAAATTCATTTACTAAAGTGATAGTCTGCGCGAATATATATATGTTTCATTCCCCTTGTTTCATATTCGTTTCTTTATCTGTGATTATTGAGTGAATTATGTGTTTATTCGCGTGTATCACGAATAATAATGAGTTTTCATATGTTTTTTTTGTTATAAGGTTAAAAAGAATTTAACACTGACAAATATCATTTGATTTTTTTATCACGTTACATAGTCAATTTTTTAATTAAATAGTAATCTATAATATGAATGATGAACATGATCCACACAAAAAATACTCCACTAACATGTAGCTAGAGCTTGCCACTTCAAACAAAAGTCTTTCTGAAGTTTGAGGTACCACACCACCACCAAATGGACACAAGACACTCAACCCAATTGTCTTATGCCAACATCTCAATTTGCCCACAACTCCATTATTTCCTCTGTGTTTTTTTTTTTTTTTTGTTACGGGTCACACACCTTTTCATCTTAATTTAAATTCAGCATATTTCTGTATGTGCGTTATTGATCCTATCAATCTAATCAGACTCGTTACGAATTAATTCACTTGATTCTCTAACATATCATTTAGGATACCATCGTAAATCAAACTTGAGACGTATGAATTATTTGAGACCAACCTTTAGAATAACACGTTGTATATATGCGTACAAAACTAGATGTGCATTGTGCAATGCTTTTGGGATGATATTTTTTATAGAGGAAAAATTCAAATGGGACTCTGAGCTAACACCGGGTACCTAATTGCGGTCAGAACTATCACGATTTTCAAAAAGGGTGCGATGAAAAAAAAATTGAACTGATTTTCTAAAATAAAATTTACTATTACATTTCTAAATTAATATTATTATAAGACTTAGATTTGTGTGCAAAAATTACGTCGTTAGGTTATCAAAATAAATTATATCGTTCTGCGCACATAAAGAAAATCATGTCTTTTGACAACCAAACAACGTAATTTTCACATACAAATCTAAATCTTATAATAATATTAGTTTTGGAATATAATGATGAGAAAATCGGTCCATTTTTTTTTTCATCGCACCTTTTTTAGAAATCGTGATAGTTCTGATCGCAATTAAATAAGTGGTGATTGTTTGTTTTATCCTTTTTTTTTGATATGGAGTCCCCGAGCGAACACGTGGCGTATTGATTCTTCGCTTTCAGCTGGAAGACAAGCATCAATTTGCTCAACAGCAAACAAGCCAATCAAAACTTAGAAACATGGCGCTTTCCTTTTCTTGCCATGCCCAACCAAGACTAGTGGTGGCGGCAGTCATACG
>NQLW01000515.1:1199759-1232469 GCA_002312845.1 Kalanchoe fedtschenkoi | reverse complement strand
AAGCATATTTTAATTATTGTAGTTTAAATTAATGTTTTTTTTGGGGGGTCAAATCACACCATAACCGGTCTGTTGGTTGTTCGTTATGTTGACATAACGAATAACGGACTCTGCATCAATCACTTAGTCCCCAAAATTCAATTTAAAATATATTTTAATTTAATTCGAATTTTACCTTTATATTTCAAAACCAATTCAACATTTAATTTCTTTAACTCAAATCTTCTCAAACCATTTCAACTTTATTTCTAATCCTATATTTTCTGTCCGATGATCCGAAACTAACATTGTCCCGCGTAATAGTTAGAATGATATTTCTACTCGATATAACCAGATATTCAGATTGAAGTTTCCGATGCGATCAAATATTTCAGCCGAGTTTTTACTTTCGAAAATTTTATTGAGAAATATTTTGAAACCGAAATCTAAAATGCATGATGTAAACGCCACAACATAAAAGGATGAAGTTATCAATAAGGTGTTGGTCTAGTTGTGTTGTCTAACAACTCCAAGGTCCTGAGTTTAAGTTCTGTTGGTACTACATTTACGCTTAGATACGCTGTATGTGCGTGTGAGCTGGCCCGCAGTGAGTATGAGCATACACTATCAAGGTGAAGGGGTGTGCGGCCCCTGACCACTGAGAGAAAATGAGAAACCACTATTAATTCCTTTTTAAATAAATAAATAAAAGGACGAAGCTACATAAAGAGAAACTACAGCAAGATTGCTTTCCAGACATAAACAGGATAAATGAATGTATGAATGGTTGGTGTCATTTCAGAATCTAACCTTTCCCACGAGATTTCATAACATGTGTTGGACCTGATCATCTCTGTTTGGTCAAGCTTTATCCCAAATCTTTACTTCCACCATGATCCTTGCCTATATATCCAACAAACTTTTCCACTGAGATTGTCTACTATAATCTGTCCCCGAACCTCAGTTTTACTTGTGGCAGAGCTCTGCATTATAAATCGGTTTAACCGGACTGAACTGGTCAAAATCAATTAAACCGTCTGGAACGGAACAATTTACATAAACCAATTCAGTGTTTAATTTATATATTAGTTAACAGCACCACTATCACTATGTCAATGCTGTACTGTTGGCATATTTAATTGTTATATATATAAACGAGTAAAGGCACCCGTCGTCCCGACAGTTCGATTCAAAAAAAATTAAAAATCAAACTAAATTATTAGTCATCCTTTTTTAAAATATGAAACTGTAAACCGAATGATTTTTTAAAATTTGAAACCGAACCGAACCAAACCAGGCCGAACCACATCGAACTGGACGGGACCGAACCGCCCGGGAGCGTCATATGGACACCCGGGCGATCCTATTCTGTTATATATATAGATATACATAAATGAGTGATCAGGTCAACAGTCGAATATGTCCGATTTTGATAGCTATGATCGAATAAAAATCGTTAGTAATGTCCTGCACTACTAAAAATGACAGAAAACTATCTTTATAAGGAAAGGGACTTTGCTTTACAGAGCAGAAAAATGTTCCACGTAAGCGAATGGAAAGATTTAAATACACTTATTGATTATGCTTTTTTGCGAGAGAAAATGATTTAAAACAATGAAAAACAAGGTGGAATACAGTTTTTTTTCTTACCTATGTCAGTGACTAAATTACTCATATGAATTAAGAAATAAAGGCTAATTCAATTGCTGGATGTTAGTCTTTTGAAGTATATTTTTCTACTCTGATAAATAGAGTTGCTTTCCTATCTTTATATTGAAATCATAATTGAGTATAGAAGTAAGGAGAGTCATATTACGTCATCCATTAAAGTTCTACTTCCGAATAATCCAATCCTTCTATACGTGGAATGATCTGCGGTATCCATACCGATCAAGAAAACTCAAACTGTTTCGCCCCGAAGAGCTGAATAAACCTTTAGCAATGTCAAAAGTGAAAAGGGGTGTCTCCTTTTAGGCAAAAATGGAGATTAAAGGGCTGTGCCCCAGTCAAAAAGTCGCCAACCGACCGGGAACACAGAAAAACTAACCACCGTCAGTCAGCGTAGGAGGAGAAATCAATTGTAACGTCGAGGAGCAGCAGCAGACAAGAATGGCTTTGATTGGGATAGATTGTGATTGCTAATTTTGCGGGGTAAAGGGGCAGGAGAAAGATTGAACCACTCCATCGAGTTCAAAAAGCAGGTAATTCGGTTGAAGGTGGCGCCTTCACCTTATTATTATAAAATGCATTTTGAAAGAGGAGAAAAGTGGAGGAAATTCTCGAAAAGCATAAGACATGAATGGACTGCACTTGTCCAGAATTCACGACGGACAAAAAAAAATTCAAAAAAAAAAAATCAGAAGCCTCGCCAAGGAGATGTGCATTTTGACTAGGCTAAAGTAGCGACAGTGTTTGAAGATCTGCCGACTTAGTAGTAACTTTAACCAAGGGTGTGTTTGGTTTAGAAAAAATTTGATGGAAAATGAATTTCTCAATAGAATCAAGTTATTTTCCTTGTTTGATTATGTGTGAAAAATGATAGGAAAGTATTCAAACATTCTTTATTTTCAACAATTTTTTTTCTATTTTCCATCTAATTTTCCTACGAACTTTTCTTCTCATTTTCTCACAAATTTTCATTCCCATTTTCTCACAGTTTTTTCTTCCCATTTTTCATCAAATTTTTACTAAAGGGTGTGTTTGGTTTAGGAAAAATTTGGTGGAAAGAAAAATTTGATAGTAAATGAGAAGAAATCCTTATTTGGTAACGAGGATGAAAAATTAAATGGAAAGTTAGGTGAAAAATAGGATGAAAAATTTATTTAAATTAAAGAATGTTTTATTACTTTCTATAAAAAAAATTTCACCTCAAACCAAATAATGATAAAATAAAATGAATTTTTTAAAGAATTCATTTGTCCTCTAATTTTCATTTTTCTCTAATTTTCTTGAACCAAACAAAGCCTAAGTGACGCCAGACAAACGGAGAAATGGTACAGTTAAAGGATGAGCAAATAGATAAAAGTGGCGTTGCATGATGTGTGTTTGTGTTTGACAATGGGACTATACATATATATTGCTTCCAGGAGAATCGTGTTGATTCTGTACAGATTGGTTGAATTTGATCGGATTGTATCAGATTGGTTGGTCAAGGTTGTGTTTGGTTTAATAAAAATTTGGTGGAAAATAAAAAAGAAATTTTGTGAGAATGTGAGAAGGAAAGTTAGATGAAAAATATAAAGGTAATTTTGTTTAAAAGAAAGAATGTTTCAACATTTTTCCACTATTTTTCATCCTAGCCAAACAAGAGAAAAATATGATGGATTTCATGAGAGAATTCACTTTCTCCCAAATTTGAGGGAAAGTGAAATCCGTAGCGGACTCCATTTTATCTTTCTTTGTTTGTTCAAATGAAAAATATAAAGGACAGTTTTAAAACGCCTTTTATTTTACTTTAACTTTCCCTCTATTTTTTCATGCAATTTTCTTTCCTACAATTTTTTTTCAAGAGAATCATATTTTCCACCTATTTTTTTTCATTTATTTTTATTTCTGTCATATTTCCCATCTAAACCATATAATTAAGTTTATGAATTCATCTTAAAATTTTCATCCCACCAATTTTACCTTCACACGGCCTTAGCGTTTGGGGTTATGGTTTCTTCCGTTTAAGAAAAATTGAGGGAAAAGAAAATGGAAGAAAAGTGTGAGAAATTTGCTGTTTGGTTTAAATAAATTTGGGTCGAAAGAACATTAGATGAAAAAAATCGAATAAGAAATTAGTGAAATTTAATAGTACTTTGATTTTTTCCCCTTCATTTCAAGCCAAATAAGTGAACAATCAAATTAAAACTACGAAATTTATTTTTTCCATATCATTTTTTCTCATAATTTTTTCTACTACAACAAAAAGTGGCTAAACTATTTGTGAGATATATAAAATTTAGGTAAAATTATAAATAAAATATCATACATAAAGTATTTCACATTAAACAATCATGAAAAAATAGAATTAAAACATTGAAATTTTATCATACCATTTTCTTTCTTTTCTTTTTATTTTCAATGGAGCTGGATCTCATGTCGCCAAACAAATTACAACGGTGTTAAAAGGACACATTTTGGAATTTGAATAGGTTGTACTTAATATTCACATGTAAATTAAGCAATTTTCTAAGGTTATCTAAATTTTGTTGTCCAAATGTCTTGTGGTTATTTTCTATTCGAATTTCCAACTGTGCTGCAATTTAGATTGGCAGCAGAGAGGCCTTACTTTCCTTGTATCAAGCAGAACCAACAAGATGTTGATCTATGGTTTTGGTTTTGTTTAACAATCTTAAGGTTCTGGGTTCAAGTCTTGTTAATACCGTATTTACGCTTAGATACATTGGAGGTGCGCGTGAGCTGGTCCGCAGTGAGTATGAGCATCATTATCAACGTGAAAGAGGTGTGCGGCCCTCACCAGTTTCTTGATTCAAAAAAAAAAAACAAAAAAACTGGACTCAGTTTCTTCTAGAATCTGTACACATTTTCGTAAATGCAGCGAGGAAAGATTTAGTTAATGAACTGATTATGAAAGGCTAATCCACTTCCGTCTTTCTCTCATGGTCAAACAGCACCCATCATCAGCGTCTCGCTGCGGCTAATCAGCGCGCGCCAGGTGACCGTTTGGTGTTCTATAAATTAAAAAGCTGAAGTTTATTTTAGTAAAGCAGAGGAACACCGGGGGCCCGGTAAAATGGCTGACAAGGCGGAGCATGAGATGAGAGAAATTTGTATAAAGGGGAACAAGTAAGTGATGGTGTTGTGTGAAGAAAATGGCTGACGACTGGGATATGGTTAGTCTTTGATAGATGTCTCTTGCTTCATCCACGCCCACTTGTCTGCCTTCTCATCTCCATCTTTCTCAATTAGATTGTTTGACAACACTCTAAGACTGTGTTTGTTTTAAGGAAAATTGGGCGGAAAGGAAAATTTGAGGGAAAATAG
Organism: Kalanchoe fedtschenkoi; assembly: GCA_002312845.1. Lineage (NCBI taxonomy): Eukaryota > Viridiplantae > Streptophyta > Magnoliopsida > Saxifragales > Crassulaceae > Kalanchoe > Kalanchoe fedtschenkoi. The sequence goes on along the minus strand of NQLW01000515.1, from coordinate 1,227,501 downwards.
AAAGGAAATGAAAATTTTGGAGGATTCCAACTAATTTTTTCTTGTTTGGTTTCATTAGGAAAATGTCAAAGAAAATTGTTGGGAATTTATTTCATTTTTCATTATCATGGAAAGTTTTATGAAAAATAGGTAGAAAAAAATCAACATTTCATCATTTCATACATTGAATTTGATGAAATACATTGAATTTGTTCAAAAAATGATTATTTGTTTAAGATACATTGAACTTGTGTGATATATGTAGAATCACATTTTCCATCTAAACCAAACAATGAATTTTACTAATTTTCCATCAAATTTTTCTTTTCGCCAAATTTTCCCCAAACCAAACATAGCCTAAATGATCAAGACAATCAGATCACTAAGACAAACTCATGCTGATCACTATCTGTTAGTTCTTAGAAATTAGCAAATGTTTGCCGAAAAGAGGTGGACGATTTTGTGAAAATTGAACAAAAAGTTTTTCGGCAAACATATTTGACAGAAACGAATCTACTCAACAATCACTCACTCCCTTCGAGAAAGAACACATGCTCCCCCTCTCCATAACTGCCTCTCTGCTTCTGGCATGCTTGTATCAGATTGATCCATAAGCTCTGATACCATATCAAATTTCAGATTAACTTAAATTAGAATATATCTCCATCTTGATTTAAAAATTAAAATTTATAAATTATAATTCAACAAGCCCATATAAATTAGTTATCATTCTCTATGTTACTAGATGCGAAACTCCACTTAAGGGTGTATCGATTAAAGAACAAATGCTGTGGCAGAGAGGAAACTCAGTGCCAATAGTTCACCGGGAACTCGCCGGCCCTCGTGTCCCTTTCGTTGATCATTTGTATAACCTAATAACATGGGATTTGTCAGTTAATACGAGAAAGCCATATGTTGTGCAGTAGATACAACCTGGAGGGAACAAGAACATGGTTACATGTCATCATTCATTCTTGTTGGGAAATCGACATTCTCATGATGTTGTGGAATGTGGATGTGTTTGTTTGCTGGTGACAGAACCAGCCATACATCGTTGTCGAAAATAGATTTTTTTTCAAATTTGACTTTTTCGCTTCATTCTCTATCATTTGTGAAATTCCGTTTAGTTTTTTTTCCATTATGACCTTTTCGCAGTTCAAAACTGCGAAAAGCTCAATGTAATTTTCGCAGTTACAAAGTGCGAAAATCATAAAGATTTTCGCGGTTTCAAACTACGAAAATTGAAACCCTAAAAATATTTCACGTCATTGTCCACTTAATTCTCGCGGACATATGATTTTTCGCAGTTGTGATCTACAAAAATCTTTATGATTTTCGCAGTTACGAAGTGCGAAAATCATATGGAGCTTTTCGCGGTTGTGAACAGCGAAAATAATAGAGATTTTCGCAGTTCGAAACTGCGAAAAGGTCAGAATAGAAAACAAACCAAGCGGAGGTTCACAAGTAATAGAGAACGAAGCGAAAAAACCAAATTTGAAAAAAAAAATCTCGAAATGAGGACATCTAGGTCCCTGCTACTCGAACACTACTGATTCTCTCGTCTCTCCATTTGCTGTGCTTTGGTGTGTCACAGCCAAGATAAATGATTTACAAGGAATTATTTTCGGTTAAGGTTATATAAGCGAAAATTAAAATGGTTTCACTAAAAAGAGTAGTGATTTTCACCAAAAACGGATGATTTTTTATCTAATTAATACTATTATTTACTTACTAAAACAATTGTACTTCTATTATTGGGTGTCAAACTAATAACCATTCTGATCGTAATTTGCTTGACCGATTACATTTCGATTCTTGAGTTCCTAAATCACTAATGGAGAATAAGATGGATTATTATCGTTGGATAGATTTTCCTCATATCATTACAACTTCATCTTAAATAAATAAAAACCAATTTTTAAAGAAAAATTATTATAAATTGTATTTACGAATAAAAAAAACTAAATATCATGGATTACTGAATTTTAGTTACAAATTTATTCTTGTATTTTTTTCGTTCGTAATTATTTAATTTTCTCACTGCGGATCGGCCCAATTAAAGCCTAAAATCAGCCCAACGTCATCCAAGCCCTTAATCGTAATTACCAAATTACCCCTCATCCCCATCATCCAGCTTCAACATCTCTCACTTCTTCATCTCTCATTCCCATCACAATCCTTCATACGCATCCTAGGAGCCTCAATCGCGCCATCCACCGCCGGAAGCGGCGCAAGCGCCACTGGATGCAAAGGCGGCCAGCTGACGTTTATTGCACCGATCGCCACCGAATTATACGGCGATGAGCAACAGTGAAATGGAGATGGAGCTCAAGAAACTGGAATACAAGAGTTTCAAGATAACATTTTCTGCGATCGTAAGTATTTGACCGACTCAACACGAAAATCGCAAACTGCAGTCTAATCTATCTGTAGATTCCTCAGCCGCCAGCGTCCATAACCGGTTGATCCATCTACTTTACTGACAGCAATCCTTGACGAGGCCACCGCCCTTCTTGAAGAAAATCGATCGAGCTTTGAGAAAGTTGGAAAGCTGACTGCTTTACGGAATCACCATTTCTGAAGATTATGTCGACTGACCTTCATAAAGAATCGCTAGAAATCTACCCCTAAGGCTTCGTCGACCATCTTATCCAACCCAAGAAACTGAAACAAGCACCGAGCGGGTCATAATCTGACACATCTGAAATTTTACACATCGGAAGAATCTATGGTCCAAGATAGTGGGAGGAGTACCTCTAAAACATCAATCAAGAGGTCCATTAACTTCCTCAGAACACGATCTAGCTGGCCTGCAGCACTGCGTTGCTGAATTAGGCAACAGTCTGTTGGGCTCTTCTATTGGGTTCCTCTTACATTTTGTTTGGGCTACCTTCATAATAGTTTGGACTAGTTTAACTTAGTCTAATTAGGTGATCTTCAACACTCCCCCTCAATGCCTAGTTCTCTTCTCTATGCGGTGGCCTCTTAATGTTAGCTCCAATATCAAATTTGTCTTCTATGTCTTGGTAATGTCTTGCTTCTTCAATAAGTCTTCTTTGAAGACTTGACAACACTGGATCACTTTGCTTTGCCTTTGACATATTCTCTGAGCTTGTGAACCTTCTTAACCTTTCTCTAGTATTTCGCATCGCGCCTAACTTCATCGAAGTCCTCTTCATCTTCTCTTGTGATCCATAGTGAACATCTGATAGTTCCTTGGTCTGAGTAACCTCACTCAGCTTCCCCAGCTTCTGAATTTTCTCTCTAACATACTTCTCTTCTCTACCAGTGTTGCTCCCCCAAACGCCATCATACATGATCTTCATTCCATCATTGTCTCGACTTTTAACGAGACCTGCATCCTCCAACCAACCTCGCATATCTGGTTCTATAGCTATCAACTTCATTCCTTCGTGTCCCTCCATGAAGTCAGCCTCTAGAGCCATCTTGCTCTTTCTTAAACTCAACTTACTCATCATCCTCAAACATTTCCTCACCCAACTCTCTTGCGATAGAGATGCAGCTATCTCACATTCACCGTCACTCTCCAAGTCTTCTATCCGTATATCATCATAGCTATGATATGAAAGATTCCACTCCTCTTCTTCAGTTACATCTTCGTATTCTTTAATTTCAGCATATGTTGCCTCAAAATTCCACTCATCTTCACTAGCATCATATCTCTGCTCCGTCTTCGTAAAGTTTCCTAGTACATTGTTTCGAAATCTGCAATCTCTAGCAAAGTGTCCTTTGCGGCTACAAGTGAAACATTCTCCTCTTTCACGTTGCTTATTTAGTAATTGATGATAATCTTCTTTACTTTTATCATTTTCTTCATCACTATCTGATTCGTGTCTTTGACGAGTGCTCTCACCTTCTCTGCTCTCCCTTTTGCAATTCCCTCTATATCTTTGACTTGGTTCTCTAGCGTTGTAAAGTGCTTCTTCTGTTTGTGTCTCCTCCTTGATCGTCAATTTCACCATTTGTTGTGCCAAGACTTCTTGATTTGCTAGCATATTCTCTAATTCTACTAGTGATGGTTGTTTAGGCCATCCTTGGAGTACCGCTATGAAACTATTCTATTCAGGTCTTAATCCGTTTATTATAATTCTTCTTTTCCGATCATGTCAAAGTTTAGCTTCATCATCTAACTGTTCTATTTTTCGACATAAATTCTTTATCTTAAAAAAATATTCATTGATAGAGAGCGTACCTTGAGTGGTATTCAACAATTCTCTTTCCAACAGTTGAAGTCGAGCGGGGTTCTTCTTCGAGAAGAGTGATGTCAAGATATCCCATGCCTCCTTTGGTGTCTCAACATCTTCAATTCTTACTAACAAACTCTTATCAATACTTATCTTGAGGGCATATAAGGCCTTACCGGCTTTGATGTCCCATAACTTATATGCCTTATCATCCTTCGGATGTGGTGAGGTCTCACTACCTGCTACTATCTCCCACAAGTCTTGTCCTCTCAAATAGACTTCACGCAAGATTTCCATTCTCGGTAGTTATAGTCATTTAGTTTCTCCATTGATCCAATCATATTATCAAAATCCGCCATTTAAAGAACAAAAGATGGAGCATACCTTCTATGTGATTGGTCTCCGGCCAATCCCTCTTCACATTCCCTGACTTTGCTTCAACGGAGTCTCCTACCAATACTCCTTTCGCACACCCCTATGTACGGTCCCAGACCATCCAGCTCTGATACCAGATTATTGAGTTTCTGACTCACAAAAGACAAATTTTATTTATTGGATCAAAACTACAATGGAAAAAACTCTTCACTCTTACTCACACTAGTGTGTCACTCACAACTCAAGTGCACATAACCCATATAACACTCACCTATTTATACTATTTCACCTCCCTAACTGACGGTGGAGATTAGTTTAATCTAACGGCTAATTATTATGGCTCTAGAATTCTCTTAGAATATTCTTAGTATATTCTCATAGGAAGTAGTCTCCATAGAATTCTAGAAAGCTCCACACTCTTTTCTTATTTGCTCTTCTCTTGGGTTCCTCTTACACTTTGTCTGGGTTACCTTCATAATATTTGGACTAGTTTAACTTAAACTAATTAGACATTGATCTTCAACAGTCACAACCGTGCAAACCTCAACTAAATGATACAAATGTATTACCATTCAAATCTTTGGTTTCTGGATGCAGCATTCCTTTTGTTATCTTGTTTATTTATTCATTTGCAACCCTGTCTAAAATTGTTACTGCAATAAGTGAGCACATTGAATTCGAAACTACGCTCTCGGGCATTTCATTTACCAGATGGCTTTGGTTGGATCTTGGTTGGCATGCCCCACATCTTTCGTTTGCCTAATGCCCGATAGTTTTCTGTCAACAAAGAACATTGGTTTGGCTTCCTAAAGAATGTCAACAAAGAACATTGGTTGGCATTTCAATCCTCACCCAGGTCACACCCCGCCAGTCTAGCTTGGTATCCGTTCTTCGGCCAATGCCATCTCTTCCCCTGCGTCGAGCTCTGGAAGCACCTGGTCGCCAGAGGCTTCAAGGCCACGCTGCTGATCCCGTGGTATCCTCCGTCGTCGCCTCAATGCGTGAGAATCCGGAGATTGAGATTCTAGAAATCTGAGGCGGAGGGATGGAGAGGTTGCTGGCGGAGAGATTCGGAAGGTTGCGGAAGCCGGTTTGCAACGGTGGTTGATAACATGATGAGTTTTCCAGTACTACCTTGAGCGATTTTGTCAGGTAGCGCAACGTATATGGATTATTCTTCATCTGGAGGAAGGTATAATAACCTCCCAACTGGTCATTCACACTACCTTTGCCATCCTGGCGTTGATTCGTCCAGTTATCTTTGACTATGTTATCCTCGGCCTTATGATATCTATGAGTATGTAAGCAAAACAGCTTACAACCCTTCTGCCCAAATAGATAACCAAGAAATACGAAGGGGAAGATTCTCTTGTCAAACTTGTCAGTGGGAGAGGTGTTTGTTGCAAAACAGAGACACCCAAACACCCTTAAATGATCAAGATCTGCTGCATGACCAAACAATTTCTCAAATGGAGTCTGATGATTCAGAACTGATGAAGGCAATCTGTTAATCAAGTATGTTGCAGTGAGAATACAATCTCCCCAAAAGACTTTAGGAACATTGGACTGAATTTGCAGTGATCTTGCCATCTTCAGTAACTGCCTGTGCTTCCTCTCGACAATTCTGTTCTGTTGAGGAGTATGAGGACAGCTACTTTGATGCAAGCAGCCTTTATCAATAAGAAATTGTTTCAACTTGTTGTTAAAAAATTCACCTCCATTGTCACTTCTGAGTATCTGAATATCAGCTTGAAATTGTGTGAGAACCATGTTGAAGAAACCAATGAGCAGATCAATCACTTCTGCCTTAGATCTCATTAGGTAAGTCCAAGTATTTCTAGTGCAATCATCCACAATAGTAACGAAAAACTTTGCACCACTAACATTAGGAACTGAAAAGAGACCCCATACATCAGTGTGGATCAAAGCAAAAGCTCTCACTGAAATTATATTGCTCAAGGAAAACTTCAGTTTCACTTGTTTGGCCAAAGGGCAAATTGAACATTGTAAATGTTGTCCAACATCTTTATTAGCTGACTCATATGCTGGTAACAAAATAGCTATTTTGGACAATGGTACATGTCCTATTCTATTGTGTCACAACTCCAAAAGCTCCTTCTTATTCATCAATACTAAATGCTTGCTTCTGATATTTTCTCCAGTGTGCTTCAAGTGATACAAGCCTCCTCTCTGCTTACCAATTCCTAGGACCTTCTTGCATACTTGGTCCTGGATAAGACACCCATTAGTATCAAAAGAAACTTACAAATTCTGATCCTTCACAGGTCTGACAACAAATTAAATTTGAATTGTGGAATGTATAAAACATTATCCATAAATTAATCTTTCATTCACTTGGCAAGATCCTCTCTGAGTTACCAAGGTAACAGCTCCATTTGGGAACAAAAGTTGACAAGCTTCTTTCAATTCACACAAGGCAGTAAACAAGTCCACATTACATGAAATGTGATATGTGGCTCCACTGACAAATATCCAATCACCTACTAACAGTGTATTGGTATTTAAGCATACAGTACCTCCCATGGTAATGTGATTATCTGTTGCCACATTTGCTTGTTGCAAAATTGCCAAAAGCTGTTGTACTTGCTCTATTGTTAACTGAGGGCCAGTCTTTGTGCTGAGAGCAAAATCACCATCACTGTTAAATCATATGCCTTCTGTCACTGCATTGCTCACTACCAACCTCTGCACTACACCCTTGTTGTTGTTCCCCTGGTGATGACCTCCTTGACTCTTATAAAATCTGTGCCCAACATGATATCCAACTAATTTATAACAAGTTTCTTTTGTATGTCCACTCATTGACAATTCAAACAATATAAATTCTTCTTGTACTTATTGTTATGTCCATTTCCTTTCCCATTTCTATTGTAGCTATTCCCTGCATTCACCTGATTTTGCACAAACATTGATGAAGCCTCCACATGTGAAAACTTGGAAATTCCCCTTTGTGCCTAATCTTGTAAAGCCGTTGCATAAATCATATTCAAATTAGGTAGAGGTATCATAGCAAGTACATGAGTTATTAATGGAAAAAAGGAATCATTAAGCCCCGTAAAAAATTGTATCACCTTCCTCTTGGACTGCTTATTCAATATATGTGCAAAACAAGCACATTCTCTTCCATGAACACATTTTGGCAATTCCTCCATTGCTTCATATTCTTGCCACAAGTCTACAGAGTTTTGATGGAAAACTGCTACTGTCATTTCTCCCCCTGACAGGTTAGCTAGTTTCTTTTTCAAACCAAATATCCTAGTTTCTTTAGAACCAGCCAATTGCATTTGTAATGTATTCCAAGCCATTGCGGCATCACTAGCATGAAGGATTGAACCAACGAGTTCTTTCAAAACCGAGCTAATTGACATCACTATATCATTTCATTTCTGCAATTTCAAGTCTAAAGCAACACTGCCTAGCTTAGGAAACTCACCTCGCACAAATTCGAGCTTTGACCTAGCCGAGAGAGCTATCTCCATGGATCTCTTCCATTTCAAAAATTTCTCCGGTCCTGTGAGTAATTCACTCTCTATATTGTGTCTTGTGACCTCCGAACTGCTGATGAAGTAAGGATCGTCCATCGACACCAGCAAAGGACTCGTAGAACTGGTTTCTGACAACTCAAGTGTGGAATTCTTATCTCCCGCCATTCAGCAACAAAAGTAGGTAAACTTTCAGAAAATTGATAGATAAAATTTTTCAAAACGATTCATGCTCTGATACCATGCGAAATTGACTGAATCGTCGTCGCCGGAGCTCACCACAATTGCTCAAAAATATCGATCAGAAATCGCCAGAGAATTTAGGAAGTAAGCTATTTACTTAACATAATATTTTTCATTACCTTTGCTCAATGTACAATTGAATCGTTATAAACACATTCCTACCTAACAAGCTAGCCCTTGAGGTTAGAAAAGTGACTATAGAAACCCCTCATAATTATAAACAGGTCTCTGTAAATCATCATAACAGTATGTGGATCACATAAATCAGATAAGTGTTCAATCTTAAAGAGTAAGCACTTAAGGGGACAATAGTGATGTTTCTTCTAAGAAAATGAGAAAAGTTTCATTAGATCTTTAGGGGGGAGTCATGGTAAGGTGTTGACCTTATGGTCGTTGGGGCAAGACCCCAACGACGAGCAATGAGTCACCATTCAAGGTTAGAAAGACGATGATCTTTTAACCCTATGAATAATGAGCATAAAGGAATATAGAGATCTTTGGATGAGATAAAATTTTCGTTAATGTGACATGAGAAGTGGAAAGGAACTCTCCAAGAATTTGACTAGGCGAAATCCCGAGATGGATTTCATGAATCATCAAATATTTGGATTGAGCAAGGTAGGTTCGTTTATATAGATTCTCTCACGAGTCACTCGATGACGCATGGTTAAAGATAATCTCGTATCTTCCTCAAAACTTGAATAAATAAAGGGACTCCGAATTTGAAGAAGACTAAACCTGATATGTGAAAATCTGCCTCACAAAGAATCTTTATAGGCTGTTGTATAAGTTGTAGGTTTAAGGATTTTAGCAATAGATGCAACAAAATTAATGTAATAAGGCTGAAGAAGAGAATAAGACATGAAATTTTACAGGAGATATGAGATCTGACCTGTGAAAAATAAATGAGATTGAGGGACACCAGCAAGTGACAGAATTATTTAGTTAGTAAATTTTTTAGGCAACTTTAAAAATGTGGTCTAATAAATGGAGGAGGATGTGATGTAGTAGATGGAACATCAGGAAAATGATTTGAGATAGGAGAATTAATGGGCAAAGAAGGAGCATCACTGAGCTAAGTATCATGTTCAGACTTCAGTGGAATAAGAGGTAATAAGTAAATCAGGTACAATAGGATAAAAAGACAGTGGTAAAGTAGATATGTGAGATAGATGAGAAGGAAAATATTGTCAGTGGAATAAGATGTTCGTGCTGCTTTCAGCATTACCATTTTGTCATAATGTTTTGACACAGGTCATTTGGTGATAAATTTCATTTTTGTGGACAAAATGTTTGAAAGAGTGATTACAAAACTCACAACCATTATAAGACATCAAATTTATTTTGTAAAAGACAGACCCAAGTACACCGTATATAGTCATCAATAATAGTAAGAAAATATTTGAAATCATTATAGGTCGGGCACTAATAAGATCGCATACATCATAATGAATCAACTCAAAATAATAGGAAATTTAGTTTGACTCAAAGAAAAAGCTTTTCTAGTTTGTTAAGCCAATGGACAAATTTAACAGGCCACTAATAAATCAGATGTCGAAAGTTGAAGTTGAGGTATGCAAGCTAATTTTGTAGATGAGGTATGACCTGATATGAGATGCCATAGCTTTGAATATGAGATTTTCGAAGTAGCAACTACGGTGACTAACGAAGGAATGAAAGTACCTAAGAAGTTTCTAAATTGATTCAGGCCATTAAATTGATACCCAATCAAAATGTATCTTCTTCAAGACAAGATCCTGTAAGAAACAGGAAATGTGAGTGAGAATGATTTTGAGAGTAGGATAACACGGTCGGTTGGAGACTATTATCAACAGTTAGCAACGTATGCTCACTTTCTGAAACCCTAGGCGATGGATTAATCCTTTCTTGAGTCTCTCAAGTTTAATAAGTGAATCAGACATTGTCAAGCACTAAGGTTGTGTTTGATTTAGGAAAAATTTGAGGGAAAGAAATATTTGGGAAAAATTCGAAGGAATTCTTTGTTTGACTTAGAGAAAATTAGGGATGGAAAACTAAATGGAAAATATGATGGAAAATTTGTTTAAATTAAAGAGTTTCTTAGTACTTTCTATAAAATTTTCCACCTCAAACCCAACAAGGATAAAATAAAATGGATATTTTGAGGGATTCATTTTCTCTTTACTTTTCTCAAACCAAACACAGCCTAATAGTTTTAAGATTTCAATAAGAAACTCAATCCGATCAACTAAGCAAGAACTTAATTCACAAATTTTGATCTAAACACTTCATGATCATGGAGAATAGTCACTATGCAGAACTTTCAATGGAATAAAAAAAAATTGAATTCTTACATAGATTTAGAAGTTCATCGTTCCAAATTCCGCTCTTACCGATCTTGAAAATTGAATGTTAGCAAAATAAGAGAAGAGGAGAGGAATTTAAACACAGAAAGAATCTGCTGCTCGGCAACATAAATCAATTGATGCTGTTCAAGCAACATCTCATGCCTTCATCAAACGGCATCGCTCATTTAAATGAATTTTCCTTCCTTCCTTAGACGATTGGGTTGTTTCTGGACTTTGATTTTTTTTTTGTAGATCGGGTTGTTTTCATTGAGTACAGAACATTTGGCGAAATGTCTCACATCGTCTAATGGAGTGGAAAAGAGGCCACTTACATTGGATTATTGAACTATGACTTACAGAATCGAACTTTTGAGTCGCAATGAGAATACAATCCAATATGAGCCGGTCTGAAATGCAACATGGTATTAGACGCCGTGAAACGACGAGAGTAGATCACAAATTTGTCGTGACCTAGTGGAGCCGAAGAGACTTGTCCGGCAAAAGAGGATGTGGTATGCAGAGGGCGAGATTGTTGAGTATAAAGCACTTGACAAAATGTTCCACATCGCCTAATGGAGTGGAGAAGAGGTCACTTATATTGAATTATTGAACTATAACTTTTAAGGCTAGGGTTTTGAGTTGCAATGAATATACAATCCAATATGAGCCAGTCCAAAATTTAACAGTTTCATGAATTATAATAGATTATGCTATGCTGAGGGTGATTGGAGATAATGTGAAAGATAGTATTTGGATGAAAAACAAATGAAAAGAAAGAAATGAGTTGAGGGTGGAAAGAAAAATAAGTGTTATTAAGTTTAGGATGGATTTAAAAAATAAGAGAAAAATAATGAGATTAACAAAATAATTATACGTATAAAAATCAAATTAAGAAATATAAAGAAGATGAGGCTCGAAACATCATTTTTATGGAATTTTGTTAGTTTCCGTTCATTAAACCAGTTAACGGACTCATATTGACTAAAATATTAGTTAACTTGAGAATTAATTATTCTTAATTAGATATCATATTGCTCTACTAGAGCCACTTATGATCAATGAGATTTTATCCTTTGACTAATTGAAAATAAATATATAGAGTCGCACATTATCAAATGACGGATATTAATTTTAGTAAAAATAAAATAAGATTCGGTAAGAATATGATCCGGTTCAGTTTAAATTTTATACTCATCAATAATATTCTTTAGATTTGACCCATGGACTCATCCCCAAAAACTCAATCGATGTGTTTGACTAAAAATGAGCCATTTGAGTTGAGTTTATAAAAAATGGAGCAACCCTTCATGTTTAATTACCCTTTTAACTCTTCATGCTTTTTCATTTCTATTTTCATATATAAGATTATTTAAGTAATTTTGTTCTCTTTTTACTTTTATCATTCCAAATTCCTCATAAACTTAGTAAAACCTATTTTTCTTTTCCACCCTCAAATTCTTTCCTTTTTTTTATTTTCCTTTCTACTCTCTCAAAGCCGCAGAGGCACGCGGTTTCTTGCAGGACTGATTTTGTCTGTGATTATTGCCACCGACTTCGGAGTGATTGAATAATGGAGCTTATAGGTGCTGAGATTATTTCGAACAGCGACAGCTTATGGATGTTCATCAAAATGATTTTGTCAAAAAGGAAGAAGCCTAAGGAAACTGGAATACAAGAGCTTGGACACAACATTTTCTGCTTTTGAAAGTATTTGACCGACTCGCAAACTGTAGTCTAATCTATCTTTAGCTTCCTCAGCCGCCAGCGTCCGGTTGAACTGTCTAGTTTACTGACAGCAATCCTCACTACCATTCTTGAAGGAAATCGAGCTTTGCGATGTTGGACGGACTCACCATTTTTAAAGTTCATTTCGACTGACCTTCGTCAAGAATCGCTAGAAATCTACCCCCAAGGCTTCGTCAACCATCTTATCCAACCCAAGAAACTGAAACGACACGCACCGAATGGGTCTCATTATCTGAGACATCTGAAATTTTACACAGCGGAAGAATCTATTGTTGTAGAGAGTGGGAGTACCTCTAAAACATCAATCAAGAGGTCCATCAACTTCATCAGAACCCGCTCTAGCTGGCCTGTAGCACTGCGCAATTTTAAATCTATCATTTCAAGATTCTCAAGCACCGATGGATCATTGGAAAGGCTCTAATTTTCTCTCAGCAGAAGTGCGTGGACTGATTGGAGATGAGAGAAGCATACCTGAGGAGGATCAAAAGAGAGAGCAGCAGAAGGGTTCTGAGGAAGAACCTCTGCAAGCAGGTCATGGCTTCTCTTGAAGAATTCACCGGTGTTAATGGAGAGGAGATCCCTGAGAGTGCTCAAGAACTAAAGCTGCTGCAGATGATTGCGATGGAACGAGAAATATGAAGATATGGAAGGTGCTGCTTTATATTGGCCACTGATGAGCGAGTAACTAACTTAACTGAATATTTTGAAATACAGCTACACTCAGAAGTTAGTTAATTCAGTTAATGCCCTTTAATTTTCAGTTAGTTATCACCCGACCAAACTGAACCCAAAGCCGAGTTGGTCAGACCCAAGTATTTCGTATTTTTGCATTAATTATTTTTTTTTTGTCAGAGAGAACATATCGGATTGCAATTTTATATAATCGATTTTATTAATAAATTGATTTTAAAAAATAAAAATTAATAAATTTAGAAAGGCATGTGACAGCTGGCAGTTGTGCGCAAATAATGTGAATACTCGCCATTCGTTATTTGGGCCTATGCGAAGGCCCAACTAGCCCAATCCTCATCGGCTCAACTCAGAGCTCGACTTGCTCACGTCTTTAATAGTTTTCAACTTTCACAACCTGGCAAAGCGCGTCTCCGATCGCTCCCGAGATCTTCTCCGACGCCGGTGTTGAAGGTACGTTGGTTCGATCGATCCGTCGTTCATTTAAATCCATCCATATAATCGGCTTATATATCTTTTCAACTGTGTGTAAATTCCGCCGTTAACTTCACGGCAACGAGATAGATTTCAATTCGATCGATGACCTCCGATCTGGAGTTTTTTTTGCAGTCTAATTCATATTTTAATTTTTTTCATGAAGAAGAGAATCTCGTGTTTGAGATAAATCTATTCAGTTTTATCTGGTGGTTATTTGAGTAAGATGCAAAACGAATGCGGCGGTTGATTTTGAGCATACTGATGTGCAGGTCAAGCCTGGGACTTAGGGTTGCCATTTGCACTAGGAATTCATGGATAACAGACAAGGAGGGATTCAGCAACTGCTTGCTGCAGAGCAAGAGGCGCAGCAGATTGTAAATACTGCACGGAACGGTTAGATTCGGGTTTGATATTGTGTGCGCTAGATTCAGTTTGCTTTTGTTTGTGTGGTGATGGTTGGTTGTGTGTTCCGCAACAGCATGTTCAGATTTTGTTGTTAATTTATGCTTTTAGAAGTCACTGGTTGCTATGTGAATTTTGCATAGCGAAGATGGTTGAAAGTTTGATTCATATGTATGGCTGCGAACATTGGTCTGGATTTCTTGGTTAATTATTGAGGGTGCTGTAAGCATTGTCGGAGCAAAGGCTGATGATGGCACAAAGGTAGATTTGTGGCTTGAATGGTAGATGGCAGTGCATTTTGTAAACTTTATGATCATTTTTTAAAACAACAATGTCTTTAAGGTCTAAAGTCAATGCCAGACAAACTTTGCAGAAGGCAATTGGTCTGCTTAGCAGTGAGTCATGGGCTGCACAAATTTTCCGATTTGTGTAGTTTAATTGTTTTCTTTTTTGTATTCTGACAATTGTTTCCAGATAGGAAATTGATTGCATTCTAGCTCTCAAATAGGAAATTGTATTCTGACAAATAAATTTGATAGCTCTCTAAAATGAAAAGAGTGCATTATTTGGTGCCCCATGCTAATCACATTTATTTTTGCATTTTTGTATGTGCAGAAAAAATGGCAAGATTGAGGCAGGCAAAAGAAGAAGCTCAAAAGGAGATTGCTGCCTACCGAGCCCAAATAGAACTCGATTTTCAGAAGAAACTTGCTCAGGTTAGTACCTCTAAACTTCGTCATCAGAGCAGAAAAATCTATGTTTTGCAAAGGTTTTTATTTCTTTAGTAAGATGACATTCCCATTACAGTTTCTGTAAGTGACCTGTAACCCTGCTGTCTGTCCATGGATTTTCAGAGTAGTGGTGACTCAGGTGCCAATGTAAAGCGCCTTGAACAGGAGACGGAAATAAAAATTGAGAATCTGAAAACCGAGGGTGCAAGGGTATCCCATGATGTTGTTTCCATGCTCCTCAAGCAGGTCACAACCGTGCAAGCCGCAGCTAAATGATACAAATGTATTACCATTAAAAAATTTGGTTTCTGGATGCATCATTCCTTTTCTTATCTTGTTTATTTATTAATTTACCACCCTGTCTGAAATTGTTACTGCAATAAGTGAGCACATTGATTTTGAAACTCTGCTCTCGGGCACTTCATTTACCAGATGGCTTTGGTTGGATCTTGGTTGGCATGTCCCACATCTTTCATTATTTGCCTAATGTCTGATAGTTTTCTGTCAACAAAGAACATTGGTTTGGCATCATAAAGAGTGTAAGCTGAATACTTTGCTAGATGATCGTCTTAATTGTTAATATTTAAAAGTGGGGAAAGGCAAAATCATCACTCGATTTCAACTAACTTGTTAGCATCAGGTATTCTCCAAAAGTAGCGCAAGTACATCTCACTGGCGCAGGTGCAGGTGCAGATTTCAAAAATCAAGACAGGAAGATAAACTTGCCGTGCTAGGGAGCCACGGATTTAAGTTACTCCGTCAATTTGTACGTAAAAGTGTGACTTTGGAGTTGTCGTTCGCGCACCTGTCCTGTCCCCAGTGGAAGAATGAGTGATCCATTCCCCTGCAGATCATGGCCTGGGTCCCCGACGGCCAGCAGGGGATTCGGTATAGCAGCTCACGTTCGTTTGCGCCTGGGCGTTCCAGCTATACACGTGCTAGCTGTCGTTTATATTTAAATTGACCGAATATTATGAAATAAGCTGTAAATTTTAAGTGATAATATGTTGAGCATAGTGATATTATCCCACATCGCTCATTGGAAGTTCAAAACTGATCCTCATATATAATGTGCTCACTCACTCATTACCAATTGGTTTTGAGTGTAGATCCGACTAATCTACATGGTATCAGAGCAGATTTTGACTGTACTCTTAAAACATGCATTTAACAGTCATTTATATATAAAATTATGAGGTGAGTGATGAAAAATGGATCAATTCACACCGATATAGAAAATTTCTCTTGCATATTTTTTTATCTAATCTACCCTCCTTTTTCATTTATATTCAATTATACCGAACATGAAAAAACCGCAGTTGTGAACCGCGGTTTCAAATTGGTGATTTCATTTCCGCGGTTTTAAACCGCAATTTTTTTGAGAAAAACCGCAGTTGTGAACCGTGATTTTTTTCAAGAAAATCGCAATTCAAACCGCGGTAATAAAATCACTGGCTTGAAATCGTGGTTTTATTCAAGTATGGTAGAATCGAAATAAAAAAAATGAAGGGGAAAGGGATCCTTCTTGACACAGGAGAAAAATTTACTGCTTTTCACTCAAAATTACTTCTATGTTCTCATTTATTCTTCTCTTCAAAGTGTATCAATCAAGACAAAATTTTCTATCCAAAAAATATAATAAAGCACTAAAAACTAACGTCGTTCTTCATCCGTCTTCATCCTCTTTGCTCCCGGATTTGAAAGAGATCGATGAACCGGATCGGTCCGGTTGAACCAGTTTAGTGTAATTGATGGCTTAATTGAGGTTAAATTAAATCTAAAAAGTATTTTAAATAATATGGAGGTACTGGAGTTCGAACTCAAACCCTATATATTTTAGGCAGCACTTTTAACCAAACAAACTGTCTAAGTTACATGTTCTATTATTTACAATTATCATCTTAGACTTACTATATTGTAATTATTGTAAGTAATTGAACCGGCGGTCGAACTGATTTGAACCACCGATTTAATCAAAACACCGGGAACCGGGACCTTGGCCGGTTTAATCTCCGGTCCGGTTTTAATAACTATAAAAAATTAACAGTTAGAATAAACGAGCATAAAAGAACAACAACTCATTTCAATTCCTCCTCCTGCTAGATTAAGCCTGTGTTTGAGAGCTTCAATTAGTTGACTAAGAGCTTGTAAAATGAGATGGATAAAATCTGAGAGGTTCAATTACTGTACCATGAGTTTCATTTCAGCTATTTCGTTCATTGTTGTTGATTTATAAATCCGAGAGCTTGGGATATTTGACCCTCTCATGGGTAAAATACGGACCGTATCTCGAATAATAAACAAAATACGAGCCGTATTTTGCCTACATCTGTGACGGAAACAAAACCTAGCTGGTGCGTTGGCCAGTGATATTTAGCCGAAGAGAATTCCGATCTCTTTCAGATTCCGGGAGCGAAGAGGATGGAGACGGATGAAGAACGCCGTTAGTTTTTACTGTTTTATTATATTTTTTGGATAGAAAATTTTGTCATGGTTGATAAACTTTGAAGAGAAGAATAAATGAGGACATAGAAGTAATTTCAAGTGAAAAGTATTAAATTTTTCTCAGTGTGTTAAGGTCTCTTTCTCCAAAAATGAATGGTAGATTAGATAACAAAACTTAAAGATAAGGTAAGTTGAAAAATCCAATAATACGAACATACTTTGCATGAAAACCTCTTTCTCTCTCTCACTAAAAACCCACGGTGAAGGAGGAGGGTCGGGGCAGGCCCTCCTCCTCGCACAACCACTGTCCCACCACCACTCTCACCTCTTCCATCTCCAGCCACCACAGATCTGGGCCGAGGCCACCCCGTTTAGACCTCACAACCACTACTACCACCTCACCTCAGAACCGCCCACAGCCTGATCTGCCACCATGCTCTACCGCGAGTCAGCTTCTCGCACAGTAACAGTGGCCAAGGAGGCCTGAATCCCCGTCCGAAACCGCCGTGGCTGGCCGCGCGACTGTGTCCGCCTTGCAGGCTGCAGATCTGACTTCCCCTACCCCACCAATCTAAACCCGTGACGGCCTCATCCCCAGATCTGCCCCCGCCAACCGCTCTAGCTCAAATCCGACCGCTCCAGCGCTAGATCTGGTCGTGCCAGCACCGGATCTGGCCGTGTCAGCACCAGATCTAGTCGTGCCAGCGTCAGATCTGGCCGTCGAGGCTCCTTGAGCCAAATTCTTAGGCCTTGAGCCACACATATGTAGGCTTTCCGAGCCACCGCATCTTAGGATTCGTGCCACCCCTGTAGGCTCTCTGAGCCACCGCGTCTTAGGCCTTGTGCCACTCATGTAGGCTCTTCGAGCCCTAGGTCATTTGGACCATTATCAATAAAATAAATATATTAAAAAAAAAAGCTAAAAAAAAAAAAAGGTAAGTTGAAAAAAATCTACATGTGAGGAATAAATTAGTTGTTATAAAATAATTTAAATTTCCCATGTGTTCTTTAATATGTTTCTTAAAAAATTAGCAGACATGGTATGAAATTATTTTAAGCAAAATTGTTCAAACACTCTTGATATATTTTTATATATTTAAATAATTTCTTAATCACTAATTTTCTTTATGTATATTGTTTTATTTAAATTATTAATAATAACAAATGCACCATGATCATTTTTAAAATGCGTAAATATATATATATGATTCGTCAGCAGAGATTAGAGAACCTTGTACAGCGATCAATCTACCTCGTCTAAAACACAACACGAAATCAATCAAAATCCGATCTTTATCATCGTAATCATTTCTTTCGAAACCCTAATTAATCCATTCCAATCTCAACCCCTATTTCCCAGTTTTTCAATTCCTTCATTTTTCTACTTGCCTCCTTCGTCGTCCTGATCTCCATCCGCCCGCCACCGCTTCAATCGAAGTCTTGTCTCCAGTGATTGAGAGGAGAATTTTTACATGGGTGTTGCTGAACAAGATCCAGACCCGGCTACTCTCCCGCCGCCTTCCATCACAATGGTACCGCAGCTCTCGGCTGTTTCTTTTTGAGTTTTTTTTTCTCTGCAAGTTGTGATCTTTTTGGGGTCGCTCATCTCTCCCCACCCCTGGTGGGGTCCGGAAGGAAATTGGAATGGTGCGCTGTGTGCTTTAGCTTGTGGTTATCTAGGCCAGTCTGTGTGCGGGCGTCTTTTTGAGTTCTGTGATGTTAGTGGTTGGCTTCTGCTCTGGAATGATCTGAAATTCTCGAGTTGAACTCAAAGTCAGTAGCTTTCTGATTGGGGATTAGTGAGGAGTTGTGAGCCTTTTTTCCAGTTTTCTTAAGTGAGTCTATTCAAGTTTTAGGGTTGATTTTAGGGTTTGAATGAATCTATTTAAGTTTAACTGCTTGATCTGGGGCTCCAGATTGCTCACCACAATGCACTGTGGATGTAGTTTGAAATTTAGAGTCTAACAAGAGATAGCCGTCTCCTCAATTAGCTGGATTCCTAGTCTGTTTATTGGCATGGTCGAAAGCTTACGGTTTTCGAATTGTTAGTTACATAGAACCAATTGCGGTTCCAGGATTTTGTATTCAGGGATACAAAAATTATGTAATCAAAATTTTTGAGGGGACAAAGTTAAAATTTTTGTTGAAATTATGAATAATTTTTTTTACTCTACCTATCTTGGTTTGAATTTGGGGGGCGACCGTCCCAATGCCCCAGTCCCTCCACTGCATAGATCTCCCTCAATAATTGGGACTCCTAATTTGATGTTCGTGAGGTAAGGGGATGTGTTTTGGTCGTCGGTCATGTGCATCAACTGGTTGTCTACAATTGGATCGAAATGTTACGCCTTGTGGTACGAAATTATTGTGGATATAAATGCATTACACCTTTCTGTGATACTTATTTGAAATATTATGTTTATCTTCTAGGCTGGAGATTCAGCGGAAATAACTGAAGAGGCACAACCAGCTCAACAGCACAGACGTGAAAACCTTGCGGTGGAGATCCCAGCAGGAGCAACGGAGTCTCTAACATCCGAAGTGAGAATCAATATACCTTCATCTCCAACTCATACTCCTAGAAACTCGAACTTTTCCCCAGTTTGTAGCCCCGGTGATTACAACACTCACATGTCCCCCGGTCCTTCGTTGAGGGGCAAATCTTCCTTCAGAAACTTTTTCCCAAAATTAGGAATCAAATCAAGAAGTAACACCGTGGACCTTGACAAGGCGTCCGTTCATGATCTGGGGGGTCGGAAGCTTTCAATTTCAAGACCCTCATCTCTGACCAAGCTTTTCACTCCTAAAATGAAGAGGACGTTATCCTTGCCGGTGAATCCTGTTGCACACTCGAACCCGGAGTTTTCACGCAGAAATTCTGATGTGGACAATTTTGACTATGCGGTGAGAGTTCCTACCTGTTCTAATATTTTTATTTTTATTTTAATTTAGTCCCTTCATGATTTTTTTGCTGGTTATCGGTCTCCTAGTGTTAGCAATAGACGTAGTTTGCACCTCACATAACTAATATTTTCCAGAAATTTGTGTGGAACGCACCAATTCACCGCTCACATTCAGTCCCTGTGTTAATAAAAGATGGGAGCAATAAACCCGCTGAATCGGCCAGTGGTTTTGTGATCCGTGTCATAAATGCTGCTCCAAGGGCAGATGCGGCTGTGGCAGCATCTGACGAGCCCTCATCCCATGGCGGTACAGTTCCAACTTAGCCTCTTTTCATGATTATGACTGAAAAGTTCTGAAATGCGAGAATGTAAGGCTGTGTTTGGTTTAAGTAAAATGCGTGGGAAAGGAAACCTTGAAGGAAAAGAGAAGAAATCCGAGGTTTAGTCAAAGGAAAATTGGGGGAGGGAAAATTAGATGTCAAAATTGGCAGGAAAATTTGATTATAACAATTAGTGTTTTAAGACGGATTTCACTTTTCCTCCCATTTTCCTTTCCTCCTCATTTTCCGTAAACCTTTTTGAGCTTTATGTCATCACTTTCTGCTTGGAATGGGTTACCTTATCATCAACTGGGAAGAGTCTTACGATAAGATCAAATCCTGAAGCAACAAATATTTGTGGGAAATTTTTAGACAGTGACTTAAATCTGAAGTTATTAATAATCAAAGACAAACAGTTAAATTTCGACCTTTAACTTCATGATGATTTTATACTTCATTGTGCTTTTGTGGCTTAGAAGGAGTGGGCCAGGAAGGAGAAGATATTCCTGAGGAAGAAGCGGTTTGTCGAATTTGCATGGTTGAATTAGGAGAAGGCGCCGAGACTTTCAAGATGGAATGCCATTGCAGAGGCGAACTGGCTCTAGCTCACAAAGAGTGCCTAGTCAAGTGGTTTAGCATGAAAGGGAACAAAGTTTGCGAAGTGTGCAAAGAGGAGGTTCAGAATCTGCCCGTGACGCTTTTGAGAGTCCCGAGTGCCCAGACCGTTATTGTGCAAGGGGTAAGAGGTGAAGGCGGCAGATACAGGCAAGTTACATTAAGCTATGATACGAGATCTTATGGTTATTTTCGTGCATTGGTGCTGCTGTGTTTCTGAGTTGTATAGATGTTGTAGCTTTTATAGGATCTGGCAAGATGTTCCGGTTCTGATAATAGTCAGCATGCTCGCTTACTTCTGTTTTCTCGAGCAGCTTTTGGTAAGTGAAACCAATGCAACCTTATTCTTTTTCACCGAAAAAATAAAAACAATTTTAAAGCGGCCTTTCAACAGGTGAATAAAATGCGATCTGGGGCAATCACGATAGCGCTCCCGTTTTCTTGCATAATGGGTCTCCTTGCAACGATGACATCGACCACTATGGGTGAGTTGAATGAGTAGTTAATCTCAGATGCGTCGTTTATTGAGTGTTGAACTCATCCGGGCTGCCTGTGTTTTAGTAGTGAGGAAGCAGTTTGTCTGGATATATGCGACTGTTCAGTTTGCACTGGTGGTTCTCTTCGCTCATATTTTCTACTCTAAGGTAAGCTCTCTCGTTCGAACTCCAATGTAGGATTATTATTCAGAGAACTAGATCGTATAAATCTGGTTTGACATGTCATTCAGTTCAATACATTTTTCGGTTTCTTATTTCCTTCTGAATTAAATTTGTCGCAGCTGCACATGAAAACCATCTTATCTGTGCTCCTATCCACATTTGCTGGTTTTGGAATCACAATGTTGGTGAACTCTGTCGTGATTGGGGCCGTACGTTGGAGGCGGAGAAGAAGGCTGGCTCAGTCACAGCAAAGAGAAACTTCCCATCACATGACTCCAGGGGAAAGCATTCATCCTCAATCCAATGGTTCTCATGTTGAGTTTGCGCCTGGAGAACCCTCGTCCGCCCACAATTAGTTGATCTTGAATCTTGCATCGGCTCATGTCAGGGTAAATGGTGGTTTGTAGGTTAGAGAATGGGAGTTTTGGCTTGTGTAAATTGGCAATCTATGTCCTATCCTGGCAGCTGAAAAAGTTTATCTGCCGGTAGGCCATGTGCTAAGTTAAATGTGAACCTTGTGATGTGAATACTCAACTGAAATCTTACTGTGAAGTTGCTCAGAAGCTACATGCAAATACAATAGCCTGCATTGTATTGGCAATTCTAACAAGATAGTAAATTTGAGAAACATAGCCACAAATGAGCTTCTATCAAACCAAACAGAATTGGGCAGCCTTGTATCAATGTCTCACACAGTTAATACACCAGCATATAAAATACATAAACTATCCATTAGAAGTCGCCAATGCGGTAGCCTGCTGATTAGTTGATGTAGATTCATCCGTAAGTAGCAGGTTCTAGCCTCGTTGACAGCAATTTTTTTTAATGAAAAAAAACTATCCATGAGAAACAAGTTGACAAATAAGAACCAGAAAAAACCAGGAATCAGCTCAAAAGATGGAGAAGATTAAACAAACAAGAAGAGAAGTAAGAGGAGCCCAGCATTGTTTCTGCTCCTTATCTGACGCCCCTCTTCTGAGTGAAAAAAAAAAAACAGCTTGATAACGAAGCAGCAGCTAGATTGGGGATCACTTCAGCACACTGTAAAAGCAGAGAAAATGAATTAAGATAATCCTCCTGTTTTCAGAGGAAAGGGTATAATAAGAATCATTGTGAGAAGATGGAGCAAGGGCTTACTTGTACAAATAGGCAGCAATTCCCAAAATTATACACAAGAGAATAATATCAATACAGAAATTTCTACTGGACCTCAGCTGCGATAAAAAAAGATGAGTCAGAGCGAAAAAATTCGTGAACCAAGCAGGTACGAGAGAACGATCCTACAGTACAAAGTGGGGAGCCGTAGTACCTGGTTGACAGTGTCCTTAAGTCTAACATTTGTGTTCTTAAGGTCAGTGGTCGCCTTGTCTAACTGCAAGATCAGGTGCATAAAGTGAAATCAGTGCTCTTTGCTTGTAGCCTCTTCGCATACAAAAAAGCCAACTACATAACAGTTTCGCACCTTAGTATCAATCTCATCCATCAGTGGAACTTGCCTATCCAACTCCTGCATGAATTCGATTTCAGTTAGGTTGTAAGTCGTCAAAATCATCAAACACGGAAACCAAAGCCACAAACCTCATTCATGTCACCCGCCATATTCTTAAGTGTATCCAAACCTTCTGAGATCATTTCCAAGCCTTGGTCCTGCATTTGATCAAGGAAAAATATTACCAGCAATAACTGTAGTGGTTTCATGTATAGCCGTGTTTTTCACATTTTGCTGGCTTTTCGAGTAGGTCTCTGAGCAAGCTCACCTGCTTCATTTTCCGCATTTCATATTCACTTCGGAATTGACTTGACTGTTCATTTTGCTGAAAATATTCATCATCAAATCTTCCATCTACAAAAGGAACCACAGAAGTAGATAGAACTTGAGAAAGAAGATCTTCACAAATTGTTAACGCATGAAACGCTGTCTTTTCATTTTTATTTTGAATCTCGATGCAAATACTAATAACTGATAGCATGGAGGAACTACCAACAACTGTTTACCATTGTCAAACTTGATTTCAGATCGAGGTGCTGCAGCACCCCAGAGACCACCGCTTTGTTTGGGAGCAGGCGGAGTGCCATCAGGGATGGCTTGGATCCTGTCAGGTAATGCATGAACCAAATCATTTCGAGCAGCATGTTCTTCAGCCGAAAGCCCCTTCACCTGCAGCATCAAACAAAATGATGCAAACGACATGTCTCAATTTCATTATGAAGTTACCCAAAAATAAATAAAATCTGATATGACGGTAACACATATTTTATATACAGATAATTAAAAACACCATGTGTTTTAAACTATAAATTTGTCAAATAACTTAGTTTTGGATAAATATTAAAAAAATTAATGATACTCAATCTGATCTCATTATAAGATGATATAATAGAAATTTAACATTGCAAATGTCATCATCTTCAACCATCCTACTAACACTATCCCAGACTCTCGAGCATTGATCAAAATATAAAGAGGGTAAAATTTTAGGTGCGTTTTATTCAAAAAAAAAATCATGAAACATAAAATATTAACAGAATCCAATATAACAAAACAAAGTTCGTTGGGTATAGCTCATATAATGGATAAAAGGCATATGTAGGAGCGGAGCAAAGAGAGCGACTGGAGCAAAGCAGAATGAGCGGCTTTAGTAAACTCCGGTTATTATTATATATAGGGATAAAATCCAAAAGAGGCCCTGAACTACCACCACTTACCCAATTGCGGTCAGAACTACCATGATTTCCTAAAACGGCGCAATAAAAAAAATTGGACTGATTTTCTAAATTAAAATTGACCATTACATTTCTAACCTAATATTATTACAAGACATAGATTTGTGTGCGAAAATTACGTCATTTAGTTATCAAAATAAATTATATCATTTTGCGCACATAAAGAAAACGACGTCTTTTGATAACCAAATGACGTAATTTTCCCACACAAATCTATGTCTTATAATTATATTAGGTTTGGAATGTAATGGTAAATTTTGATTTAGAAAATCTATCCAATTTTTATTTTATTGCATTATTTTTAGAAATCATGGTAGTTCTGACCGCAATTGGGTAAGCGGTGGTAGTTCATGGCCCCTTTTGAGTTTTTCCTATATATATATCATGTAATAGTAACCTAATTCACTAATAGACTCAATAAGAAAACAGTTGCTCATTGCTACTCCTTAAATCTTGTATGCTCTTTACTGTTTTTCACTTGTTTATTAATTGTATTTCTCAAAAGTGATAATTTTCATTAGTATAAATTATACATAATTCGGTATTAGAAAATAATTTACCAAAAATAAAAAATTCTGAATTACAGATCCAAAAGATTAAACTAAGAAATAAAAGAAAAAACCTTCTTGACCGCCAATCTCTCCAGCTTGGGAACCTCCTCCATCAACTTCGCCTTGGTCCGTCGGATCTCGGCGTTGAGCGCGACCACCGACGCCCTGTTCCTCTCGCTGGCAGCCGACTCCGCTTTCTGCGTCACGGATCGGGTCCATTCAAGATCAATTTCATTTTAAATCTTCGTGAAAAAAAATGTAAATTCGAAGTAAGAGAGGCGGACCTGGAGAGCGGTTTCGATGTCGGATTGAACTGAGGAGTAGAGGCGAGCGAAGGCATCGTCGCCGGACAAGTTTGATTCGCGCTGCTTGTCGATGTCGTATCGATCGTACTTCTGGCAGATGGAGTCAACTCTGGTCAAGATGTCGATCAGGCTCATCTTCGTCTTCTCTGGTTAGAAGGTGAAATCGTATGTTGATGTTGCTGTCGCCAGATCGGAGTTTTGGGTTTTGGTGAGTCTAAATTTAATAAAAAAAATTAAAAACCTAACGAGTGAAATCACCCGTCCGGTTCCACACCGGTTAGATCGAGTATATGAACGGTTCAATCATCAGTTCAATTGGATTTATAAATTAGGGTAAACTACAAAAACAGAGTATGAACTAGAACTATCATCAATTTTTCAATTTCAGTACTGAAATTTCTAATTCGTCAATTTCAGTACCGAAATTTTTAATTCTTCAATTTAAGTATTATACACTTAATAGAAATAAAAAATTAACATGAAATATGAGAATTAGTTTGTTAGACCAACTCGTTATCTAAAATTTTAAAATTTGCATATCAAATACAAAATCTGTATTTTATATAAATTTTATCATTTTATGAAGTTTATAGCACTGAAATCAAAGAATTAAGAATTTTGATACTAAATTAAAAAGTTTAATACTTAATTTACAAATGAATGGTAGTTCGGGATATATTTTTATAATTTATCCTATAAATTATATGAAATATTAAAATTATATGGTAAATGCTAAATTAACAAATCAAGCGTGGTAATGTGTTTACTGTTAAACAATGGAAAAGTCTTGGTTCAAACTTCAAATCCCATTGTTTTAAGTTTTTATGCAATTTAATAATAAATTATGAAGGTTAGTATTTAATAGGTTAGTTAACCACAAATATTTACTAAATTAGTTGACCATGGGTTCAAGCACTTTTCCATTGAACCGGCTGATTCAATCTAGTTCAATTCGATTAACCGTGTAATCCAATAAGGGTGGATAGACCGGACTAGAACTTAGTTAGGTTCAAGGTCCAATCGATCTGTCTTGTATGATTTTAATAATTATTCTTTCAACTAGTACCACTTTTTTAATTGCCGTCTGAACAATATGAACTGTCCAATAGAGTACACACAAATTATGAAGGTTAGTGTTTAATAGGTTAATTAATGACAAATTTTTACTAAGCCAGTTGACCATGAAATCGGTTTTGTTCAAGTGATTTTCTACTGAATCGGTTGGCTCAATCCAGTTCGATTCGGTGAACCATTAATCTGCTGAGGTGGATAAATCGGACCGGAATTCAATCCGGCTTTCGGTCTGATCTTAAAACCATGGTTCAAAGGGGCCATATGTTGAACAGTTGAAGTGCACAAATGGTGCAATTTTTTTTTGGGAAAACTACAGAAAGGGGTATGAACTACCACAGTTTTACAAATTACGGGTGTAACTACCATTTTTTACAATTTGCAGGTTTTTCAGTTTTAGGACTGTTTTGTTAGTAAATATTTTTCAATCAAGTCCAGATCTAATTTAAACTAATTACAAACTCACCCTCAACAAAACTAAGCTAACCACCCATTCATTAAATTTGTTCAACCGTTAGCATTAACTTCATCTTAATCTACACTTGCTTACATTAACATGGGTAATTTAGGTTAGATTAGTTTTGTTGAGGGTGAGTTTGTAATTAGTTTAAATTAGATCTGAACTTGATTGAAAAATAGTTCTTTACAAAACAGTCCTAAAATTGAAAAACCTGCAAATTGTAAAAAATGGTAGTTACACCCGTAATTTGTAAAACTGTGGTAGTTCATACCCCATTTCTGTAGTTTTCCCTTTTTTTTTTACAATTGCCAACGGTCGCATATGTCTCACTGTGGGCCAACTTACACGCACACTTTGAAGTTGTTAAACAACAACTAAGACTATTAGACCATCACTTTATTGGTGATCTTTAGTTGTTTAGTTTATGTTGGCAACTTCATTGAACACAAACTGCGAGTATGAAGCCCATTTGATCGACATGCTGGGCTGGGCAACCTCGAATCAAAATCCTTCCACGCTGTCCAAATAATCAGGCTTAGCCCAATCGAGCCAGATCCCTCGGCCGAGGATAAGTTTTGGTTGAAGTTATTATCATTTTTTAAGAGTTTGATGATCTCGTATTAGTATGATTTTTTCACTTCAGAAATATTTTCACACTTCGTTTACATCTTGTGAAATTAGTGAAAAATAAGATTAAACAAATAAGGTGGAAAATTAGTGGATAAAATTATCATCTCTTGGAAGTGTTAGAAAATTTGCTTGTCGTATGCTGAGATTTTCTTTTCATTTTTCATGTTAAGTCACGTACAAAATCTTATAAATTCAAAAAGAGTTATTTTCATCCCACAAAATTTTCAAAAACGAAACGCAAAATTAAGGCATTGAACCCGACGAGCTCAACTATTCTTCCTCAAATTTAAATATATTACAAATTGTCAACTAAGTCGTTTGATTCAAAGTTTCTGTATCCAATTACATTGCATGAGTTCGATTATAGCACTACTAGTGCAT
>NQLW01000515.1:1185524-1198738 GCA_002312845.1 Kalanchoe fedtschenkoi | reverse complement strand
TAAATATGTGTTTAAAGATGTTGAGTGGTTATGTAGTTCTATTTCGGACATGAGTGAGCATTGATAAGATTTTAGGTTTGTTTCTCATCATTATAAAATGTAAGTTGTAGAGCATATTGGATAATCATCTTTGTTTCATATTTAGTTAAAATTTTCGGATATGGTCGAAAGATATGAATATATAATTATCAAGTATTCCCTCCGTCCTCTATTACATGTCGTTTAAGGTTAATTTGAGTAGATTAAGGTGAAGTTAATTCTAGCGGTTGAACAAATTTAATGAATGAGTGGTTGATGTATGTATAAAAAAATTAGTGCAAAAAGTAAAATTGGTAGATGATTACTGGTGGAGAATGTTTTTTTATTGAATATGATAATGAAGTGATTAATGTTTGACATTTTAAGGTAATTGTTGACATTAAATGCGCATTGAAAATTGTTAAGTGACAAGTAAAAGTGGACAAAAAAATTCGGTTATATGACATATAAAAGAGGACAGAGGGAGTAATCTGTTATTACATTATAACATTTTGTTAGTATTACTATAAAGATAAGTATTATAGGCACATTTTATGCATGTCTATCTGAACAAGAGAATTGATTTGTAAGCATTCATTAATGATCTATATGCGACGTTTTTGTTACGCGAAAAGATAGAGCATTACTACATTACAACGTTTTGCTAGTATTATTACAAAGAAAACTCTTGTTACGTGGTAGCTCATGTTTGTGCATCACACATACATATTTTCATCTAAATTGTACCAGTTAAATATAAAATATTTCATGTTAAATATTTGTCACAAGTATTGTAAGATGAATCTCTGACTCACCATTATATGTACGGATTATTTACCCACTTAGTCATTTCGAATCACTCATTTATTTTATTTTCTCATCTTTCGGACAAGTAATCAGTAAATGATTATGACATCTGTAATAAATATAAACGATATCTACGATACGGTATCATCCAATAATTAATTAGTTTTCTTTAATTTTTTCTATAATAAATTACTGCTACGTAGTACTTGAGTATGATTTGAATGTAAATTTGTTTTGAATATTATGTGTATCCATCTTAATATTTATGTTTAATTTGATATTTGGAGATTGATTTGATTAACACTCAAACACCAATCAATCTCTATTTATTTATTTATTTATTTTGGCTATGACACCTAATCAGCATATAAACAAGAGAATTGTGAAAGAGTTATTTAATTGACAGATCGACATCATGTTAGTTATGACATCTGAGCTACCCCAATCTGATGCGTATTTTTGATCGATCTATGAATAAATTAATATATCTATGCTGGTTCGATCAGCAGATAAATTAAATAAATATTCAATTGCCAGAAATTCTCGTCCGAATATGTCTTTGTGCTTGGCTGGCTCCTGTCGAAGATCAGGACGTCTTCTTGTCGATCACTCAATGTCGACTTTCATTAAGAAGATCAACAATTAATCGCTGCCGTCCGAGAGCGATTATTGCAATTGATATGAAGTAATTTTTAATTTCTTGGATTTTAATTTACTAATTAATTATTTCTTTGAAATCGGATACTAAAACTTCAATTAACAACATGAGGTAGAATATGTCATCATACTTATTATGTGGTTTGGGTCGTAATTTCGAATTTCCGGCAAATGTTAAATATATGATAGAGATTTAGATGAAATTAAATTGATTTTGACTAAGGTAGTGTTCTTGAGTCAAATTATATAGAAGAGGGAATAGAAGAGATGTGAAAAATTAAAAATAAGCTGTTCAAAAATTTTAATAGGAGGGATTTGGAGGGGGGGAAGAGGTGACTTGGGGAGCTTAAAACCCCCATTTCTTGTCTGCCCAAATCGGACGGATTCGGAGGTGAAGGAATGTAGAAGTACCATTTTGTCTTTCATTAAAAGATTGCTTATTAACATAAAAAAATATTATGTAATGGTATATTAATCAACGTTTTTATTTTCTTCTCTTATCCCTTCAAATTCTTCATAAACTTGGAAACCCTCATTCCTCTCATTTCATCTCCTCTGCTTCTCTTCCCTTTTCTCTCATTCATTTTCCCTCCCCTCCAAACTTAGGAACAGAGTTTAAGTTGAGTACCGTGATTTGAAATTTGAGTTAATGTCGAGATTATTTTTTTTATTTTTTTATTTTGATGTATTATGAGCTGAATTTGGATATATTGAGATGTTTTGAGTTTGATTTTAATTATAGAAGTTAAAATTGAATTGGATTTGAAGTACAAAGTCAAAATTTATATTAAATTAAAATATTCAAATTAGATTAAATTAAATTTAGATTAAAAATATATAATTATATTTTTTATTTTTTAGGCTAGATTTGGAGGATGACTATTCACACGGTCCCAAATGAATATGCCGCTACCATGAGGTGTATAATGAAGCAACAAGGCCTAATTTATATATAATATCAATGTGTATTATAATATACAGTTTTGGAAGTGTACGGATAGGATCGAATATGTGACATACTTTTTAAAGTCAAAATTTATTTTTTAAAGCACAAATTGAATATTTTATGCCGGTAACATGCCGGGTAAATAGCTGAATTTCGCATGAGAGAATATGCCGCAGTTGTTTAAAACCTCTTGCTGCTCTCATGAAATGCTTCCTGAGATTGTAAAACATGAAAAATTATGACATAAAAAAATTAAAATAGTATTTTAAGGCCAGTTTTAAAAAGGAAATAAGAGGAAAGTGAAATAAAATAACATTTTATCCTCACTTTATTATTCATTTCAAATAAATATAAAAACAACTTCATAAATATGTCATATTTGACCAGCACCATATAATTGACCATCTCGTATTGAAGATCAGATTACACGTTACATTAGCTTCATCAATACACTCATAATTTTTCAATACCCTGAAATCTAGCTGAATAGGAATAAAATAATATATGTTCCAAATAATTAATATTGACCATTCAGACTGTATATAATAATAATATGTTTATTGTTTCATTTAGAGTAGTAGTGATATTTGTATAATTATTTATCTACGAAAATATTTTTAATTATAGTTAATTATGTGGCTCTCTTGGTTGACCAAATGAGATTTGGAGTATCATGGTCATCATCACTTATCCACATCTGAATACTCGGGAGCTCTTGTAGATTTATTTTGAATATTATTTTTCTCATCGCTATAAATGATAAAAACGACTATAAAATTTATCTGGATTAAAAATTATGGCCGGTCGTACCTTATGTTTGTACTTATTGCCTTTCAAAATATTAATATTTGGATGGAATTGATAAATAACAAATACTAGTATTTATGTAATAGAATGTTGGTTCAGACGTTCACTTAAGACCATGCTTTAAAATTGGATTGGAATAATCAGTTCGATAAGTTGAACCGGGAATCGATTCGATCCCAGTCCGGCGGTCAAAACGGTTGCTAATTGGATCGGCAATCAATTCAATCAAAAAATTTAGAATCAGAGTCTTGACGGGTTTAATTTCCAATCCGATCCTAATAACTAATCTCAAAACCTTTTTGATAATTTTTAGTAAATGAGCTCAAAACGTAACACGTAAATTCTGTGTTCACTAAAATGTGGAACATTGCAAAAAACAAAAAACAAAAAACAAAAAACCACCTATTATATTATTTTTTGAATTCGATATACTTCATTTATATGTATATACAGATTAAAAAATTTACTTATAAGTACTAAATTATAATTCATCAAACAAAATTTGGGTAAAAATAGTCTCAAGCAGCGACTCAATTTTAATTTTTTTTTATATATTTGTCACATAATTGAGACATACACTATTTCCATAGTATATCTATATCGACGAATATTCTATCAATGGATCAACTTTTAAACTCATTTAGTAATGTTCATCACGTATGTTATCAAGAGGGATCCAAGAATTAAGTAATGTTATGTTATTTGAATTTGAAGAGAATTCATATTTGGTCCTGTGCACGTAATACACTATCTCTGTCTACTGATTTCGGATTTTCAATTATCCATCTAAAATACATTAATTAATTAATAAGATGTTGATTTGATAGTTTGAAATGTTGTATGATAATTTTCATATTTTATATATATGAGTATGTATATATCAAAATGAAAGAAAAAAAAACACATACCATCCGCACAGTAGTCATGACTCATGAGATCTACTAATTAAATAAATCTAACAGAGTGGAAGAGTGCCACCAACACAAAATCCTACTTTCAAACAAAGTTGCATCCAAGTGGACACAAAAATAAATAAATAAATAAATAAATAATCAAACCACCAAAATATATTAAAAAAAACAAAGGCAAAAACCAAAAGCAAACTCCTTTGTTCTCTCCAATCTCATATCTTCCTATATAAGCATATCCCCCTTCACTCGAAAACACATCTCTCAAACCTAGAACAACAACTCTCTGCAATGGCCCTCAGGCTCCGATCCTCCGCTCTCCTCTTCGCCGCCGTTTCGCTCCTCCTCCACATCCATTCCGGTATTCTTCGAACGTCGTGTATCGTGTGCAATTGCGTGAGGCGAAAGTGAAATGTGCTTAGTGACTTTGATGTAACTTACTTGTGTCCAGGGCAATGTGAGCTCCAACTGAATTACTACGCCAAATCTTGCCCAAACGCGGAAGCCGTCATTAGGAAACAAGTGATCGACCTTTACTACGAGCATGGTAACACCGCCGTCTCATGGCTCAGGAATCTCTTCCACGACTGTATTGTAAAGGTATTTTTATTTTCGGTTTTATAGTTGTTTAAATTTTTTTCTTCCAATCATCAGATAATTTGAATTCCAAACATAAAGATCGTCTAACCGTACTCTTTGATATATACGATTTTGTTTTTGACTTACGAAATGTGTTTTGATTGTGTAGTCATGTGATGCATCATTCTTACTGGAGTCGGTTCGGGGAATTCAGTCAGAGCAAAACTCCGAAAGGAGCTTCGGGATGAGGAACTTCAAATATGTGAGCAAGATCAAGGCTGCCGTCGAAAAAGAATGCCCTTCGACTGTCTCATGCGCTGACATTGTCGCTCTCTCTGCCAGAGATGCGATCGTCATGGTAAGACCAATTCAAGCCTAGCCTATACGAACATAATTAAAATACACAAAGAAATCGATGTCTTCCCAAGTTGGTGAATTTAAATCAAAATGAGATTTAGACACATGCATTTCACACTATTTTTCAAAAAAAAATGTTTAATTCATCATCAGAGAAATTTAAATTCTAAAAATCAATCAGAGCTCATTTTACACTATTTTTTATCGCATCTTTAATCAAAACTCCGTTTATAAATCGATTCAAACAGCTTGGGGGACCACGAGTGGAGATGAAAACCGGGCGAAGGGATTCCACCCAGAGCTACTTGAGCTTGGTCGATCAGTTCATCCCGGATCACAATGTGTCAACTTCCACCGTGCTATCGGTCTTTCAAACTGCCGGTCTTACTATCGAAGAAAGCGTCGCGATACTTGGTAATCACTAAATCAAAATTCCTCAAAATCTCAAATTTGAAATAATAATTATGTCCGCATTTGATAGCCGTCCGAATATTAATAGTAATAAAATATGTAACATATTGAGCTGTCAGGAATTTAACTGTCATAATGTTTAATTTATTTGACTTGTTTGCTATCAGGGGCTCACTCGGTTGGCCGAGTCCACTGCAAGAACCTCGTCCAAAGGCTCTACCCGACGGTCGACCCCACGTTAGCCCCGGACCACGCCGCCTACCTCAAGGGCCGCTGTCCCACGCCGAACCCAGACCCCAACGGCGTCTTGTACTCGAGATTCGACCGCACCACGCCCATGATCCTCGACAACAACTACTACAAAAACGTGCTGAAACATCATGGGCTGCTCGGGATCGACCAGGGGCTCGCTTCGGACCCCAGAACTCTCCCGTACGTCCAGAAGTTCGCCGCGGACAACGGGTACTTCCGCGACACGTTTGCAAAGGCCATTTTGAAGCTGTCGGAGAACAATCCGTTGACCGGAGTTGAGGGAGAGATCAGGAAGGATTGCCGGTTCATTAACAGTAGCTAAAATGGTGCTGATATGTTGTGCAGTCATGAATGGATTTATTACACGAATTGAAGTGTGTGTGAAGAAAGAATTGCTTCATTACTGAATGTTGGGATTTGTATTTGGTTCTTAATAAATACTTTGGAAATTGATCGAAGGTTAGCCTATCAATCTACCAATTTTCAAGGCGAGATTCGAACCTAAGCCCTGGAGATTCAGTGCGACACTTTTAACCAATCATGCTAGCAAAGTTAATTATTTTTTATTTGCATTTAACAGCTTATCTTTTATATTTTGTAATTATTATTTCTAATTGAATCGGCAATTGAACCGGTATGAACCGCCGGTTCAACCAGAAAACTGAGAACCGAGACCTTGACCGGTTCAATCACCGGTCCGATTCTGATAACGTACCACATGTTAATTTCACTTTCCAAGTTTTTCATGTAGCACATCTTGATCGGGCGTGTCGAAAGACCCGTAATGGACATAAATTAACCTAAAAATTACTTTTTTATAAAATGTTTTTTGTCATGTTTTATTTAAGAAAAAAAATTGTGTTCTGAGCAATCATTGCTTTTCCACTTTCAGTTCCAACTATCTTAATTGTCAAAATGTGAAAAAAAAATTGGACTCACTTATAAGTTATAATATCATTTTTAAATGAATTATTTTATTCATTAAAACCACTTTATTTTCCTCTCAAACTACTCTGGTTTGTAGTGAAATTACATTGTTTTGCTTGGTTACATACTTGTCTAGCATCATGAGATTTGCATCCTTACAAGAAAAGAGTAAAAGCTCTTTAATTAGATTATACATTGCTCATAATTTTTTTATCTAATTTTCTACCCCATAATTTTTTATGAATAAAAAATATAATTTATTTCTTTTAAACTTATTAAATAGAGCCTAAATGTTTTATCATCCATTTTTACACTGAGTTAATAGATGAAGTCATCTACTATAATAATATTATGGCGTTTGTCGCCCTCCCGAACCGAATCGGTTTGGTTCGGTTTGAAATCGGCCGGTTTGGTTCGGTTTGAAATTGGTCGGTTCGGTTCGGTTCGAAATGTTAAAAAATTATTTGGTTTGAAACGGGTCTCCCCAAATTAATTTTATTTTCCTTTTAATTTTGCATCTCCCCAAATTTCTCTAAACCAAATATAGAATTATTTATTTACCTATCAGTCAAAATTTCTCTTCTGTATCGTTTTCTCTAAACCAAACATAGATTTAAAAACATGTAGAAACCGTTTTTTGCGTCTAAATAATTTTTACTTTCACAGTAACCAAATGTATCCCATATGTTCAGGAACACCTCAAAATTAGTAACCAAGTTTGGTTATAAAAGATGGGTGTTTTGGGTTATTTGTCTTCGCCAAAACCGGCCACACGTTTCATTCGATTCTGCTTCATATATTCTCCTACAAATTCATTTTTAGCTTTTCTGCTTTTTTTAATGAACTCTGCTAATAATAACCGAAGCTTCAAATAAATGTCACCATCTTTTTCCCTATGAAAATTTACTCGCTGGAGAGAATTTGCTTCTCACAATGGCAAAGATCAAGTTGGTAAGGCAACGGCGGGGATGGGGGTTGGGCAAAAGGCCCTCCAAGCTATTTGGAAAAGAGAGCCCGAAGAAAGAGCTGTTGGCCACAGGAGAGTCGTCAGACGGGAAGAGGAAGAAAGCAGAGGAAATGCGCAAGGGGTTCCTGGCAGTGTATGTTGGGAGAGAGCTGCGGAGGTTTGAGATACCTGCAAGTTATCTGTCAAAACCGGAGTTTGTAGAGTTGATGGAGGGAGCAGCTCAAGAGTTCGGGTTTGAGCAGGAAGGCGGGTTGAGGGTTCCTTGCGAGGAGGACCAGTTTGAGGAGTTGTTATCGAGGTGTATGACAATGGAGAAACTGGAGTCCAAATCAAAAAGAGGTGTTTTCATATAGTTTATGTCTTAATAATATTTGGCCTTAGATGTGCCTGCTGCAAAAAAAATGTAAATATTGCTGCAACTTACAAACTGTACAATCAATTATATATATATATATATATATATATATATATATAATAAGCATATATGTATGATTTTGTTTTGCTAGGATTCTCTCATCATCCTGGACCACGTTGTTTCCTGCCTTGAATAAGTTTAAACACTAAGGATTTTTTGAATGGTTTTCTATCAAAACTATCTTACATTTTGGTTGATTTTCAACAATATTCTATTTTTCTATTTCCGTGTTAGTGACAGCGGATTGCTTTTTAACACATTTTCATTATATGTTTTATCTACTGTTACTAACAATGAAAATATGTTAAAAAGCAATATGCTCTTAACAACAGCGGAAATAGAAAAAAAGGGTATTACTGAAAACAAACCGAATGATAGGATACTCTTGATATAAAACAATGAAAGTTATTCTTGAAATAAAATCCAGGATATATAAAGGGTGTAGTGAAAACTCGTTTTGATATAGTGTTAATATACTTGGATCTACATTCAAAATCAATTGACAACGATTTAAAGCTCAACTATATATTAAGATCGTTGTAAACCATATAATGGATGATGTGGGACAACTGCTTTAACATCTTCAACTCAATTACACTCCTCACGACGTCACGCTCAGCTCCTTCTCAAATCAATGCTTTGATTTAAAGTGCACAGCCAGTGGTACCATCTGGTTGGAGCCATCCCTCCCTTAGCAGAAGAAGATACTCAATAAGGCCGTCCAATTCGCACAACTACTTTGAGTATGTTTCTTACTAGGGCACCCTCATTTTTTTTTAATAATGATTTGTTTTGGGTTTTTTAGGTTGTCAACCATGCTATGATCTCGCAATTTTAGTTCATAGCTAGCCAACACAATGATTACGTAAGGCTTTGTTCCGGAGTTTTGAGAGAAAAGGATAAAAAAGAATTGAAAGAAGAAGAAAAGAAATGAGAGGAAAGGAGAGGAAAACTGATAAAATATAAGATATTCCTGAGTTTAGAAAGAATTTGGAGGGGATGGAGAAAAATTATAATATAATTACTATATTGACCTTATGTTTAAATAAATTGAAGGGGATATAAGAGGATAAATTTTGTCATTTTTTTCTCTTTTAATTCCCTTTCCCTCCCTTTCTCTCCAAATTAGGAGGAAAGGAAATCAGGGTCTAATATGTTTATTGCTCTGACATTCTTATATCAAAGTCTGTATTATGTAAAATAAGTATATATGATTTGAGCTAGTAATATGTTTCATGTTTAGGGTAATTTGGGGTGTGAACGAGTGTAAGAAAAGATGAGAAGTGACTACAAATTATCCCCAAATCACTGAGTTCAAATTTTAACCATATTCTTGTCTATATTATTTACTAAAATTCATTTAAACTATGTTATTTTTAAAAGATAACAAGAACTATACATATTGTTCCAAGGCAAAGGTGTTATATAATTTTACAAGAACTGTTTCGGTACCTCTAGAAGATAACGATAACTGTATATAATCTATGTTCCAACATGATATATCATATTATATATAAGAACAAATTTCTTTTTTAAAAAAGTTTATTTTCTTGTGTAAACTCATATCGAAAATTAATCTTCTTATCATTTTACTATTATATGAGATTCAAGACGAAAAAATACAACCAATAATATTCCCGTCACAAAAATTTATGGAATACATAATTTAAAATCACTTGGCCAATCATTTTAAGGACCCTCAATGAGCTATAAAAGGTTACTTTAACCAAATAGATATTCATAAAACATTATGTAGTTATAGTTTTTATAATTAGTTTCTTCATGTAGTAAAGATTTGAGTAAAAATAAATATAAATGAATTTATTCTTCACCATCAGCATGTAAAACTCAAGATATCATTCATGTCATTTCTTAAAAATATAAATATGTTATATACATTTTGTTGGGTATAACTCATATACTGATAAATGACTTATGTCAAAGTGAAACAGTAAGTGACATAGGGCTGAATCTCAGTGGATGGTGACAACAAGGTTAGTAGTTGTGGGTCAGAATTAAGTGGGTTTGGGGTTGCGGGGCCAAAGGCCCGCGGTATGGTATAGGAATAGGGTTTCTATTATAAATACCATATAGGTGTAACCTAAGAGGTTATGAAAATAACGACGACACTCTTAATAATACACAGCCGCTCTTTTGCTCCCGAGGACGTAGACACACTACCGAAACTCGTTAAATCTTGTGCGCTCTTTCTCTCTTTTTAATTAGCCGGAATTCTCAACACATTTTATCTCAAAATAAAGAACATTTTATTTATATTCTAATGGCTAAGAGATTGATCTAATTTTGGAGGAATCAAAGATCAAATGCCCTCAATGACATGTTTTATTTGTAACAAAATGGGCCCTGGGCAGCCGTATGAATGGGCCAGGCATAGGGCATCCTGAGCAGCAGTCCGAATGGGCAAGGCATAGGACCGACCGTGCGTGTAACCAGGCGTGGGAATGTATTGCGCACAACAAGGAGAATCCTTAACTTTT
Organism: Kalanchoe fedtschenkoi; assembly: GCA_002312845.1. Classification (NCBI taxonomy): domain Eukaryota; kingdom Viridiplantae; phylum Streptophyta; class Magnoliopsida; order Saxifragales; family Crassulaceae; genus Kalanchoe; species Kalanchoe fedtschenkoi. The sequence goes on along the minus strand of NQLW01000515.1, from coordinate 1,188,189 downwards.
AATTTTTATTTTGTTTTTTAAAAGGTAAGATCACTTTAAATTTTATTTAAAAAAAACAAAAAGCTTGATTCATTTCAATATAAGAAAACGGTTCATATAGCCTAAGACATAAGAATAAGGATAGAAAAAATTAAGGAGAGATGGCACCCAGCCCCAACATATGAACCAACTATAACAAAGAAAGTTAAGAAATCAATATCTCATGCAGAAAAGAATATGGTTAGCGTCTAGCCGAATGGTCTTCCTCACATCCGAAGAAGATCTGACACCCAGGAAGAAGTGATGGACTCAAACTCATGAATGAAACTCGCCAAACGTTCAACGACCTCGTTAGTCTCCCTGAGGACATGTTGTGCGCGAGACTCCCCAATCTCTAAACGAATTTTGTGAAGAAAGCATTTACTTATGAAGCCGTCTTAGAAAAAGCATACATAACAAATTTTGAATCTGACTGGATCATTGACACAACAATGCTCCTCTTCTTCGCAATCCTTATATCATCCAAAACAATCCATAACTCTCCCCATCCACACTAGTAACTGATGGCCTGTAATCCCTATAAAACAAGCAAAGCAGAGTACTTGTAGCAGCCCGAAAGACACCACTCACTGAGCTCCCTCGATAACTACCAGAACCATCCACATTTACAGTAATTCCATCTCTTGGTTCCCAAGCCACCTAACGAGCCTTTATACTAGGAACCTGCATCTGAATAATTCGATGGGTTTGAAGAGTCAAAGCATCTGAAGATTGACGCGCCGGATAACAGCTTGAAAAGAGGAGAAAAATCAAGAATCCACCAGTGAACACGCTGATGAATCCTTCTCTAAGCTCCTCTCTCCTCATACATACGCTTGGTTCTCTTGCGCCAAATCTCTCAAAGGCCACACCCAACCACCAGAGATGCAACAAAATCCATCTGACTATAGGCTCGGCGACGAGACACCTAACTGTAATGGGTGTTGAAAAATACTGGTCACCCTGATCTTATCAAGAACTCTACTAAAAAACTCCACAAAATATCCGCCAACTTTTCTTGATAAGATTTGGTCCAAAGAAACTCACTACCCCACACTCTGGTATTAATAACAATGGCACTGTGAAAAAAATCTTCATATCAAGGCATATACCTTCATTGAGAGCCGTAAAACTCACATCTAGTCAAACTTAGATGATGACGGACGGTGAAATATTGTATCTCAAAAAGCTTGACAGAGGACCGAACTATTGAGCATTTCTCTTGAAGCCACTCCATCTTGTCAGAGTTACCGTACTTAGCGGCCAAGAAATGAACCTAAGGAGATATTCCAAGGCACTCCATTATAATAAAATCAACAAGCAGAGTTCATTAAGGATGGGTACTCTACTTGTTAAGACTTTGTATAGCTCACAACAAACACAGAAAATATACATGCATCCAATCATCACTATTAGATTTTGAAATCATGACCTGATTTATTAAAACCGGATCAGATCGATCGATTCAATCGTGAATCAGTGCTTGGTCTGGTCCGGTGAGTAGTACCGCATAGTAAATCAGGTTTGACCGGACTGAACCAGTCAAAATGGGTTCAACTGTATGAACCGGACAGTTTATATAAACCGATTCAATACCTAATAAATATATAAATTATTTTAATTAATAGATGTTACAATAAATCAATTAATAATTATAAATTAAATGCAAAATGTCGCATATAGGAATATGATTTCTGTACAATTAGACCGCCGGTAAAATTGATTCGAACCACCGATTTAACTGATAAATCAGAAACCGGAGTTCGCACCTATTCGACTCCCGATCCTGATAACTATTCTCCTTACCACTCTCCCCTTTCGTATGCAATAATATGAGCCCAGTAGTAAATAACGGCCCAACCAATCCAACCCAATTTCAACCTCTCCTCCGCTCCACCCCCTCCGACCAAACCCTAAACCTCGGCTCCCGACGCCGATGTCACTCCCTCTCTAACCTGACTCACCGCCCCTCACCAACAAATCACTCCTACCAATGGCGTCGATTTTCATAGCCAGATCGTCCCGCCACACATCTCTATTCACCACCAGGCGCCTCCTTACCTCCCTCGCCAACCCCGTCATCTCCGACACAGATCTCGAAATCTCCTTCACTCTGAAAAGTGTCAAACCCGCAGCTGATGCTGCCAAAGTTCCACGTCGGCCCTCGGAGAAGCTGGAGGATACCATCTGCAGAATGATGGCCAATCGCGCCTGGACCACTCGCTTGCAAAACTCCATTCGCTCCCTCGTCCCCAAGTTCGACAGCTCTCTTGTCTACAATGTCTTGCATGGCGCCAGAAAACCTGACCATGCTTTGCAGTTCTTTCGCTGGGTTGAGCGCTCAGGCTTGTTCAAGCATGATCTCGAAACTCATCACAAGATTATTGACATCCTCGGAAACGCCTCCAAGTTGAATCACGCTCGATGTATTCTGTTGGATATGCCTCAGAAAGGCGTGCCCTGGAACGAAGATTTCTTTGTGATGATGATCGATAGTTACGGCAAGGCTGGGATTGTTCAGGAGTCTGTCAAGTTTTTCGATAAAATGAAGGAATTGGGGATTCAGCGTACTGTCAAGTCGTATAATTACTTCTTCAAGGTGATAATGCAGCGGGGGCGGTATATGATGGCCAAGAGGTATTTCAAT
>NQLW01000515.1:1082523-1122039 GCA_002312845.1 Kalanchoe fedtschenkoi | reverse complement strand
ATCAGATCAACTTCCTTACCAGACTTTTGATAAAGAGTAGAAAACATACATCAACTTTAAATATATTTTACAAATAAAGTACACAATTCTTTTATTTAAGAAATATAAATTCCATCAAAAAATTAGTTATACGTTTCAATTTTTACACAAAAGGACTTTTATCAGTTTGTGGACTTCACATAATGCGATAAACTACCCCCTAAACTATCACTACTTTCCAAATTGCATATCTAAGTATTCAATTTCTCATTTTAAATATCCAAGGAACAAATATTTTACTTAAAACTACGAGAGAATAAAAGTGAAACAATGTTTAGCTCATACTTTTTGTATTCTCAACCAACAGCCAATAAGGTCATCACCTTTGTCTCAACAGATAGGCCACTCGATTGAACAACTTACTTCTTACATCTGGTTTTGTTTTAATTTGTTTTTTTTGTGCGCATTCCGCGTCTTCACTTAAATAAACAGGTATCAAGGCTAAAGATTAGAATTTCGTTCTGGTGGCTTTATAAGAATTTGATGTTGCATAGTTAGATGACAACAAGGACATCATTCATGTGCATTGTTTTGGGCATCACCTTCATTTTTATAACGAATGAAATGTGTTATGGAATTTGAATATGTTTATGAAAGAATTTTCCTTTTTAATTGAATGAATATGCCTGCATGATTATATATTTTTGGCTTACATGATCTTTCTCACAATATTAAATTAGTATGATGTTACTGTTCATGTTAATTTTAGTAGACAATGATTTAGATAAATTTAATTTTGTTGGTATAATGAATGTGAAGGTTTCTGTCAATGAGTATTTGTTTGTTGAATAAAGCTTTGTTACCCAATGTAGTATTCAATGAGGCTCCTCAAAAAATATATTTTCTCATTTTTTAGATTATTGTAATGATGCAGTTTGGTAACACGAAGGAGAACAATCTCACCCATCAAGTGATTTCAGTTTGTATTTTCTCATCCATTACAGTGTAACAACGTAAAACTCTAACTAGCATTCAAAAAAATAGTGTGAAAATTTTTTTGTGTTTACATTAATTTGTAGTTATGTTTTAATAATTTTTGTTTACATCTGAATCTAAATACAGTTTAAACTGAATGTATATACAGTTTGAATTGAATGAATAAACAGTGCTATTTCGATTAATATGTATGTTTTTAATGAATTTGTTCAACTGAATAAACTGGTGTGAGCTTTTTAAGATCGTTCCAATAAGATAACACACTCAATGAATCGCACAGACAGAAATAGGAATAAAAACTCAAAAGATTTGTGTGGAAAAGCCCATGCTAAACAACCACACTCAACTATTTTGATGAATGAGATCAGAAATAGAGACTTCTTCTCAACACCCTTACCTACCAAATCTCACTCATATAAACTCTAGAGGTCAGCCCTCTATTTATACGAAACACCAATCTTAGGCCATCTAGGATTACTATTCCTAATATAATTAAAATTCGTAGCATCACTACAACTTAATAAGAAACAAATCTTAAATTTATTTGTTTATAAAATTCTAATTCTAATCTTACTATAATTCCAAACCCTAAGGTGGTATGGGATTAGGGAGTATTATTTGTAACGGGATTAATTATCCCACCAAGTTTGCAGGGATTATTAATCCTGATTTCAAAGAGTAAAATGTATACTAGGGATTAATAATACTTATCCTAATAGTAAACCAAACGTGCTACATTGGTATTAATTATCCTATCCCTTTGTTAATACATGCTACCAAACGGGGGCTAAGGGGATAAGGGGAGCTTAACCCAACATGTGTCAACAAATGTGTCATATAATTTGAATTAAGAAAAACTTTTGTCCCTATGAATAATTTACCTTGTTTGAAAAAAAACATTCTATACAAGCATACATAAATAAGAATACTACAATAGATACTCGTTACGATACAGTAAACATAATTTTATAAATGAGTGTATATATAATCATTCTTTGATGGTTAAATCATAAAACATAAATGAATAAACATCATTCTCATTAGTTACATAGATGACACTAACAATCAATACTGCACAATATTGATTGTATAAAAATGATGTGTTTTAAAATGTAGTGGTGGTGTTAAGACTTAAGAGCACTTAAGAATTTGCACAAAATTCGAGCAACCAAGGCTTTAATGCAACTTGAAGACAAACATATATAGGGTGAGTTAAATGGAGGACATACCTGTTTGTTGTCATTGGAGATAAATAAAACAAACAAATCAGAAGCATCTGGTTCAGCCATGCCGAGCTCGCATAATTTCTTACACAGCATGTACACATTCTCTTCACTGCAACAGAGAAGTAGTTGAGCACAATGTTCTTCAGTCGAATCAAATGATAGAGTTGTGCGGAAATTTGGAGATACAGAAGACACAAGACCCCTGAGGTGAAGAAAAAAAATCAAGAGATGCATCTCTCATGTACTCCCTCTTTTCTCTTTTACTTGTCACTTTCTTTTTATAGATTTAAGTTTGACTTGTCAATTTGTATGTGAAATTTTATGTTAAATATTATGATGATAGATCTCAATATATGTGTCCGAATTCTACTTCGGTAATATATTTTTATTATAATTTAATAAAATTTATATGTTGAGTTATTTACACTCAAAAAATTAATGTACTGTATTTTCAGCGACAAGTAAAAGAGGATAGAGGGAGTATAGATATATCACGTTGACATTTCTAAGCAGCAGGACAATAAGGGCAGATGGGGTATAAAGTCAGCGATGAGTCGATTTCAATAAGGCACTACACATACAGCTACTTAAAAGCAGAGATTTACCAGTAATACGGGGTGTGATGAAACTGGGAAATGGTTGCCGCGGCCATCTTGAACGCAGGAACGATCCAATTTTTTGATCAACAAAGGGCCTCGTCCGCCAGGTCTATGGCGTGGGTTAGTAAGTACTGCGATAATGACAGAATTGTCCTTGATATACGGGTTAAATTTTCTGCCCATTTATCCGAGAAATGACTAAAGTATCCTCCTAATTCATACTAGTTACTAAAACATGAACAGATCGGCGGTTCAATCGGGAGGCAGACCCTGATCCAGTCTGATTCAGTCATGCATATCGGATTTTAATGGCATCCACATAAGAATTCGGAGCCCTTAATGTGAGAATAGGTTCATAGACTTTCGACATCCAAAGGCTTCGGAGATAGAAACATGGTAAAATGATATGATGAATATTTAATAGGTATATTAGAAGTGTGGTAATAGATACATTAGAGATGAGTAAAGGCATCCGTCGTTCCAACGGTTCGATTCAAATAAATTTAAAAATCGAACCAAATTTTTAGTCATCCCTTTTTAAAATATGAAACTGTAAACCGAACGATTAAAGACACCCGTCGTCCCGACGGTTCGGTTCGAGAAAAATTAAAAATTGAACCAAATTATTAGTCACCCCTTTTTAAAATATGAAACTGTAAACCGAATGATTTTTTAAAATTTAAAACCAAACCGGACCGGATCAACTGGTTCGGGAGCGTCGCGACAGAAATCCTATTCTGTTATATATATAGATGGATAAAATCCAAAAGGGGTCTAAACTACCACCACTTACATAATTACATTCGGAACTACCATGATTTCCAAAAAGGATGCGATGAAAAAAAAAATTGAACTGATTTTCTAAAATAAAATTTACTATTATATTGCTAAACTAATATTATTATAAGACTTAGATTTGTGTGTGAAAATTACGTCGTTTGGTTATCAAAATAAACTATATCATTTTGCGCACATAAAGAAAACGACGTCTTTTGATAACCAAAGACGTAATTTTCACACACAAATCTAAATCTTATAATAATATTAGTTTTGAAATATAATGGAGCATTTTATTTTAGAAAATCAGTCCATTTTTTTTTCGTCGCACCCTTTTTTAAAATCGTGATAGTTCTGACTGCAATTGGATAAGCGGTAGTAGTTCAAAAGCTCTTTTGAATTTTTCCCTATTAAATATTCATTGTATCCTTTTACCACGCTTCATAGTTACAAGCGTGGTAGTAAGGGTATTCTAAATACTTAATGTATATCAATTACCACGCTTCCAATTCTCAAACGTGATAATTGGTAATAATAAATAATAAAAAATTAAAAAATTGATATTAATAAATATCAAGAAAAAATAATATGAATTAATAATTATAAATAATTACTTATTTAATAAATTTAAGAATTTTGTATATAATATGAAAAATTATAAAAATGTATAATGTGACATCTGGGTCCATGTGTAGAGGTTTAAATTTTTTTTTTCTTCAGTTTCTGTTCTTCGGTTTCTTCTCTTCTTCCTTTCTGTGGGTTGCGTAACTGTAGTATTTTCTTCAATGTCTTTTCAAGATTGGGGTATTTTAGGTTTGCTGCTGTTGTATCCGTTTTTTGGGTTTGGTGCGAGTGTAATGGGTTTGCTGCTGGTGTAATGAGTTTGATCCTACTGTTGTGTTAATATTTTGGATTGCTGCTGTTGTATCCATTCTGTGGGTTTACTGCGGGTGTAATGAGTTTGCTGCTGGTGTAATGAGTCTGTTGCAATGGGTTTGCTGGGTTTGCTGCTGTTGTATTTTGTAATGGGTTTGTTGCAATGTGTTTGCTGGATTTGTTGTTGTTGTATTTTGTATAAATATTGGTGTAATGAGTTTGCTGCTGATGTAATGGGTTTGTTGCAATGGATTTGCTGGTTTTGCTGCAATGTGTTTACTCTTGTTGTATTTTGTATAAATATTTGTCGGTTTTTATTGTGCATGTGTTGTGTTACTTTGTTGTATAACTTCTCCATGGTTTGATGTTGTTGTATCCATTTCTGTGGGTTTCAGGCGCATGGTTTACCGCTCCTTTGGGTTTTATTATTATGGTTTGTCAATTAGGTCACATCACGTTTAGTTCTTGAAATGTACCAGCTTCTTGGATTTTGTCCTTGCCGATTGTCATTTAAGTCACATCACATTTAAGGAAACCCACGTACCTTTATATTTTTTATTATTATTTTCTATGTGGGTTGTTTTGATCACATAACTAAAATACATATGATCAATATTGGGAAGGTACAGACATCTAACAGATGATAATAGATAATAAGATACATAAACTGCCAACCCAGGACGAGCCAGATACAGAGAACAAATTACATAGAACTAAGATCCATATATAGAAAGATACATAGAACTAAAATACATCGAACTAAGATACAACCCATTAAACTGCCAACCCAAATACAAGGAACAAATTACATACCTTCTGATTTCTCATTACGATTTCATTTCTCTACACTAGCAAGAAAATCACCTGTAAAAAACTATTCATCAAACACCCTACCGATGACTAGCATAATCGTCGAATAAAGTACATCAGACAATTAGAGTTTTGGAAAGAAACAAATTTCGACTAAGAAATGGGGGTAAGTCTGCCAAATCGACAACGATTAAAGGCCAACATAAGTCCGCCGAAATTGAAAATGTGTTTCCAGTAGACAACATTTAATCGCAAAGGCGAATGTAGCCCCGCCTAGCTTTCTCTTTCGTATACTTTTGCTAATTATGCTCCTCGCAACACCATGATCTTCTTCTCTAATTCAATTATACTCTCACCTAATGCTTCTCTCATCGTGTAACCAAATAGCTTCTCAGAATCTTTACCCATGCAGCACAAAAAATCAAACAAATCACAAATTAAACCCCAATTCACTACCATCCCTCACATACATACCAACTCAAACACAATTTAGAAACAATATCTAAAAAAGCTCAAGAAGATTGACAAAAATAATAATTATTTTACTAGTAGATGACTCTGTAGTGTAACCCAGCACATGAATAGCTTGCCCCATAGACTGCATAATACAAAGGTACCGCTTTTCCATGGCCGCAGCAACCCTACTCGTCATCTCATCCTTTAGAAGCAGCCACCTCGACGGCCGCCTAAAAGCACCCGCTTCAGAGCGAGGACCAACAACTAGTGAGCACCCGCTTCAAAGCGAGGACCAACAACTAGTGTTGACATTCTCAGCTTTAACTCCTCATGACTTGCTTCCATCTCTCCAATCTTCCTCAACATGTCGGCCGCCAAATCATCGTCCATCTCGAAAAAAAAAATAGTGCAAAGTTGACTGAATCCTGTAAAAACATCCCCGATCTGAATGTACTAATAAAAATGTAGCTTACTTGTGAACCGTTTCTTCTTTAAACTTCTCCTCATCCAAGAACTAATAATTAATAATACAAGTTTTGTACTAAGAGAAGACATAGCCCCGAAAGCTTCGACATGTTCCAGCTCAATCCACCAACTCAAAAAACTAAACATCAGTAGGACAAAGAACATCAAATTTCCACACATAACTAGAAGAAGCATCAAATTACTCCATCCTGTGCCTTGCGAGCTCATCCCATCCATACGTTAACTGGAAGGAGCTTCAATCCACCAACTCCAAAGTCAACATTAGCCAAACAAAACAAAATCTTTTAAATGAAATATCATCACTTCTTAATCTCACCATCACACCCACACATGACCCACCTTCATTTTTCAAAAAAAACCCATAAAATTTCCAAAAGAACCCAAAACCAAACCACCCACAACAATGCACACACAAAACAACAAACCAACTCATATCAACTCCATTATGTAGGTGGTTCTATACTTAGTTTACACAAACACACCACACCAACAAGCCAACTCTCTCCATCTCCATAGCTCACCGCAAACCATATTTTTCACATCATAACAAAAGATATTCTGACACAAAAGATGTATAATAGTAACTTTTTATCATCAGCAACATATATCTGAAATCTAAACTTGTGATTGTACTCAACCTTATGACTGTTACCAAAGATGAGAAGAGGTATGGCGACAGCTGCAACCCATAGGAGCAAATAACCCTGACCGAACAGAACCCTAATTTCCACATATTCAAGCCACTATGGTCATCAATTGCACAATTGTCATCTCTAATGATCCCTTCCCCCATCCAGACCTTCACTTAGGTCTTGCGCGGGTGGAGCGAGGTGCTCGAGTTTAGGGCATGAAGCAGATGCGTGAAATGGAAGCAGGCTTGTCTTGGACTAGATCTAGTTGGAATTGACTCTGACTCTGACGCCGGTGATTTTGGAGACTGCGCGCTTCGTAGCTCTGGCCATGGTTACGATCAAGATATGGAGATTCGAAAGTGGAAGTCGACTATGAAAATATATACCCGTTCATTATTTTCATGTTTTGTTAAACCAAATAAAAACCAAAAGAATCGTAACCATTAGATTTACCAATATGGAAGGCTTAGATTTATCCACTATTTACAATGAATCTATTATTTACATTTGATCCCTCTTATATATATATATATATATATATATATATATATATATATATATATAAGTTCTCAATGAATCTCTCCCCTATATATATATATAGGTTTTCTTAAAATAATTGACAATCTAAGCTGGTGAAATCCATAAATTTTACTTGAAGAGCTCCATAATTTGCCATCCAATGAAGTTTTTTTTCAGATGGATATTATCATTAGAAATCACATCAGAGTTGCATATGTGAGGTCCATTATACACACTCACAACAAACATCACCTATCTTCATCTTAACGATCATAAGATGCCAGTTACAATTAACAAATTCTTCTGTGTCCAACGACATGTCAAGCTTAGCGATTATGGATTGACTTAACCACTCAATATTCCATCCAATTTTGTAAGAAAATTTGACAAGCATGCACCGCTTCTTCCTTAGTGACAAATATCTGACCTTTATAAAACTCACTATTACCAGAAAATCCGTATAGCAGCGACAATTCAACCTCAGCAACCCAGTTAGATATGTCGCTAAAGGCCAGATAATCTAAAAATTTAGGTCAGAGCTCCCTATAATCATAACATGCTGGGTTCGGAGACAGACCAATCTCAATTTTCACTTGGTTCACCATCATCGTCGAAACCATTATGAGGCTTAAAATCATCATCTTCTTCACCAAATAATGTATAGACCAAATCTTCCACCTAATCCTCCTTCTCATCACTATCTCCATCTAAGATTTCTAACCGTTCGTTGTCATACTCAGCCACCACTAGGTTATTAAGAGTTTTTAATATTCTCATAACGGCTTCATCAAAATTAGAGTTGTTGGTCATCATGACAACTCAATAAATAACCGAACATCAGAAATTTATTAAGGTTTACAATAAAACTTAAATAATTAAGTTCTAACTTTATATAAAACCAATAGAGTGAACTAAAACACCTAAATAATGATGTTGTAAAATCATATATGCAAACCAACCTCTCTGAAGCAATTCACTCAATTAATTAGTAAAAGTAATAAATTTTACCTCCACAGTTGCAGGAGTTGGGTGGTTACTTAACGAAATTGAGTGATGAATGACATTCCAAAGGGAGAGAAATTATCAGATAGTGTTTCGAAAAGTTGAAGAATGAAAGAAAACTGTCAGGAGAGGAAATACGCTCGCGATTTTAGATCTAACCAAATGGCGGTTGGGTCTGAAAACGAGGACGTTTAATTTATGTGTTGCAACGGGAAGAAAGGCTAGATTGAACCACAATCGAAAAATGACACTAGTTCATTACTAATCACAGTTTTAAACTGGCGCATGAAATAATGCCCAACTGTTGTTTGACACCAACGATGGCTTAAGCTCAGCCGTTGTTTCAAATCGGCTCTTGGACACATGTGCGCTGACTGGGCTACTGGGTTAGCATCTAGTTCAATCATGCTCAAGCGCCGGTTTGAAACAATGCTTGTGCTTATTCCAACCCCAGTTTCAAATACTGATTCCTAAAAAGCAGGCCAATTTAGACTAGTTTTTGGAAGCTAGGCTAGTCGAGAAACCTAATTATTAAAAGGTCAGCTTAAAAAATCGTAGGTGTACGGGGGAGGAGGCGACGGGTATGGGTTGGAGGCAGCGGCGATTGCTACAACTTCAGGGGAATATAACTCATGGGTAGGGATTGTCTCTAGAGTTGAGGTGGTTGCGGAGGAAGGTATGGAGGTGGAGGCGGCGTCGGTGAGAGCTGCTACAGCTGCACGGAGTCTAGTGGCTTTGCAAGGGACCACTACTAAAAATAGCTATTTTGCGGCTAAAAACACGCTTGCCGGAAACTGGTTGTAAATTAATGATCAATTTTCGGCAAATTACCTGTCAGAGTTGGCTTGTTAAATAAAAATAACAGTTAATGATTATCAACTCAAAATTTCTGGCCTAGTTTCAGCCACTTTGTGTATTGCACAAACGAAATTATAAAACGACCGAAACGTCTTGAAAAGGTGTTCGAAAATGTGTTTATTTTTCCAGCCATTAAAAAATGGCCGGAAAGTGATCGAAAGAATGAAATCAAAATAGGGTGCAGTACGTTCTTTCACCCCTATTTTCTCCCTCCTCCCTAAACCTTAACTCCCCCCCGCTATGAAATTTTTGCCCGCCACCGACCCTAAACCCTAAGTTCAGTAGCTTTTTTGCTCGTAAAATATTAACCATAGTTTAGTTCAGTTACATTTTGATGAACTTTTATATATGTATAAATACATATTAGAATGTTGTAATGTAGAAGGAGAAGGGGATGTTATTTTGGACGACACCAGATTTAATCACTAGTGTGGGAGGATCATTTGAATGAACTTACTGGTGTTCTCTGTAATATTTGTTTGTGTTTGTGTGACTACATTTTTTGGTGTTGTGGTTTTGGAAAAAGTTGATTGTAAAATCACAAATCCCAAACTTGGTATTGTTAATATTATGATTTGAATTTTTGCACAATATGTTGTTCTTTATATTAGAATGGAAGCATCAAAATCACAGCAATGTTGTTCGATAACATTGAGACACTATATTTATCTCATGCAAAATTTACAAAATTGAACGACTAGAGTGATGATTTTTAAAATGCTATTAAATCTTAACAGCTTAATGAAGGAAATGTATTTCTAATAAGCTATCCTCAGAAGTTGTTAAAGCAAAACTTATGATTTATTAATAACAAATATATGGCACACATTACAATTTTTTACATGATATTTCATTTTCATTTTCCCCAAACCATCTTTTCAACATATTATAATTTGGTTGAGGCCAACGAGAATTAGTGAAACTTATGCATAAATAGCAGCTATGAAATAAAAATTCCTAGCTAATACTATGATGAAAACAATTTTTAGAACAGATCTTGCAATGATCTAATGCAAGTTTCAACCCCTTCCACATGTCCCCTAGACTATTATATTTAAAAATAGTTTCACCATCTGATGTGTTCCTATTTATTTAAGTTAGCACTTCTACCCAGTAATAAATTTCTTTCTAATATTATTTTCAACTCATTCTCAACATGATACTCCTAAGTGACTTGGAGATTTTTTTCATTTACATCTTCGTCAACTGCGTCCCTCTTTAAGTGACTCGTTGTCATTGTGACAATCTTCACTCCCTTCACAAAGATTATTTAAGTTTTAGTACTTTTTTTCTAGTCATAGCTTTTTTTGTGATTTTTCTACTATTAGATTCTCGTCAGTACACTCTTTGTTAACCTGAGGTGTTTTTCCATATACATCATTTTTTTGACGGTGCCGAGCGCAAGAGACTGTTCAGAATGTAGCACTATTTTTAAAAACAAAACTCAATTCTGGACTGATTTGAAAAAGATAGAAGATGAAGTGAAAATAAAAAATGAGAATTTATTTTATTTAATAAGTGATCAAGGGTATTATTGTAAAACTTATTTTTATCTTACTGAACAACCAAACATGTTTTTCAAATATAAATAATATCATTATACATAATCTTAGTACAAATAATATCTTTAATATTAATACTATTCGTATAATACCAGCTACAAAACATGCAGAGATCCTTTTAGATCATGACACAATTAACTTGGATTGTTTATATTGTGTCGCCAAGGAAGAGTGTCCCAATGATTACTTGGAAGATCTTCTTTCAAGCATCCTTCTATTAATTATGGTAAGATAATTCTAGCTAGCTAGCAGCACAAGCCTATGTAAACTACATATCATGATTATGGTGTTGTGTTGGTTTTGTATATGAAGTCTAGTCATATACTAATTCGTTTATGTGGGCAACTAGCACTTGACATCTTCTATGATTGTATTGGCCATAGTGTATCTAACTCTGCATGCAATCTTTTATATTAATTAGATGAGCACCAGTATTCATCAGATGAACATTTATACATATTCAACTGAGAATTTATATTTATTTCTGTATAAATATCATTATAAATAATCTTCAGTACTAATGATACCATTTGTCTTATGTGGGCTACAAAACATGAAGGGATCCGTATAGATTATGACACCCAACTCACTTGGATTTTTTATAGGAAAAAATAAAGGTGTGATCTCACTCCTTATCCAATTGCGCTCCGAACTATCTTAATTTTTAAATAAGGTGCAATATCTCATTTTTTGGACTGAAATGCAATTACAACTTAATCTCGTTACTCCAACAACGACATCGTCAACTCACTTAACATCTGCAGTTAAAATAGAACGACTTCGTTTCAATTTCTATATTTTTATGTTTTATTAATAATCAAACATTTATTAATACATTAATTAAATCTAATTTTATCCTTTTTAATTCCTAATTGCATGGCAGTTACAGCAACAAATTGATTGTTCCAATCCTTCATCTATTTCACATCGGTCATAGTTCTTCGGCGACCCACTCGTCACCTCCACCGCTCACTGCATCCAACACACATCGGATACCCCATATTCCAGTGCAATCGGTGAGGTATTGCGCTGCGCAAAGCAGCCACAATCGGAGGTCAAGGAGGACGAATTTGATTTTGCAGTGTGGAGATTTAAGAAGCGCAAGCTACGATGGAGATGACGTTGATGATGAGGATGAGTTCAAATTTTCAATTATGTGCGATGAGTCAATTCTAGAGAGCAATTGGGCAGATCTTCCTGATTTTAGACAGCTATTTGGTGCTCGACGGTGATGTTATGGGGAAGGTGGAGAGGCGACATGTGGTGAAGGTGGCGAGCTTGTCGCTGGAAAGTTGTTGGCAATAGAACTGTCACAGAGGCGGCTCTGTAGATCTGCACCATTGCCAGATATGAAACTCAATGCTGGCGGTTACGTCGGAAGTGTTCATAAGAAGGTGGAGGTGGAGGTGGAGGTGAAGGTGGTTGTGGGTTCTCGAAGGTAGACCCAGATCCGTTTTTTGAAGGTATGGGTCTACCAATTTGGGTCTATGGATCCATTAGGATCTACCCATTTGGACCATTAGATTGTATCCATTTGGATCTTTATAATGGTTTTATTTGAGTTCTCTTTGATAATTAGTTTATTTAGATCTGACATAAAATAAATTTTTATAAAAAACAAAAAAAATCAAAAAATCAAAAATAAATTCTAAAAAAATAAAAAAATAAATCTAAAAAATAACAAAATATTTTTTAAAAAGAGTTACTTTTAAAAAATAAAATTTATTTTTTATTTAATTAGTTTCAAAAAATTAATTTCATTTTAAAATAAATTTAAATATAAACATATATTTTTCATAATTTATTATTTTTATTAACATATATTTATTATTTATTTTATTTAATCATTTAATATTAAAAATTTATTTCGAGTCTAATGGGTTTAACGACTCCAAATAATGATGTCTGAGTTTGCATCCAAAATTTATTACAATAATGGGTCTGCATCTGGGTCTGGACCCAAATGAAATGGATCTGAGTCTGAATCCTTCCAAATGGGTTTGGACCAGACCCATTGACACCCCTACTCGAAGGTGGCTGAAGACACGTTTGAGTTCGGTGGCCGGTGAAAGCTACTTTATTAAAAAATTAGAATTTAATTTCTGATTTGTTAGAACTGTAGTTAGGGATTAAAAGGATAAAATTAGATTTAATTAATATATTAACAAATATTTGATTAACATTAAAACATAAAAAATGCAGAAATTGAAACAACGTCATTTTATTTAACTATATGTGTTAAGTCAGTTAACGACACCATTGTTATAGAAATGGGATTAAGTTGTAATTGCATTTTAGTCAAAAAAAAATTAGATTTTGCACTTTATTTGAAAAATACGATAGTTCGAATCGCAATTGAATAAAAAGGTGATAGTTCTTGGTTCCTTTTAGATTTTTTCCCTTGTTTATATTGTTTCACCTCCCAAAAATTACTTGGAGGGTCTTCTTTTAAGTACCCTTCTATGAACTATGGTAAGATAATTCTTCAAGCTGGCTAGAAGCACAAGCCTATGTATAGTACATATCATGATTATGATGTTGTGTGGGATACTTGACATTTTATATATGAAGTCTGGTCATATACTAATGCGTTTATGTGGCCAGCTAGACATCTTTTATGATTGTATTGGCTATAGTGTATTTAACTCCGATTGCAATTTTTTATTAATTAGATGAGCAGTCATATTCATCAGATGAATAATTATACTTATCAATTGAACATTTATATTTACCAATTGAATATTTATATTCATTAATTATAAAAGTAATATGAGACTAAATAGTTTTGACCAGCACATAAAATATATAAAAATGTAGTGTCTTGAGGCTAGCTAGAGCATCCATAAATCGGATGCTCTTGGTGCACCCATGACCTATGTAGGTCTTTTTTGCTCGAATTCTTTACAAACCTGAACAAGTAAAGAGGAAGATTAGGTGAACGATCACTCACTGAATTGATATAGCGTAGTAAACTAATTTGGTTTGATTAATAAGTTAATTTGGTTAAAAATAGACATATTTGGTTCAATTGATTTGGTTATCAGATAAATTTTTGTTAGTTAGTTTAATTCGATTAATTGAACAAACAAAAAATGTAAGTTTATTAAATTAAAAATAAAATTTTATATACAAATATATTTCTCTTATTATATATATATATTTTAATTTGATTAATTTATCTTAATTGAGTATTTAACCTAATTGACCGAACTATCAATTTACCGTATATTTTGATTCGATTAACTGAGTGATGCTCTACCTAGCTACTTTCATTAAGTCTCACCTCATCGGCTTACATTGCTCTCGCATTCTGAAATAGTTTTTATTTGTTTCTTACAAATTTATCCAGATAAAAAATATTAGCTTTCTGAAATTGTTTTTTATTTGACAAATTTAAAGCAAAAACACAAAAATTGAGGTAGTTTCAACATTTCGTGGGCCATTGGGGTATAAAACTTTTCTATTGTGTCAAGAAATTTTTTCCTCATAATACATTTTAGGAGAAAATTTGAAAGGTATATGTATTATTCTCATTTTAAAAATTAGGATCGTAATTTTTTTTTTAAAATTCAACGATCATTTTAAGTTGAAGATTCTATCATATTATAAGAATTAAATTTATATATAAAAGCATTTGATTATTTCTTTCAAATTGTGATTCAGTCCTGAATTGAAACTTCATCCCCTCAAATGTTCTTCATTTATTTCTGCAAGGTGTAAGAATGTGTATAGGATTGAAAGGCAATTATTGATTCGATCGAGTGATTGAATTCATTGTAATTAGATCCAGAGATGGGGCATAAAAAAGATTATTGTGTTTTCAAGGTTTTTAGTTTGGTAGATCAAATGCCACAATAGTGAGTTTTGGTAGTGGAGTTTTAAGAGCTGCACTTTCCATATCCAATTTCACTTTTATTTTGTTTCCATGAAGGTATGACGGTTTGATATTGTCGAATGGACGATCGAAGAGATGGCTGGATCTATATGAAGGGAGGAGGTGTACTAAGGTCTTGCTTTGTTGCACTTATTGGACTCTATTAAAAGATGATCTCTTATTATATTAAGCATTCAGTGAACAAGTACTTGTTCTTTTTTTCTTAATGAATGTTTGAAAAATCTGAATGATTTGTTACCAATTTTATATCTGAATCATTCAGAGGTGATATATATATTATTATAATTATCTCTTTATTTTTTTCATATCCTTCTGAAATCAACTCTGTTCGGATTGTACTTCAATCAGAATCACATCAATGCCGACCACAGCTAGTTTCTTTAATCAGAATACCACACACTTCATAAATAAATAGTATTTTTATAATATGATTATAAATTTTATTTTTATTTTTATTTTAATTTAATTTTATATTAATAAATCATTATATATTAAGATACTTCAAAAAAAATTACCAAATGAAAATAAATCATTTAGCAATCAGCTGTGGTTTGACAAATGTCTGACCATTCAGATTCTCATACAACATTCAGCATTCAACATTCGGCTCTTAATGTTACAGAACGATACCTAAAACAACATAACATTGATTAGGGGCTTGTAAGTGATAATTTTGAGTTCTAATTATAAACTTAATTATTATAATAGAGTCCTAAATTTAAAATAAACGTGAATTTTAAAATAGAAAAGCTACAATTATAATTTTTAAAATGAAAATAATACTTACCCATTTTGTAATTTTTCATATATTATAATAATGATTTCTAATACATAATTTCATTTACTATAACTCGAACACATAACTGAAATCTACTGGAAACTATAAACTTGGATTCTGACAAGTAGGGCTGCAAGCGAGCTGATGTACTCGCGAACTGCTCTCGAACGAGCTCGGTTAGTACTCGGTCAAAGCTCGTTTGTTAATAAACGAGTCGATCACGAACAATAATTATAAGCTCGTTTAATAAACGAGCCCAACATGAGCAAGAGGGTGTTCGGCTCGTTTATGTTCGCGAACAAGCTTGATAAGAAGCTTGATAAGAAATTTGTTAACTCTATTAAAAAGATCAAGGACTTACCGACTTAAGCTAGAATGTACCTCAAATTCAAACATGTCAATCTATCGTAACAAGAATTAAGATTTCGAAATTAGTGAATATGACTACAATAATTTACATAAATTCTATCTAACGTAAATGAAAGGGGTATAACTTATGTTTATCGTTTGAGCCAAACATAAACAATGAATTATTCGACTCGTTTATGGACTCATTTAAAAGCTCCATTTAAACTCGTTTACAGTTTGTTTAGACTCGACTACGAACCTTTTTATAAATTTATAAAATTATTAGTCAATAAAGTAAGTTTTTTTAACAAATAGCTCATTTAAAACTCGATAAAACTTGTTTAAACACTCGTTTATCATGTATATTAAATTTTATATTTTATCAATCGAAATGCTCGAGTAAAGCTCGAGCTTTTTAAAATTAAACGAGTTAAACTTGATCATGTATTTCAAAAATTCATTAATACTCAGCTCGAGTTCGAACTCATAAAATTTTAAATGATCGAACATGAACACTTTACTAGTCGGTTCAACTCGTTTACACCCTACTGACAAGGCAAAGAAATTTTTTTTAAAAAAACAACCTAGTCAATGCCATCCCCTGGTCTTAATATGGTAAAAAATATTACCTGGATGCTCTTGGCCATGACAGTCCCTCCCAAACCCCCAACTCTTCACCCTTACTAGCATAAACTCACACGTCAAGTATCCTCATTAAACAACATCAAGTTATGTTTAGCTGTTAGTATGATAAGTTTATGCAACAATTACAGAAAAGTAAGCATCTTACATATTAGTACATCAAAATTAAGACCCAACAGAGAACAGAGCTTTCTTCTCTTTTTTCTTCCTTGTTTCCCTTTTCTTTGAAGCCCAGAGGTTACTCTTAGGCCGCAACACTGAGGGGGCTTAAATTTAAAGGGTTAAGCACTACACCGTCATGGGGATAAGATCCAGAGTTATCTTTCAAGAGTTGTCATATAATAGTCATCAGTAACTAGTGAAGGTACGCTGCCTGTTGGTACTGATAACCATTCCCGAAGTAGTTGCCATGATGAGATAGGTTGTAACCAGCCGTCCCCATGAGCGGGCTACAAATGCTCTCGTTTGGTGGTGGTGGATATGCATACATGTAGTGTGGGCACCTCTCTGCAACTCTGTTATAATATGTTTTGTCTGCTGTACTGTTAGGCACGCGATGGCCACAGCCTAAGCCATTGGCGCGTGGTCTCTTCGGTTGAGGTTTAGCGGGTTCAGTTTCCTTCTGCTTTTCTGTTTTCACCTTCTCTAGCTCAATAACCCTTGTCTGGAGAGGTTCCAAAGGATACAGATTATCAAGCTTGCGCTCTTCGATGCATTTGATCACAGTCTTCAGGGCTGTCAGCTCACGATCATTCACATCCGTCTGATGCAATAGAGAAAGAGTTACTTGGATCAGAAACTTTATTTTTACACAGAAAGTGGCTATAGCGAGTAACTTTACGGCACATGTATGTGAGCTGTTAGGGGTTGCTTTCTGTGATTCATTTAAACAACTCAGAGCAAAAAAATCAATTTGACTACATATAACACATAATTGAAGAAACCTTCTAACCATTATTAGTACAGCCTCCAAAAATATAGAGCT
Organism: Kalanchoe fedtschenkoi; assembly: GCA_002312845.1. Classification (NCBI taxonomy): domain Eukaryota; kingdom Viridiplantae; phylum Streptophyta; class Magnoliopsida; order Saxifragales; family Crassulaceae; genus Kalanchoe; species Kalanchoe fedtschenkoi. Next base: position 1,104,613 of record NQLW01000515.1, on the reverse strand, counting down.
GAAACTATTGATATTTTAATGTTATGATCTTCAATTTCAAATTTTCTACTAGTGGTTCAACAATTGCGTCTCAATCAAAAATATTGCGGAACGACTTTGCAAATCTCATAAATTTTGACTATTTTTACTTCTGAAGTATACAACAGATACTAGCATAGTTAAAAGTTAATGAGCAACACACATTTCTCTCTAGTCACATAGAAAACAATGTAGTTAGTAGACCAATCAATACGTCATCTAAATTGGTTGATGATCAACCAAACTTAATAAAATTATTAGTGTATAATAATTAGACACCAACTGATGTACTCAAGCACACATGTTTAAGAAAATATCCCTTAAATGTCATCAATCCATACATACTCACCTCGTGTATGCATTTCCGCTATTAAAGCATATCAGACTGTTTGCAGTTTGCCTATTAATAATGTCGTGGCACATATTTGAGTTGTTTCCAAAGGACACCAACCAACTTCACAATCTTCTATTTTCCATTAGCCCCTAATTTATTTTTGAATATTAGGCAAAACCAAAAATGATTTGTGTTTCTTTACTAATTCAGTCATTTTTATTTTTAATACCTCCCATTCAATTCAAGTATTTAACCTTGAAAACTGGTTATTCTAGGAAAAAAAATCACTTAAAGATCAATCTAAAACATGGCAAGTAGGGTGGCAACCAAGAGCGTTTTCTAAAACTCTGACCCCCGAATTTTGAGTATCCTACTTTCACACAATTCATAGGGTTCAACAAGCAATCGATATTTCATGATCAAGGGTGTAATACTATTTGTACTAGCGGTCCTTATATATCGTATTAACAATCAAAATATGGTCGAAATAAAAAATATCTATTTGACAGGGCTTCTTCCTATACCTATGAATTCCATTGGACCCATAAATGATAATTAATGGTGATCTTTAATATATCACACCTCAGCACCTGTTCAGAGGGACATTACTTATCTCAGAGCCAATTCAATATTAACTAATATGATAGGCTGTTATTTGTCTCCATGTCGTCAAAACTTACTGCACAGCAGTTCGCATAGCCTCATTTACATAGTCAATTCTCTGACATTGTCATCACTTATCATCATAAAAAAAAACACATCAACTTTCTAATTGATAATCCAGATCTCTATGCACAACATTACTTCCCGTGTCTAAGACAACAATTGTACGTTTATTTGGTAGTCACCTTATCTTGATAGAGGTGAAACTTGAACTAAAAAATCTTTTCCAATACTGCGCATTCAAAAAGCTTCATCACACATAATTCATTGTGAACTGAATGCTGTTTCATAAAATCCATACCAGTTTGAGCCTGGCTTCTAAAGAGCAGGCTATCTACAAGCAACTAAAGAAATTTTAATGAGGGCATTTTGTAGTTTTGGTTTTGAAAGGTTCTTTTTAGAGGCTCTTGATCGGTTCATGGCAGGATTTTAGTTATTTCTTCTAATACAGAAGCACATTTTCCAATAGATTGAAGAAACTAAAGAAACTTTCACTACACATTAAAAAATGAAAATGGTTCATAATTAAGCATCAAAAAAGACAACAAATGCAAATATAAAAAAAGTTTGCCATACATCAATCAGTTTCAGTGAATTATAAATATTAAATTGTCAAACCAAAGAATTTTTTTTCTTTTCTTAATTTCACAAAAAGCTGCAGGAGATTTGATATAAAAAGGATGGATCAGACAGTCTAAGAAGACAGTAGACATCTTAGCAGACAGCTAAATTCAGATTTTGATTATGTTGGCGTTTTTCACGGGTTTAACAAAAATTATTGAAACCAACACAAATTTCAATAATTTATTAGTTGAGCTTTGTACTTCAATATATTTTTATAAGCTACATTTATTTGATGAAAAATCAACAAACAGAAAAAGTTACCCAGTTTTCCTAATAGTAACAAAATAAACAACACTAACTATAAGATGTATGTGACGATGGCACAACATAGAACAATTTCCAACAATCAACTGGAAAGAAATAGGAAACCTGGGCAGCTGGATGCGAGTTTCCAACTTCTACAAGTGGAGATGTTTTTGTAGCCTCATTCATATACGACTTCAGTAGAGACACAGGAGAAAACTTCTCTGTAAGTTCGAATGCATAGGAAAGATTAAGAGCATCTATGTGCCTGCCACTTTTGATCAACACCTCTATGAGACCTGAAAATAAAACAATTAGATGTATAACAAAATACTAGAAGGTTCAAAGACCCTGAACTACCATCAAGTTCTAAATTTATGCCCGATCGATCCAAATGACCAAAAAGGTGCAAAATGATTCTGAACTGCAAATTTTGAGTCACGGTATCCGCACTTAATTATCACAGTTTCTGTTACCAGTATTTGTTAAAGTCAAAATTAGAATGGAATAAATTACAATTAACTTTTATGCAAATATTTGTTTTGAATTTGCCATTATTAATTGCCTGTAGTGTTAACATTGGATACACATTTGGCACAATAGAATCGGGATCCACATTGTCTACATTATTTGCCGCCACGTGCTTTACTTTCAAAGGATCCCAACGTTATTTGAGGGCGGTAAACTTAGTGGTTCGGTGCGAAGGTCCGTTTTCTTCTGATGAAAAGTGTCTGGCCCTCATATGAAGTGTATGAAGGAAAGACGCCCTTCGAAAATCCAACTATCTTTGTCCACAGACTTGGACACCTTGTCTTGCTGAGACTTAAGGTCTGACTTTAGAACAGCTAGGGCTTCATCCTTACAATGTTAGATGAAAACGAGATCAGTAGGACAACATATATCTTCCACCGCCGCGTAAGCTGCGTAGCTACTGTTTCTTCCTCCATTCCCTCTGCCGCTTCCTCTGCAAACGCAGTCACTCACTGTGTAAATGGGCTGGTGATAATCTGCTCATTTTCTCCAACCGGTAGGGATCAAATTATAAATTAATTATTCTTAATTAACCTCAATCCTTTTAACCTTTTCCCACACTCCACCGACCACCACGCACTTGAGCCCCATCACTATTATTTTCAACTTCGTCCAAACCGCTTTAACCTTCTTATATTCTTCCACCCTCCTACAGACCCACCTCCACAAAACTTCACTCCGTCACCATCTGGTCAACAGTCTACATCTCACTTCATCTAACCGCCCTAACCTTCATGATTAAAACAATCACGGCAAGGAAAAATGTAGAGGGGTGATAATTTTAGGAGAATCAAGGAGGTGAAGAAAAATTATCTTTTAAGGAGCATAGTCGTTGTCGGGTTGGATTTTGATTGGAGGATTAGGGAAATAAAGACAATTGATTCATTGAAATTTTCTTTTAATTTGAACTTTAACTATCAACATTATCTAAATGGTTATAGTTAAGCGTGAACGATGCCATTAGGTTATTTTCGAATCCAGTTATGAGTTGAATTTTAACAACTTTTGTTTATTTTGATAGTTACAACATGGATTCAAAAATGGGTGGTAATTCAGGGCTTGCTTTTGTACTTCTCCCCATATCTATTCATGTTACAATCTAAATTCAACTAGCATTACCTACTGCCTTTAGGGAGAGACTGATTTGGAATCTCCCATTGATCTATATCAGGGACAATCACAGTAGCTCCAGTTAACCCAGCTTTAACGAAAAGGAATTATGAGAATATTAACTACCAAACACATGGAAAAAAAGTTACGAGAAAGACACTTAAGTGATTCAGTCACCGGTTCTCATTCTAACGATAAGGCATAACTTCAACCCCAGTTCTCATTCTGAATATCTTCAAGGCACTATCTCAGTATGACTGGCATAGTGAGAACAATTCAGATAAGATTGTTATCAACAGTGCTTATTCATTATACTGCCCGTAGATAACTATAGCTCAGTCATTTCAGAGAGGTAAAGTGAGTCTTGTACCATCTTCGCTGCTCCGGACTTTATTATTAATTCAGATTAAAGCCCTCAGGTAGTTGGAAATCGCGAGAATAAACAAAAACATACAAATTGTGATAGCATCAATGTGAAAAATAAGTAGACTGATATTCAGAGCACAAGCTAAATTAAGTTACATACCTGGCATATTTTGAATAAAACCAAGAGAACGGCACAAGACAGCAGCTTGGCGGCGGCGAGAAACCATGGGAAGATACCTAGATATGTCTTCCTGACTGAAATTAGATGCAATGTCAAATGTCGCAATAAGCTGCAGAAAAGCATGAGCCTCCAAAGAGTTTCCATTGCTTGTTTCAGCATCAATAGCATCCAACTTAGGCTTCCACTCTGCTGCAATTTCTTTTGCTTTTTCTTTCACATCTTCTGACAAAAAATCAGAATCAGACACCAAATTTGGGTCAGTTAACAATATGCTCAAGCATTCCATCAGCATTATACATGTTCTACGGAGACCCAAAAGGTTAGCATCCTTCTTTCCATCTGCATTTGGCACATCCCCGCAATAAAAGCCTGCCAAAGAATCCAGTACCAGTGTGGCTGGACTATCAGCAGCTTTAAGAGCATATGGGAGTTCTCGTCTTAAAATATTAAGGTTTTTGCGATTGTCAGATATAAATTGATGGAGACTCTTGGGATTCATCTCTGCACATAGTTTGACCATCTCTGGGTAGGAGATCAAGCTCACACTATCAGATGAAATGATGCTGTCAGCATTGTTCTGGGTAGCCTTACAATCAGGTAATTTTTGTTTAGAAATTCTCGGCTCATTTCCCTCTGAGGTTCGAGCTTTTCTTTTCCCAAGAGCGCTAGAGATGCATACTAGAGCAGCATCTCTCTTCTCCTGGAGCCTCAGGAGAGATGCTTGTTCCTTGGCTTTGACAACTGCTTCTCTCTTCTGTAAAAGTACTTGGGATTCCATGGTTTTGCTTTCGAACTCCCTTTCTTGATCTTCCAGTTCAATAAAGCGTGTTTTTAAAGATTTCTCAAGCCCATAAAGGTGTTCTTCAAGCTGCTTCCATTTCAAATTGAGGGTAACAGTTCTATGATTCTCAAGTTCCTCAAAGGCTTTTTGAAGCTGTTGAATCTTAGAGTTTGTAGAGTCCATGAGCATAGCAACCGAATGAGTGTCTTCCATGGAAAAAAAACCAGAAGCACTAGAGTACAAAACATTGTCAGCAATAAATACATCCTGTTACTATAAACAGATAAAAGCATTTTCAGAGGCAAAGAACCAGTAGAAACTATCAACTTCAAGTACCCATGTTTAATTGCCTAGTTGGTCAAAACATTATAATAATTGATCTCCGTAGTTAAGTACGGACCAATCAGGATCTACAAGCCCTTTCATATGCATCTAATTCCAATTAAATGCTATAAAAATACTTGTAGAATGAGCAAAGAACTTTATCATTTTGGAAGACCTTAATATGATATGGTGCTCTCATATTTTGAGAGAGCAAATGGGGTAACAGGTAGTTAGTGAGAGAAGCAATCAAGCAACCTTTTTATTTTCCACGGGTTTACAATCAAGTAATAGCAACAAAGAGTTGAAAGATATACTGATGTCTAAAGCTTCAAAGAGTTGATGGTACAGTGACCTAGATTATCAAGAATATACATAAAAGTCTGTGTAAATTTAAGGCGAACTAGATCATATCACAGATTTCATGCAACACAGGAAAGATTAATTAAAGGGCATACTTTTAGGTCTTTTCCTCAAAATCAGTTAATAAGCCTGAAACAAGCCATCTTATACAGTCCACTACACAAGTTGGAGAAGAAGGACAAAATAGAGGGATAGAAGAAGCAATTGATCAGGTAGAATATTAACCACATAATTAGCCTACCCTCCAAGTTCCCTTTTTAGAACGGACAACAAAGAGGCAAAATCAGAAGGAAATGACGCAGAATCCAACAGAAAATCAAGGCCCTCCGAAACCCATCTGATGGACCCGACAAGGCGGATCATAAGAGAAGGAGGAGATGAATGGAAGCGAGATAACTTACAAGACCGAGCGCGAAGCCTTACTCACATGGCCAGATGAGGCGGCTGATTTAGCCTAGGGTTTCAGTTTTGGTATGATGACAGAGAGAGAGAGAAGAAAATGGGGGGAGTAGTGACCGAAAGTAAAGTGCGATAGTGGAGAGAGAGCTGTGGTCGTCTCGTGCAGCAGCAGCTGCTGCTCTGTACTCTTTAACGCTTTTGGCAGGGTTAAAGGTAAAGCAGAATAATAGTAAGTCTCTATTCTACGTATGTCACACACATTACCGTGTCATACGTAAGTTGAATCTCATGTTTCCGACTTAGGAGAGAATTATTTTTTTTGTTTAAAAAAATAAAAATAAAAGTATGAAATGTGAGTATATAATATTGGTAATTAGAAAACTCCTATCATAAATATCAAATTTAAAAATGGATCAATTTGAGTTATAGAGACTTACTTTTGTGTACTTTTAAAATTTCTATCAATTTCAGAAAATTACTTTATCTACTTTCATTTGCACACCAACCCACATAATTATCAATGGAAGTTTTAATAGTTTTTATTCATTCATTATTCATTTTTATATTTTCTTTTTGGTTGTAAACTACACGCACTCGAATCCATTCATCTATGGCAACATTGGAGCCACCAAGTTGCTAACTCTTTCATTTTTTTTCATTTTTCACACGGATAGACTCATATTATGTTTGATTCTGATACATCTGAGTTTCATGTCGGAGGAACATTCCAATCTGCCATGTTGGTTAGATATGCTCAGTTTAGATTAAAATCAACAAAAAATAATAAATTTGAGCTAGAATCACGCTAACCCAACCAAATAACACTAGTGACAGAACATTTAAAACTATCTATTGAATAGACAGCTATCATAGACTTGCCATTCACAGAAACATCACCGTCATAACAATAACCATAGTAAACCACTACATATAACAAATGCCTCAAATTGATTACAGTCAGCAAATCAATAGACTGCCAACAACAAAAATCAACCGTCAACACAACACTCTAGCGCCCGAGCTACCAAATAAAGCCCCAAATATTGAAAATGGAAGCAAACTTATTTTACTTGAGTGTCTGCAATCACGTGTGGGTCAGAGGCATGACTGTGATCTGCAAGTGTTGTTTGAAACTGATGATGGTGTGACTAGGTGGATCAGAGCCTCCGCTATAAATGAACAATTTATTGCGCGTTCCTCAAATCCGGTAGATCTGAATGAGGAGAACTAGCCAAGGTGGATATTAAATCTGGCAAAAGTCGGCTAGGGTGCTGATGCCAAATACAAGCTCGGTCGATATGCATAATCAAGGTTTGACAAAGAAAAGTTGAAAATAATTAAGTAAAAACATTAAAAAAGTTTATTTTTTATATTTGGTTGGGTTTGGGTGCAAATAAAATTTGACAAAATGATTTATGAGGCTGATTAAGAATTATAAAATTACATAGAGGCCCCATAAATTTAAATGACTACGAATTTTAAAATTAGATAATTATGACCATAAATTTCAGGCGATAGTATATGCCCCTATTTTATACTTTTTTCGTAAATAATAAGGGCTTGAAGAGAGGAGAGAAAAGATTTAGAAGAGAAAGAAAAATGAGTGTTTGCGAGATTATGAAGGATTTGGAGAGATAAGAGATTAAAAACAAAATATTGACTAAACTACCTTTAAATGACACTTTTAATGCTTTTAACTAAGTTACAAATAAAATCATACTTATATTACATATAATTTGAGTTTCTTACATATAATTTTAAATTCTAATAAGTTGAATTCTTACAAAACCTCATATTTGTTATGCAAAATAGATAAAAAAAATCATCTCAATACTTATTGCAAGATTAACAAATGATATATTACTAGCATTATTGTAGCTAATGTGACAACTTAGAAACACATAATTATGCTACAATTATGAACCCAACAATCCGTTTGTTTATATCCATTTTTTTACCATATACATCCATGTAGAATGTTAAGTTCCAGTTGTTGCCTTTCTCATAGAATTCCTGTAATAAGGGGCGGATCCAAAAATACCATCAGTTGGGATTAATCATTTAAAAATATATTATCTGAGTATATATATCATACCTTTTAATTTTAGAGAGATTATTTTATATTTACGAAGGTTCATTATAATCATTTTTGAACTTTCTAAACCAAAATAATATATAAATATTATCAAAAAAAATTTAAGCCGGGTCATGTGATCCCCACTGACCAAGCCATAGATCCGCAATTACTTACAAGTTACAACTATGTAGAATGCTTGCAACTATGTAGAATGTCATCTACAACTTGAAATACATACATGTAGAATTCTTGCAATTATGAACCAAGCAATTCTTATTTACAAATTCATGTAAATGGTCACACTATGAGAAAAAGGGAGCTATTGCGACAATGCATGTTGTGACAGATCAGATTATTATCATATTAGACTCTACCTGATAGATTTTGGTCCATCACTTTGTTGTTTTTTTTAAATAAAAAACAGTCAAAATAATCACATTTCCTTTAAATCTATTGAACGTCGTCACATTAGATTTTGGATCCGTCACCCAGTCACTTAGCTTTCCAAACCCTCTCAATCGAAACCCATATGACCCCACACCACCCATTCCCCAATCACCCCTCCGACCACCCATTCGATCTCAGACAGTGCTTCCACTTGATACCTCTCCGACCACCCATTCAACTATAGACACATATTCACCCATACGCCAGTCTGAGCACCCTACCCTTAGTAACTCATATACGCTCAATCCTAGTGACCCATTCAAACACTCACTTATCTACGCTAATCCCTAATATACCCTATAACTGATTCTCAATCACATAAACTCTATCAGCTTTCAAACCATACCAGCTCCCACAACCCTCATAAATTAAATCAGCGCCCAAAGACCGCAACCTGATCCTCTTTGGTAAGTAAATTTTGTTCGTTGTCCTTCTGATTCAATCTAGACTGGACATATGTGTGTTTGTTATTTGTAGATTTGTGTCAAGATTCTTTTCTATTGTCTAGTCGTTCATGTATGTAGTTTACAACCTTGATTTATTGTTATTTTAAATTTAAAAATAAGGGGAATCATGACAAGAGCCATGATTGCCTATACTGAGGTATAAGTCAGTCCACTTGGTTTGTAAAAAAATCCTAGGAAAAAAAAGAAAGCAACCAAAGTAGTTGTCCAAGTTAAGGATAGTGAGCGAGTTACTTACGAAACCCAAAAGAGTAAAAGAATTAAAGATAACTGTAAACAAAAAAAGAATTAGGTCCAGTTGAGAAAGCGGATGCTCTAATGAGAGTTGACTAGAGCTCAACAAGAAAATTGAAAAATAAGTGACAAGTGTAAATTCAATTGATGTAGAAGAGTATGATTAGGAGATGTCTATAAATGAAGCCCCTATAACACCCGTTAGGAATGATAGTTTTTTTTTAAATTATTTATTTTTTTCAATTTAACATGCTTTCCTGGATGACTAATCTGTTAAGACTTTTTATGTGTGTGTTTGGTTAGTATGTGTATTGTTCACATGTTTGAGTTAGACATATATGATATTTGCTGGATGATTTTATGACTTCTATCTATGATGAAGAAGCTTTATGTGTGCTGGTTATATGTTTAATATGTCTTATGGAACATGAATTTAGTAAAAAAAAAAGTTTCTCAGATAGCTAATCATATGTATGTATTTGAATTTTAATGCATATATGTATATATGTAAACTTTAATGCCACAAAATAATTTTGTTTTATAATTTTTAGTTGGCTGAGTTATGAAAAACCTGAACAATGATTGGATAGACGCCCCCACTACACCAATGAATATACCATTGGTATTACGAATTTTTTAGACTTCGCTTTTACAAATTTAATTATCTATGTTGATAGCTATGATGAAGATGAGTCACAGATTCCTTGTGTGTTCATTGTAGAAAGAGTTACAAGTTGTTTAAGAATGAAGTATATGACCATTTGATTGCGAAAACGTTGAATAAAATTTAGGGATAAAACCCAAAATGGGCCCTGAACTACCACCGCTTACCCAATTGCGGTCAGAACTACCACGATTTCCAAAAAGGGTGCAATGAAAAAAAATTGGATTGATTTTCTAAAATAAATTTATCATCACATTCCTAACATAATATTATTATAAGACTTAGATTTGTGTGCGAAAATTACATCGTTTGGTTATCAAAATAAATTATATCATTTTGCGCACATAAAGAAAGCAACGTCTTTTGGTAATCAAATGACATAATTTTTGCACACAAATCTAAGTCTTATAATAATATTAGGTTTGGAATGTAATGGTACATTTTAATTCAGAAAATCAGTCCAATTTTTTTTTCACTGCACCCTTTTTGGAAATCATGGTAGTTCTGACTGCAATTGGGTAAGCGGTGGTAGTTTAGGGCAACTTTTGGGGTTTTCCCCTAAAATTTATTGATTGTGAAGGGAGCATGGAGAAGGGTTCACTCCAAGTCAAGAGTGTTTATTTTTATAAATAGATGACGTTTAATGTTCACATACATTTTAGTTGACGCTTATCACCTTCAAGCATCATCTAAAATTAATCAAAATATCACTTAACAGTTTAGGTGACACTTTACTTTTAAGTGCCATTTAAAGTGTAAGCATCATCTAATGTAAGCACCATCATATATTCTTTCTGTGGTAGTAAATGGTTACCCGTGGTTAAATCAAAATCTGATGGATATGTGTATGATTTTAATTTTCACATAATCGAATGATAATAATACATTTTTTGATATTTCTTGAGATGGACAGCGTATGATAATTGCACTAACCGTCTCGAACTCGTCCTATTACCTTTTCTATTCCTTTGATGAATGTGTTGATGAATATTTAAATTTTTAAGAAATTATAATTATAAAATTAAGGGATTTAATTAATTTGGTGAATAGAAAATGTATAATTAATAGATATATAGAATATTTAATATTTATTGATTATGTAAAAAAATCTGATTTTTTTTGAATTAAAATAATTTTTTCTGTATTTTATGAATTATTTTTAATATAAACATTGATGATTGTGTTAATTTTAAACCGATATCATTTTTGTGGGAGACCATTCATTCATTTAAAGAATGCTCATGCACCCAAAAAACGCGCAAATTTTTGGGTGTTCAATGAGTAGGTGTTCTCGTTCGCGACGTCATTTTGTTTTTGATGAAAACGATGTCGTTTCACATATTACACATTAAACACACCGCGCTCGGCCAAAACAACTGATGAATATTCACTAGTTGTGCTTCTATATTCATCAATTGACCTGTTATATTCGTCATATGATTTGCGCTTCAATATTTGCAGAAAAGAACAAGTGGGTGAATATAGAAGCATAATTGAATAGGGTAAACTACAAAAACATACCCCAAACTACCGTCCATTTTCAAATTAAGTACCGAACTTTTTAATTCTTCAATTTCAGTACCGAATTTTTTAATTCTTCAATTTTAGTACTATACACTTAAAAAAATGAGAAAATTTATATAAAAAAAACATATGTTGGGTCCTATATGTTTATGCAAGTTTTAAAATTCTAGTTAAGAGTTAGACTTATAAACTAATTCTCATATTTCATGTTAATTTCCTCTTTCTATTAAGTGTATAGTACTAAAATTGTAGAATAAAAAAGTTCGGTACTGAAATCAAAAAATTAAAAAGCTCGGTACTTATTTTGAACATTGGTGATAATTCATGATATGTTTTTGTAGTTTACCCAATTGAATATTCATCAGTTGTGCTTTTATATTCATCAGTTGAGACAGAAAATAAGAAAAATGACGTCATATTATCTACTTCCGGAGCACTCAAGAGTGATAACAAAAAATGATGGTAACCAGGCATATACATATAGTCATATACTGCCCTTTTTAAAAAAATAGTTTTCACTAAATTAATAAGTGAGCCATTTGTAAATGAGTGGTTCACTCAGAACCGGAAACCAAGTACTACGTCGTTTCCACATCCATCTCTATTCATACTCGTCTCCAGAGAACTCAATTGCCGGTGCCGGTTTCCATCATTCTGCTAGCAACCGCCTTTCCCTCGTCCCACTTAGATTTCGGAAGCCAACTACGTGTCGTGAGGTAACTGCGGAAAGCTGTGAGTCCCCGTTGAGAAGAAGAAGATACGCTTTGAATCGTAGGTGAGTTCCTATTTTCTCTATTAGGAATGAATTCTTGCGCATTCTCACTTGTGCTTTCTGGATTCCAATTTTTTACTTGTTCTTGTTGATTGATTGGTGATGTTTGCTGTGTAATTTTCTTTTTCTTAACAAGAAAAGTTCATTATTTGTTAACATAGTCATCTCAAATGCTGAAGGAAGCTTCCACAGGCTTTTAGGGTTTTGCTGCTTACTAGCCAACCAAACCTTAACTTCATTGTCAGTGTCGGCATTGGTTCCAAAAAATGGATACCTATTGTTGCTTCAAGTTTCAGTTACCTAGCATCCATAAGTTAACAGAATCACCTTTTCTAGCGCTCACATACACTACATGTCATTTTCTATGACAGTCAATTTACATCTAGAAATTTTATTCCCAGCACTGTTCTTCATGCAGTGCGGTCATCAGGAATTTGTGGTTCCTGGGTCACTCTGTTTGAACATTAAGTTGTTTATCATGGCTCAACTATCAACTTTAGGGAACTTAGAGAAGGTGTGCTCAGTGTACTTTTATAAACTTTCCGCTTTGCTCTCACTTTCTTCTCTTACTTGTAGATATCTCTCTTGTTGGGTGGATTCTGATTTGGATTCTTAGCAAGCAGAACAATGGGCAGCACATTCAATCCTCAGATTTTACTAGAAAAACTTACCAAACTTAACAGCTCACAGCAAAGCATTGAAAGTATCCTGTTTCCGCTCTTTCGTTATCTATTAAATAGTTACAATGACCTTTCTATTTGGGTTTATGTATTTTATAGCTGAATCGAATTATTAATTGTGTATGTCGCGCCATTCTAATCTTCCAATTTGGTCTTTGTTACTATTATTTATTGTGAACTTGCTGCCCCTGCCTGCTACAGCTATAAGGTGATTTCTCTGCTTGGGTGACATAATTAATTATTGGCATTTGTATTATCAAATAATCGTGGTTGAGCTTGGTGTCACTTATATAAGTGTTGCAGCTCGCAGTAAGTGAGAGGAACATGTGGAAAAAAATAAAAATTATTGAATTGTGGATGTAACATTTTTCCTTGAAATCTCCGTCGTCTGCTTCATTTTGATTTTACGTGGAAATGTATCTCGTTTCCTTGTGTGAAGTACTTGTGACTAGTTGGATTTGGACGTTGACTATTCATGTATGAAGTATAAGATTCAGAAAAAGTATTATATATGTATTTGCTCTATTGACAGAGTTAATTTCTAGATACACCCTTGATGCTCCATATCCATTGTGTTGAGGCATAACCTCTTTTCCTTAACAATATATAGCTTTGTCACATTGGTGCATTTTTCATATGAATAAAGCCAAGCTAGTTGTTGAAACATGGGATAGGCAATTTCACCGCACTCCTCATGAACAGAGGCTGGCATTTCTCTATCTAGCAAATGATATTCTGCAAAATAGTAGGCGAAAGGGCTCTGAGTTTGTCAGTGAGTTCTGGAAGGTTCTTCCGAATGCACTTCGTTATGTAATCGAACATGGAGATGAGTTTTCAAGAAATGGAGCAATACGACTGGTATGGATCTTTTTCTGTCAGAATTTTAACTCTGGCAGTAACAAACTATTATATTCATGTCCTTGTGAGATTGAACTTGAGCTTACTGTTAATTAGTTGTCGGCCTGGCTGTTTCGTTTATCTTCCCATTGGTTTTGGACTGGAGAATCTTTAATGATTCCCTTGCACTCTTTCCACAATTAGGTCAATATTTGGGATGATAGGAAAGTATTTGGTTCTCGAGGTCAGATTCTGAAAGAAGGGATTTCAGGAAGGATGCCAGAAAATGCAAACAGCAAGCATTCAAACTTCAAATTGGTAGGTATCGAAGCTTTGTCTAACCTTTTTTTGCCGTAGGATCCTGTCTTAAGAACCTTTTTGTTTCCTTTTTTCTCCTTTTTCACTTTTGACAGAGACAACCCGCAGCAAATACCTTTGAGAAAATTGCATCTGATTATCAGGCTCTGTATGGCGGGGATCTGGATGAAGATGTTATTTTAAACAAATGTAGGAACAGCATTAGTTCCGTTAAGAAAATTGATATGCAAGTCGGTGCAGATATTGAGTCAGGTACTTGATTATTCTTTTTGAATCCTGCTTCTAACTGTTCCAACGACAGAATGGCTTCCCATGGCGGATATCTAATGATAATTAAAGCAGATGTTTGGGGTACTATTTTCTGATTGTACTCCAAGGCGTGTCTCTGGTATTCGGCTTAGTAATAATCAGTTAATTATGGTGCTGTGAACGGTAGCTTGTGTCTAATCGGCAATGCCACAGCAGTGAGTGATAAAATCATGTTTCTTTAACTTTTTCCATGAGTAAGGATGTTGATGAGGTGTGCATGCATAGAGCTCCCCTAGAATCTCGTGCTTTCAGATTTGATTTTGTAAATGTGTATATGAATGTTTGATGTGTGTTTATGCACTCGATCATCAATGCCTCTGATACATATGCAAATTTGACTAGCTTATATTTCAGGGAATCTCAATGGTTCTGGACTTGTAGAAGAGCTACAAGGTCAACATGGTGTACTAAAGGACTGTGTTGAAAAACTTGTGGCTATAGAATCATCAAGAGAAAACCTTGTGACTCATTTAAGAGAGGCTCTACAAGAGCAGGTCAGTAAGATATGACTTTTTTAAAATCTCACTCATAGAGGTTGTGTGCGGAACTTCTTTTTTATTCCATTCCCTTTCCAAATTGTTTAAAGAGATGTTAAAACTGAATCTTTCAGGAATATAGATTGGATCACATCCGTAACGAACTTCAGGTAATTTTTGAGGGCTTTTTGTGTCCTTCCTTTTTCTGGTTGTTTGTTCTTTTTATCAAACATCTGTTTATTTACTGAGATCTGGGTACTTCAATTTTAAAAGTGGAACAGTACCTTTTAGAGCATGTTTATTATTTTATTTATTTTACAGGCTGCTCAATCTCACTCGGACCAGGCAGCTAATCTCTTTCACCAACTCCAGAATGTGACTCATGTTCAGCTTGCAACTGGAATCAATGGGGAAGCGAACAACACAGCTGCTTTAACCTATGTGCCTCAAAATTTAGAGCAGTCAGCTCCTGTGATGTATTCACGGCAAATGTCGTCTACTGTATCAACTGCCCTTGCTGTGGATGATCCTAGAAAATCTGCAGCAGCAGCAGTAGCAGCGAAGCTGACAGCATCAACATCTTCGGTGCAGATGCTGTCGTATGTGTTATCTTCCTTGGCATCTGAGGGTGTCATAGGACATCCAGTCAAAGACCCCACTTCTGAATATCCGCCTGGTAAAAAACCCAAGTTGGACAACAGTGACCAAGCATATATTCCTCAACCACCTCTACCGTTGCAGAAACCATTTGTTCATCCGGACTCTTTTCACAAAAATGTCTTGACTTCCACTAGTCAACAAGTGACTTCAAATGAGTTGCCATCAACACTAGCGTCATCAGCTCCTCAACCATTGGAGCAACATCATCCACCTCTGCCTCCGTTCTTGATGCCTCAGTACATTCAAAATGGCGGATCTATAAATAATTCCCCATACAGCTATGGACCCCCTCCTCCAGGTTATTCGACAGTGGGTGCCCCAGTCACTGGAAATTCCCCCTTCGGTGCCCCTATGGACACCAACGTTTATCATACTTTGCAGGGTTCCGATGGCAACTTTTACACCCAGACAGCCTCTCTGTCTCTGCCACCGATGGCACCACAGCCTTAATAGATTACATTTGCAGGTGTTCGGATCTATCTCGGGATGTGCAGGAATGTTTTTTTTTTTTTACCTGAGGGTCATACTCATGTAAGGGGGCCTCTTGACTCAACATTTGTGCATCTCTTATTTATATGGGCTGGGATGATGTTATAGATGAGCTGCTAGGGTTTCCATTTCTCTTCAGGCAACCTTTGTACTTGTTGTATTTGTGTGATTCAAATTGGCAGCAACCTGGTAAGTTGATGTTAGTCATACGAGGAAATTAGTAAGCACAGGCACACTTTTGTTATTAACATGGCCTAACAACAAACTTGTACCTTTAACATACTGAAATTGGCTGTCGTATAATACTCCTACATATCTGTGATTTTAATATTTATAGTTGGAGGTAGGGTAGAATATTCAGTTATTAAATAAATTAAATTGAACTATTATTCGTCGATTGAATTAAAAAATTATTAATTATTAATCAAATTGAATTATAAGTTTAGTGAATCTAATTGAATATTATTTATATATTATTAATTTTGAATTAAAATATTGAAGACCTAGATAAATTAGAAAAATAAAATATTTAAAAAATAATAATTAATTTGGTTATCCGAAGTAAGGATTATAGTTATATTTTTTTTTTACAATAAATATAAAAAATTATTTATGCACTCAACCACTAGCGTGAGACATGAACTCGAAACCTTACAGATGACACGCGGATTACCTTATCACTTAACCGCCACCCCTAATGGCAAAGATTATAGTGATATTGCATCACTGTGTTTGGCCTCCAGGTCCAGCATTTTACATTGTGTTAAGAGAAAAGTATAAAATGTGGAATGTATTATTCTTATTTTAAAAATCATGGTTATCACTTTCTAGTCTTAAAATTTATAATCATTTTGAATTTAGGACTATTACATAATAATTGAATTTATATTTGAAAACTATAATTACTAATTAAATTAAATTAGGTATCTAACTAAAATAACACAGGTTTAATACATTTATATCCAAAATTTAATTTATTTTTAAATATGTCAAACTCATATCATTTGCTCATTTGAACTCTAATAGCATAAACTAAAACAACAAAATTACAAAATTACAAAATTTCATCATTTTTATCTAAGATGTCGGTTTGAGTCAGTATAAAAATGATATTTTTATTTATTTCTAATTATACTGTGTTAATTTATATTATTAGAGATCGAACTATAACTATTATAAAATTTGTCGGGGTTGGATTGTAAGTTAATCAATTACAAAATAGTAAAACAACTTTTTTCTTATAATCGCAAAATTTGATAGTTACACCAACGAGTTCAGAAAATGTGGTAGTTTCTCCTTTTGTAGTTTATCCTAAATATTAATTATAATTTATAATTATAAATTAATTATTACACAATAACCCCCAAATTCAAAATAACAGTGGATTTTAGAATTGGAAAGTTAAGAAGTTATGATCATAATTTTCAAAATGGAGATAGTATGTACCCACATTTTGTACTTTTCGTCGTGTTAATTAATTTAATAATGGTTAGTTGAGTTAGTCGTTGGCCTAGCCATGAAGTAGAACTTTAACTCTTGGGTCTCAGGTTTGAATTCAGTCTTAGGTTTGAATCCGGACTATGTTAATTCAAGTCCTGGTGATACCGTGTGGACAAAAGAGATAAGCCGATGAAGATAGAGTTAACAATAAATCAGCATTTTCTTTGGCAACAAATCTAGTATTCCATGAGAAAAATAAGCACATCGACACCCGCTATCACTAAATTCAAGAATACATTGAAAAAAGAGATAAGGTCAAAGTATGTGATGACTCAAGATCAAATAGTGGATATTTTCACTGAACCACTCAAGGAAGACACGTTTGTGAACTTACAAAGGATACTCAAAGTTACAAATCAAGTTTAAGGGAGGATGTTGAAATATGAACATGATTTGAGTTGAGTATATTGGGTTGCTTATTGGGTTTGTTGTGGGTTGAAGTTAAGATAAATTTTGTGTTTAGATATGTAGTGGTGGAGTTGGACTTGCTCCTATAATTGTCCATATTTGTAGTTAGGAGTTGGTATGTGGTATTTGGAGGTTGATAAATTATCCTAAAGCTCTCCCATGAGTATTATAAATAGGAGGTGTCTTGTCACTTGTAAACTATCCAATTATGAAATAAATTTCCCTCCTCTAAATTTCCTCCAAATTTTCCATCTGAATTCAAGTATCTCTTCTAAGATTCACAATATTTTATGGAGAAAACAAAGTAAAGAAGAAGGTTACATGTTTTTTTAATATGACTATCATCATTGAAATACATGGAGTCGTGGTAAGGATCCAGTAGGTTGTTGAGATGGCCATTTGTAGATTCTAAGTTTGCTACACCCATCTCTTTCAGGATAAATGAAAGCAAAAGTAGAGTGTGCAAGCAGAAAGTAATGACTAATAAATAGTTAAAAGCTAACACCTTTTAAAAAAGTGATTTTGTTCCAGCTTGAATGATCAAATTTGATGGACCTCTCATAACAGACATCAGTTGATATTCTTAGTAACGCATATAGTAACTAGTTTCAAAATAAAACAACTAGTTGGAGATGGAAATTAAAATAGAAGGTAGGTCGGTATTTATATAGGTTATAACTTGATGATGATAAGTTTTTGAACGGACATAAAAAGTAACAATATGTACCCCATATGCTGCATTGTCAATATGCTCAGTTCAACAATTTCTCACATTCAACAATATGGCATAAATTGTGCCAGCTATATAATTGACACATACAATTATATTGAAACTAATATTTGTACTTGAGAGTCTAAAAATTTGCATACCTTGTCTTGTCCTCATAGAAACTATAAGTTAAAGATAAAATAAAAAATGTGCAACCAGTTGAATGCTCACAATACGTACAATTTCAAGGATAATAGACAGTTGAAACTTGATTTGATATTAGATCAGACTAGCTGACTCTGTAATTCAAGTGATAAAAGAGTATTTGTTCTTTTTTTTGTTTTTCTTTTTAATGAAAGATGAGTTGTATTAAACAAGTGATCAAATGTTTCCAGATACAGCTCAGTTCTCAAGAGGAGGATTGAACTTAAAACAAAATTAACCATGAACTTAAATCTAAAATTTTCTTCTTGTTTTCCAGTTGAAATACTGAGCCTAGTAACAACGCAGCTGACGGCTTCTGTCATGAAGTGCCATACAAAATCACACTTAAAACAGAGATGTTCCCTTTCCTTTCTTGTCCCCACCAATTTCAAAGTACTTGCACCTCTTGATAGGATGCTGAAACATGTGCTTACAGCTTTGGCATTGCAATCTCAGGACAATCTTTTTGGTGGTCTTGGCCTTCTTGTGGAAGACAGGCTTGGTCTGACCACCATAACCAGATTGCTTGCGATCATAACGACGCTTCCCTTGTACAACAAGACTATCCGTGCCTGTCTTGTATTGGGTGACCTTATGTAAGGTGTGCTTCCTGCACTCCTTGTTCTTACAGTAGGTCTTTTTAGTTTTAGGTACGTTGACCATGGCGTCGGATTCAGGAGCTTCGCCTCGGCTGCAAATTCTGAGATTGGAAGCCCTTTATTTGTTCTTTGGTTGTTTCAAATTCAATTAAGAAAAATCATAAACTCAACTCATACAAATCTTATATTCATAAAATGGATCAATATTCATCAAATTTAGAGTAATATTCATCATATGGATAACTATGTACATTAAATGGACAACTATGTTCATAAGATGGATAGCTATATTTATAAGATGAAAAGCTACATTCATCAAATGGATATATATGTCCAGCATATGGATATCTGTATTCATCAAATAAATAGTTATACTCATCAAATTGATATATATATATTCATCGAATGGATGACTATGTTTTCATATGATAAACAAAGATTTATCAATAGAAACATATATTCACCATTTGGAAAGCTATATTCATTTAATAAAATCAATGTTTATCATATAAAACATATATTCATCACATTGAAAGGTGCAATCATTAAATGTAAATCAGTAGTCATGATACGAACATCAATATTCATATGTTGCACATGTATATATATTCATCACTTAAATTAGCACATTCACCAATTACTATTTCATAAAAATATTTTTCAGATATTTATTTCTTTAATTTTTATTAACTTTTTCTAATTTTTAATTATTTGACAATTATTGTAATATATGTGGACAATGTTGATGTATCGAAATTTAAAATTACGTTGTTTTGTAGTGAGAACATCCATTTGATGGATTCTCTCGATGCACGAACGAGTGACTAGTAAACAAGAGAGAAGAAATATTTTTCTAAAAAAATGTTGACCAAGAAAATAAGAAGACTACGACTGAAAAGTTACAAGACATTGGCAACTAAAAAGATCATGTCTATAATACTAAATAAAATATTATAACCTAACAGAATATTTTACACATAATGTTAGTAATCTAAACAATTAATAATTTATTTTAATAGTAAAATTTATGTAACATTTGTTATTGATGATATTATAATACTAAATTCATAATTTTACTCATATACTAATTTTTAAATACATAATTACTAACAAAAAGAATTGTCTTCGTCGATACACTTTTAGTATAATTATTATATTTAGTAATATGTAAATTAAAATATTTATTTAATAATAATACTATAAATATTATATTTTTAAATTTAATATACTAATTTTAGTATTAGTAATTGTGAAAACAAAAGTAATTATGTTATACGATATTAATATAAAATTATTTAGTGCATTATTAAAAATAAATAAATATTCTAATAAATAAATTATTATTTATATTAAAAGTCTCCTATTTAGTAAATAAGTTAATAAATAAAGTTCATGAAAAAATAAATCGAACCAAATGATTTAATTTGGTTCGGTTTTTTGATGTTAGTGGTTCAATTCCGTTTCAAATTTTCCAAACTGATTAAGAACGATTCGATCTAGATTTTTATTAAATACCGAACCCAACCGAACCGAATCTTTACACTCTACTGAAATAAAATAAACTTACAATAAACAAATTATTGAATATATATTATATTGATATAGCATATCTTACAAAATTGATTTGATTACATTTGCATTTTAATTCGGGCGAACCATATGAACAAAAGTCTTTATGTAAATATGTAGGCATCACATGATGTCGTGAAGCCATGGCAACAAGCCGAGAAAAACCAAACAGCTTATTAGTATTCTTGTCGGAAGGTAATAGTAAATATTGAAGAGATAGGATATGATAGGATAGGATGACAAGACGAGGAGAGGAGAGGAGAGGAGAGGAGAGAGGTTCATTGACTCATCGATCATCCATCATGTTCCTCTCCACACATGGCGACGTCTCTTTTGGGTGGCCTGTAATTCAGGGCGCTGAGGCTGTAAATGCACACATTGGTTTGCTCCGACTTTACAGCTATCTCATCCGTTGTGGTTGTGTAGCCAGGCACATTGCAAGCGGCAGATGAACTGGCGATCAAAGTTGCCTGGCATGTCGACTTCACAGCCGACTCATGTGCACATTCAATACCATCCACAGAGGGCACCTCCAGTTTGTAGCAACCGTACTTATCTGTAAATCTTTTCACTGACAAAGATATCTGCTCGGCTGTGGAGGGTGATAGCGCTTTGAACACGCAGTCTATTTTCACCAGTGCCCCTGCAACATGGAATTTATTATATATAGCTCATCCATATCCAGATTATTGCCCATTACAATATATAAGATGTTTGTCAGTCATTTAATTATACCTGGTAAGAAGTAGCTATGCCCGGAGAAGCTGTTGTTGCAGCAGGTATCACAGTAGACAACACCCATTACAGTAATCTGAGAACTGGTTGGTGCAGCTGCTGCTTCCTCCTCCTTGGAAACTGAGACACATAATAAGAGGAGCATGGAGAGAAGAAGAACAAGTAGCAGTAGCCTCATCTCTTGCACAAGCAAACAAACACCACCAAACCTGACTCGCTCGCTACTTTACTCAGCTCCGCTGGGAAGATATGTAGATTATACGAAAATACTGTGTGATGTGTGGAGCCAAGACAAAAACCAGATATAATAAGTGAAGAGAGAAGAAGCAGCATTTATTTATTACTTCACAAGAAAACAAGGAAATGTGAATATCTACAATAGCTAGCTAGTGTAAGTGTGGGAATAATGAAAGACAAAATTTGAACCGGAAGGGTTTTATTTGGATTGTTTCACGGGCAGGATACAAGTGCTAAGAAATAA
>NQLW01000515.1:896987-1081890 GCA_002312845.1 Kalanchoe fedtschenkoi | reverse complement strand
GTTAAAAATACTCAGTAAGTGTTTATTGCCAAAGAAACAATGGGAAATCTTGCGAACGGTTGGTGAGGGACGAACCTCAGCACTCAGGAAATAAAAAAATTTAAAGCTGATTCTAAGGTTTGAAAACCTAAAGATGGGAAGAAAAATACAATAATAACTATAAACCCTAAGTGTGGGACTTAGCTGATGAAGAGAATTCGGTACTAAGGAGTTAAGATCTTTATTTGAGATATTTCATACTAAAACTATTTCTATTAAAGAGTCTGAGGATGTCACAACTCTAAAGTTGGATGAATTTATGGGTACTCTCCACACTTCTAAAATCAATTATCTTCTAGAGAAAAAGAATGACAAGGACATAACTTTTTAAGGTTCAGCCTAATGGGAGAGTAGATGGTGAAAACTCAAAAACTGATGATAGTGTTCTTTTAACAGGAAATTTTAACATGTGCTTTAAAATGTTTAAAGGAAACCCAAGAAAAAGTTGAAGAGGATATCATAAAAGAATGAAGCATGGTCAAACTAGTCAATCTATTAGGAATGAATAGCACAAACTTCTAATAATTCATTGTTGAGATTGCATCAGTACCATCACAAACAAAGGAGACAATATATAATATTTATCATATTACATTCTCCTTCGTCCGTATTATTTGGTACTTGATATGATGGTCTAACTTATTCCATGTCATGAATATTATCTTTTCTACACACTCTCACTTTTTCTCTAGGCCTTTAATGACTATGATAGGTCGGAGCATGAGCTTTTTGCAGAGCGGTAAAAATTTCAAATTTTAGAAAATTGGTTGCGCTCAGATATGAAGCTGTCGTGAGCACAATCGTGTTCGTCAGCTCGCAGGGACTTAACCATGAGAGCCGCACATGAGAAAGATGTGTCGTGCACATAGCTAGGCTGGTCACAATGCGCTTAGGAGCTTGGTTTGAATAAAACTGTCGTTTCTGAGTTTTTTTTTCCATGATCTTTTATCTATCATTACTTTTGTGTTTTTGAATTTTGAGAACATTGTTTATTTTTATTGTGGGGGTGGAAAATCAAAAGTTTAGTGTTAATAGAGTCTTTAGTTGTTTATTTATTTATTATGCATTTTTACAATTTTTTAGTCAAATCTCAGAGCATCATTTTGATTCTTTTGTAAAAACAAATCTCGGTAGTTTTTCTCTATTCCATTCCATTTATTTGATTTCATACAGATTCTGATGAATTTTTGTGATTTAGTCAGAAGATTTGGCTTGAGACATTTGAGAGCTTCTAAAAGCCTTGTAAGACCATGTTGAACTTGGACTGAGATAATCCTTAATGATTTTGACCTTATATGTCGTGGCGAAGTACTATCTACAAGTTTATTCTAGTTAAAAATAGTTTTCACATATATGTGATTTTTACGGGTGATCATTGTCTCTTGATTATATGACGTTTTTCAAAAAAAAAAAAAAATTTCTCTGGACCAAAAAAAGAAGAGAGAAGAAGAAAAGAAGAAAGAGTGTTTCAAAAGACACTTTGGAAAAAAATAAAAAAATAAAAGAGCATGTATAAGAGAGTCATATGGAGCTTTATATCCTCGCATATTTTATTGAAGTTTAAACTGTCAAAACTTATCTGAATATGAGCTTGTGTCATAAGCTCCCAGTTGATATCTCACTGGCGTGGCGAAATCAGGGTTTGAGTATCCCTATGTATACCAGATAGGTGATGCATAGTCAGTATTTTTGCATTGCTAGTAAGCATTATCCTCTGTGTTCATATTATGAAATTATTATTACTGATTATTCTTGAGAAAGACTGAAGCATGGGAAGACAGGTACATACATAAAAGTTAAATAAGGTTGATACGGATGAATTTGACATTCTCATAATTATTTTTTTGATACATGTCATGTTAATTGAATTATATGTTTGGGTGGTGGATGAATGGCTAGGTAAGAATACATTAAAACCGAAGTCTTAGATGATGGGATATGTTATTTATTGGCTTGTTAATACCTCTTGTGTTTTATTGCCTGTTTGAAGACGATTAAGAGTTTTTTTTTTGAAAATTTTGATGATATATTTCTAAAAAAATTAGATGACTATCTCAACTATACAAAACAAACTATAACAAAAAAAACCTATTCTACTTCTATTCCATCAAAAGCACTCCAATGGAGTATACTACAGAGGTGCGAAAACAGTAAACCTTGGTAGCATCCTGTACGTATTTTTAGCGTGGATTTGTTGTAATCAAACAAGAGCATTGAGCTTTTTCCGAACCTTCTTCCATGAAGGACAACTTTTTAAGGGGGTGGATTATTGTGATCACATCTTCCAAATTTCTTTCGTATATTCCTTTATGTTGTCTTCACTCCTAGGTCAAGTTGTATCCCAACATCTTTTGCCCACTAAATGTTTCTATGTGTCAATTTTAGTCTTTTAACTTTGGCTAGTAAGAGTCCAAGTCTCGAGATGCGAGTGGATGGTTTGCTCACTGCTTTTCTCCTCATCTCTAAATTGTATTGAATTTCTTTCCTTCCATATAGTATAAAACACCAGGTTCATACACGCTTTTCCCATGTTGTTTATGGTAGATTTCCCTACAAAATCATTAACATTTTGTCAAGTATATGGTGCCATGTATAAGTATCTATTTGGAAATGGATTTGGCACAACAAGTCTCGCGACATAATTGAGAAGAAAATGAACATTAAAGAACAAATACTCAAACTTTCATCTTCATTTTATACACAACAAGCATTTTGATCCACATACATGCTAGTTTTTACAATTCTATCTTGTGTGTTAAGTCAACCATTGTAAGCTAACTATGAAATAAAGGCATGATTTGGAGCTGAAATCTTATTCCGACGGATATAATAATGAGGAAACTGATTCACCCCCTGCCTCTGCTTGCAGTGGCCTTGTATGTAGTTAAGAATGAAAAGTATAAGAAATTTTATGAGAAATTGGCACTTTTGAATAGTGTTAAGTATTTTTTATGACTCAAGATCATGCACTCACAATCTGCGTATTTAAGATATTTTTACCTTTAATAATATAAATGTTAATCCATTTGATCCATATAAGCTCTTTCTTTAACATAATATCCTGTCCTTGGGATGCAATTAAGGCATTGTTCATTCTGATGAAGTCTCTAAGATTTAACCCCTATTTTTCATTGGAGTTCAAACTTTTTTCCATACCACAAGGGATTTTTTGGATTGATGTTTACATGTCCACAAAAATGCTCTACATATGTCTTCTATTTTCTATCATAGACTTTGGAAACACAAATATCATGGCCCAATAAATGGATAAGGCAGCCAACATAGATTTAATCAAGGTCACTCTATTAGCATAGGATATAAATTTAGCAGTCCAATAATCGACTCTATCAAACACTAAATTTGTAACAAAATTAAAGTTCCTAATGTTCAATTTCTTGGAGTGCATTGGTACTCCCTAGTACCTGATTGGCAAGGCACCCTCACAAAAACTTATGAGGCCAATTAGATCAGTCCTAAGATGCTGGGTTTCCCCCAGCGAAGAAAATTTGGGATTTTCCCAAGTTAGCCTGCAATCCAATGCATCTTGAAAACTCAGTCACATGCTTAATACAAGATAGAGATTCGATATCAGCTTTTGAAAAGATCATCAAATAATCAGCATAGCAAAGGTGAGTAGATTTATGTTTGTCACACATGGGTTGGAACATACAATATTACTCCTCTTCTTAAGTAGCTAATAAAACCGTCACTGAAGTGGGTTATTCAAATAAAATTTATACCTTCCTCACTAGTAAAAACCAAGTCAGGATCAATCCATACGGACAATGACAAGTAAGATTAGTCATAAGACAACAGACACGATAAGGGGGGTAGTTTGTATTTTTGATTGCTAACCTACAAAACTAAATCAGATGAACAAACACGTAGCTCTAGTGACTAACTTTTGATTATGTTAATCATTGATAGTAAAGATAAAAGTCATGTAATAAATCAAACTCAGCAACATATACAACCTCCTGCACTACAATATAGTGACAAGGCGGAAGAATTGCTCCAACTCTAATATCATTATACTCTTTATCTAATGATGTAAATTTTATATGTCAATAATGCGAGATAGACGCATAGAGGAAAGACATACGTATTAACAAATAATGATAGGGAGTTCAGCCAAGATATGCATACCCTAACTAATCTAGAGTATGTTCACCACATAAAACTGCACGACATATGTTTATTTCTACTCGATTAATTTGTATTGGCCCTATCATTCATAATTAGATCAATGATAGAATAATTGCACATAAACATAGGTTATCAGGCTATGGTATTAAACAACACTCATGAAATAGTCATGCAATAAGCAATCATACAGCTGAAGCTCAATAAACATATCATCAAAACATGTACTTTATTAAGAACAATAATCTCACAATAATAATGCATAAGTCATCGAATATGAACTACACAAGAGAAATTAGCCATACATGACCATGGAAAAAAACATAAAAGATAGGTAAGAATGATCCATAAAACCCAAATTAACTCCTTCCTTCATCTCTTATGGTCCTCCATTGTCAGTTTCAGATCTAAAAACCAAAGAGAATCTTATGCTTGGTGCTACAACACTGAGGAATGTGTGACATGATGATAACACACTTGAATGAGGGAGATAAAAGTTTATTATATAAATCTCAGTGACACAACTCTTTAGTAATAAGGATCTGCATGATTTGTTGAATATCTTTGATGTAAATTTCTTAGAAGTCTTTGGTACTCGGACTTGATAATGACAAAAATTAAAAACAAAGAGTCAAGAGCCAAATTAGGACACTTATGCATGTCGACATTGTTGGATCTGCTGGCGCAAATTCATCAAGAATTAGACTTCAAATCCTCTTAAAATTTTTAAGATATGTTTCCTCTTTTTGTAGTAATTTCAATAACACAAATCAAGCATCTAGTGTGAAAGACATCATCAAAAGTTGCTCAGTTATACTGAAATGATTTTAGGAAACCTGTGCCAGTCACGCGCTCGACCATTGCGCACTACTTCTAGTGAGTCAGTGTGCTTTGCTACTTTATGATTTGTGTATGTATTCGTCCCTCACCACGTCACCGCGTGCATGGCCACAGTCATAGTGCATTCGTTCAGTGAGCGACTTTTGATTTTGTCGGTCTTTTGCTCTAAAAAATCTTTTTAGCCCTTTTATGCATTAAGCCATATATTTGCCCAATAATATGAAAAATAGCTAAAATCATTAAATAATACTCTTAGACGTTCAAAAATCAGTTGAGTTAGGTATAAATTATACCGAGTAATTTTGTCTCATCAAATACCTCACACTACCTCTTAACGTCCTTGAATAAGCAATAAACCTCAAGGAGTAGCAAATAATATATCTCATGTAGTTTAATATTTACGTATCCGTACCTTCCAAGCTATCCACCATCCAAACACATAACTCAACTCACAAATAAATTTGATAAAGGCATATTGATCAGTATCAACCATATTTAGCTTTTCAGTATGAACCTGTCTTTCCATGCATCAATTCCTCTTAAGAACAATAAATAATAATAATATCAGCAATATGAACATGAAAGAGTATGTCTTACTAGTCACACAAAACATTACCTACCCTTCATCTATCCATAATGTATAGGGATACCCAAATCGTGATTTCGCTCCATGTTAGTGAGATATCAACGGGGAGCTTATGACACAAGCTCATATTCAGAGGATATTGCCAGTTTAAACTTTAATAGTATGCGAGAACATAAGATTTTTCTATGACTCTCTCAAATATGGCTCATTAATTTTGACTCTCTAATTTTTTTGATCTTTTAGGTTAAGAGATTTTATTTTCTTATCAAGTCATGCCATTAACAGATAATAGGTGACTCATACAACATAATTTTAAAAAATATTTTGAATGACATAAACTTCTAGGCAATACTCAACCACATCATATAAAGATAAAATTATTAATTACCTTAATTCAAGCATCAATACGGTCCAATAAGTCTTTTCAAAGCTCTTAAATGTCTCAAACCGAATCTTCTGACTGAACCACAAAAATTTGTGAAAATATAAATGAAATTTAATCACTAGAATGGTGTAGTAAACATCTAGAAAGATTTGAATTTTATATAAAAAAATTAGATTTATGATATTGTGAGGTTGACTCTAGTAAAAATAAAATAAAATCACATAAAAATCAAATAAAAGATTTAACAACTCTATTAACACTTAAGTTGACTCTATTAACACTAAAGTTGACTCTATTAACACTAAAATTGTGACTTCCCACCCACACTAAAAATCAACCGAGTCTCAACAATTCATAAGCATAGGCGTAATGAAAGGGAAAAATGCAAAGAAAGAAAGCATACAGAAAACTTTAATCTGGTCAACATGAACTTCCGAGCCGCGCGCTGACTGACGAGGATGCGCGTGAGACATGTCTCCGTGAGCAGTTGAACTTAACCGTGCGTGCAACTGTTTCATACCCGTGCACAGCGAAATCCTTAATGATTAATTTTTACACTTTTTAGCAAAAACTCCCACACTATGATTTTGCTGTAATTGTTAAGGACTCACAAAAAAGTTTCAGTGAGCAGACATGTTAAATATCAAAATAGCCTAGTCAAAACAATCATGTCAAATATCAAGCATATATGAGACATAATAAGATGATAAAAATAAAGTGGAGTCTCCTAGAACTGAGGCAATGCAACTACAGCATCAGGAGCATCTTAATGAGCAGCCGGGCATCTGGTTTTTACACCAAATATGAGACCACATGCAACACCCCTTGGTCACGTGCGCGATATCTGTTGGTCTCCCTCTCAGCCGTTTAATGAGTGGTCGTACGCTAACTAGTCAAGTTGCACCAATGGCTCATATCTTCTGCGTCAGGTGCCAATCATGCGTAAAATTTTCTCGACACTTGATCTTGCTATGGTTAACTAGGTTAAACTAAATAAGAAAAAATTAGAAAACTAACTAGACTAATAAACTAAGGTAAATAAAAATCAAGAGAGAAAAATGAAAATCGAGTTGCCCCTCTATAAGCAAACTTATTTTACGACAGTGGCTTCACAGTACCTTAACCTCGGTCAAGTGGTTGAGCTTCTTCTCATGGACACCATTGTATAATCCAACATGTGGTTCTTGTGCCGCAACTACTTCAATATTGTATCATCTGACTTATCATCATCTACGACAATGGGTTTACTACATGCAAATACAAAGCAAAGTTGTCCTAGGATAATATGTAGGTGGACTCAATCATTTTTTTCATCCATCTTACTCACATGAAAATCTGTAATAAAAGGTAAGCGATCTATTTGCACTACAACATTTTACGATTCATAAAGGTTATGCATAAGAGAGGTCATCCAATTTCAAATTATTAACATGGCAGAATAGATCAAATAAGGCATAATATTAAATGCTGCACCTAAATCTATCATTCAATAATAAATACACTGATTACCAATTAAGCATGGATTTGTAAAGGTATCTGACATATTAAACATTTTAGATACCCGAGCCTTTGGCATTGTCGATGTCTGGGAATTATCTCACTTTTGGAAGAGGGATGTCATGGCTCAGTTTGTTGGCAACTAAGATTTGCACCCAAGGCTTGTCACGTTCTGGAGTGATGGGCTTGAAGAACTCGTCCATAACTAGAAAAGTCTTTAGTTTAGCGAGATGGCCGACCGTACAGTAGCAGGTTGCTAAGCGCTCGACGTCCTTCTCCTATGCGCGCAGCTCATTGACTTTTAGCTTTTATAGACAGGCTGCACCCACATTAAAGTTTTCCTCTATGCGTGGTCTTGCACGCGGCTCAAGGAATTCTTCAGTTTGTGGGATGACCGTACGTCTGGTGTATCAGATCATCAAATTCTTCATTTTCTTTACTCTTGATCTCTGGTACCCGCACTCCACTACTAAGGTTAAAAGTATTACTGTTAGTGAATGTATCTACATGAGTTTTAGATGAAAGCGGATCTTGTTTCGTCTTTATTTCCTTGACCTCCATTGTCGATTGTACCAATTGCTACTTAATATTCTCGAATGACTGATCAAGCTTCTTATCTCATTCCTTGATGTACTCCTCCATCTTTTCAAGTTATGAATTAGGAACCGAATCGTCAATAGCTTCTATTTGGTACTGAGGTGCATAGTGTCTAGGTCTTGGCGCTTAGGACTTGCACTATTGAATGGTTTTAGCATCCAAGCGCCTCATCATCTGGTGCATCATATCTTTTAATTCAGATATCTCAAAGGATGAAATTGCTAGTGTTGTTTCCTATTGTGGCAACAACTTTTATTTTCTCAAGATCATTTCTTCTTCATATGAATCCTGCCATTAAGAATAAAATTTAGTAATAGTTCACTCTTTAAGAAATATGATCTTCTTGGCTACTCGTAGATCTTCTCTAGTTATTCTGGAAGGTCCTTGTAGGCCTTCTATCTCGGGTACTCATAACGTTACTCATATGCTTGATAGTAGTAATTTCTCATGTTCAATGTGTTTCACCTTCTCTGTGAATATCTCTCTTGACAAGAAAAAGAATAAGACATCTTATGTTTCTAAATTACTGTCACACACTAAGTAAACACATTAAAATGTTCACATAAAAAATTAGCAAAGAAGTATTCACAATCTATTGCAAAAAATATTCATAAAAGATCAGAGTTAGTAATATTCACAAAAGTTATATGTATATATGAGGTTAACATGTCGTGCTCTCGATCCTTGAAAAGGTTGCATGAGTGGTCATTTAAGAATTTACGTGCTTAATCCGTTAATAGGTCGCGCGATTCGACACATTGACATAGGTAGCGAAGACATCCTATTATAATTCTGAGTGGCCTTTAACTCTGTCATTATGATCGGCACAAATTTGGTGTATATATTATAATGATTATCTTGCAAAGACTTTAGGTTTGAAACTTGATTGAGATAGAAATTAGAAACTTAGGAAATTAGCAGCCAAATTAGGAAGATTCTGTTTACCGAATTTGTTGGCTATGCTGGTACAAATCTATAGAGAACTCTCTTAAAAAATTATAGCTAATTATTTTCTCTTTCTATACCAACTTGGATCACTCAAGTTAAATGACTAGCGTGAAAGATATTGATCTCGAAAGATACTCAAATTCTGCTATTCTGAATTTAGAAACATGATCACGGAGCGCAGCTCAACTAATTACCGTGCGCGGTCTTGCGGACAACCACTACTAAGTCAGTGTCCTCAATTTCTTTTTTTATTTTGTTACACATCCATCCCTTGTCACATCACTATGTGCCGAACAGTAGTCCAATGCGTGACTCTGTGCTCGTCAAGAGAATGGCTTTTGTGCTTCGATTTGATTTCATCTGTATTTTACTTTAAATGCTCCTCTATAGCATTTTTTGCATTAAGCTCTAGATTCGCCCTACAATTTGAAAACTGGCTAAAATAATCAAATAATACTCTTAGACAATCAAGAGTCAAGTAAGTTAGATGTAAAATGGACTGAATAATTTGGTATCATCATATAGCATGATCCAAATCATGCTAACTGCTTATGTTCGGAGTTGAAGGACAAAAAATGATCCGGCTCGTGCTGCAGCACGACCCAAGTCATGGCAAAAAAAAAAGACAAAGCACTATCTAGAGGCATTCCTTAAGCACGACCTAGGTCGTGTGGTGGGTCATGCTGGATAGTGAGGAATGACGTACAATTGAGAGCCTTTCTTTAGCATGACTTGAATCGTGTCATGGGTCATGTTAACACGCGTTGTGCATCGAAAGGTTAGATTCAGGCAGATTTGATTTATTCATCATAGACCTCTTTTGGTGATAATAATCCTTCCAAAATTATCAAGAATCAACAGAAACATACAAGATGACAAGTTGGCTATAAATAAAAGACTCAAGCTCAAACCCTGGTAGCCTTGCACAACACAATGCATCTTCTTACTAGAAGGGTCAGAGAGGAAAATTCTCTTCATAGTTGGAGCTTCAAGAGACTAAATTTCCCACTACCATTCTTATTTTCTTTTCATACATATTTATAATGTTTATTTCAATTATTCATAGTGAGTACACGTCTCTGTCCCATGATCCTACGGATCCTAGGTTGTTGTGCACTCTATTCCATGGTGTTAATCAATTAATAGTATTTTTCATCCATATTTGTTCATGCTTCTTTGAATGATAGTACTCATGTCCAATATAATAGAGACTCATTGGAATTGTCATGTGTAGTACTTCATAGTTTAAATATGCATATTAAATGAATTGATATCAAAATTAAAAAAAATTCCCACTAGGCTAGAATATTCAAATCTATGAAGACTTGAATCAGGATGAGCTTATTATTTTATCTAGTTATAGTCAATATTCCTAGTCAACTGAAGATCAGAATTGAGAGCTTACACCGAAATAATGAGTTACATATTTATATAGCATCTCGACTTTATATTTTTGAAATATTAGTTTTATCACAATTTTTTTAGTATTTATGAGCTATGAAGAACAGAATCGGGAGATCACAATATGAAATTAATTGTAGTCAATAATTTGATATGTAAGAATACATAAAAATAGGACTCGTTCTAAATTATTGTATGGTTATTATGTATTATTGAATTTGTATGATTATGATGACTTATATGTTGCCTGAATAATATGATGATGTTAGTATTTAGTCTAGGTGAAGTAGAAATTCAAAGATGTTTATCTTCTATGTGATTTTATTTATGTGCCTTAGTTTTTGTTTCCTTACTTGTTATTTATTTTATAAAAATCTCATTTATTCTCCTAAAATTGAATATACATTAATTAAGTTATTAACGCCTCAGACAAATCTTTTGCTTCTCTTGCTTCGACTCGATAGTTGTTAATTTATTTGACTGCAACTAATCTCTAAAACGAGCATTGTCACATATAAAAGATAAAAACATATGTGTCTCACTGAGATTCCAAAGAAAGAAGACACCTAAGTACTAAAAGATCCCCAAAGCTCTCAAAGTAATCATCCTAGGGGCTGATGGCTCATTTTTATGTGAAATTAACTCATAAACAGAAAATTTGCGCACCAAATAAAAAACCCGGTATGCTCCTTGTATTTCACTTTGGTGGAGAAGTCTAAAGAAATGTAAGTGTTAAGGTACAAGTCAGAGACTTGAATTGAATTTCATGTAGCTCTGAAACTGAGGATAACTTCTTGGTTAGAAGGAAAAAATAATAAAAATTTACATATTTCCAATATGTGTATTATCATGGAGCTTCCTTGAAAAAGAAAAGAATTCAGATTCGGTAGTTAAAAGCGTCGTGTAGCCCGCATTGCAGATATAATCTTCACAATCTTATATTTTAGCATCATGATCAAATGATACCGACCCTCATTTTTTTTCAGATCTTAGACTTGGCTAATATGGGGTCAATACAAGCGCTCCATTTTTTAACTGCTTCAAACATATTGGTATGTTTTCTAGAAGATGAAGGAGATCTTTCTCAAACGAGATGCGGGTGTTCTTGTCAAACAACTAGTTGTTATCATTCACATAATAATCTATAAGATTATCATCGACTGGAGCGGAAGTGCATACAATAACATGACCGTCAAATACAATTATTGCTTGTTTACTTTATCATTTTTTATGTGTAACAATCATAAATTTGATAGCTGAAATGTGAAAGAAAAGACAATTAAAATATATTGGACTTAGCCATTGAGAGTTAAATACGGTGTGAATCAAAAGATAGCCAATACAACAAGCTAAAATCAACAAAAATAAATGGAAGGAAGTTTGATAATCTTTAATCTTTGCAACAATGGAGTTTGGAAGATTTTAAGGTTTTCCAAAGCCCAATAAAGATTGTGAAAGAATATGAAGCTCTTTTTCTATTACCAATTGTTATATAGTGGGATACATGGGTGAACTGCAGTTCTGTTGTGGGAAATTTAAAGTAGTGTCTATGTTAAAAGGTTAAAGTGACCAAAAACTATACGTACATAATAAATTCTAGAATTACATAAGTTTTTGTCCAAGAATGAGGGGTGTACAAAATTCGGTCTGGACAGGAAAATGATCTGGAACCAGATCGGAATGAACTGAATCGGACCAGACTGATTGATTCTGATCCGGTCTTCGGTCCACTAATTTTGTGAATTCCGATTTCCCATCTGGTCCAGTCCAAACCTGGAAAATTTCAGTCCGTACTGGTTTTATGATTTATTAATAAGATATAATAAATATATATATCTTATTTAATATATAATAAGAAATTTTTTTATTAATAGAACAAAAATTAATTTTTTTTGTGAATCCAGTTTGATTCGGTCTAAATTTGAAAATTTCCGATCCATTCCAGACCAACTTGAAACCAGTCCAGTCTTCAATCCTTACAAATTCTTGATTCCGATTCTGATCCAGAACACTTTCGGTGTAGTGTCTACTTGCATATTACCTCAAAGCAGTTTGCCAAATAATTACAAATTTGAATTCTATATTTGAAATTAAAATAAATAAAATTCACGTCTATGAATTTTGGATATAGGGGACAATGTTTGACCAAACTGGTCAAATCCACACTTGTAAGTATTTTGATTGCTGTCATGGTGGGATTACAATTTCTCTTCTTGTGAAAAATATTGTCATCCGAAATGCCTAACTATGTAAAAAAAAAGGATTGCTTTGCGGTAGTGGTGGTATCATTGGGTGGACAGCTGTTCACCCAAATCCCGTCCAGACGTTCCTATTTTAGAGTAAAAATAATATATTTTTAATTTTTGTATCCCTAATTAAGTCTAAAAATATGATATTTCTTAATTTTGTACCCTCAATCAGTTATAAAAAAATTTTGTACTCTCAATTAAGATATTATATTTTTTATTTTTGTACCTCATCAAATTTTTTAAAATAATTTTGTACCCCAAATTAAAACTGCTTTACGGACCATTTTTTTTTAAATGGATAAATCGCTAAACTTACTGAAATGGCTGGTGATTTGAAAATGATATTGGTATAGATTTGCATTGGTCTTGGCATAAGGAGCTCAGAGAACCACAGTAACATGAGACTAACATAAGTCCGTTGCGATATATGACTCAGGGTGGATTTCACGGTATTACTATCACGCTGTACGTAAGTAATTATCTTAAGACTTGAAGACCAAGTTGAAGGTTATGAGACCGTGAGCATTACTTCTAACTAAAGCATTAAAATTGAAACCTTAGTAAAATTTATAAAATGAGCGGATTGCATGGAAGAGAATACGTATCCTAAAATTAACAATCAAAGAACAAGTAGATATGAATTGACAATTTAAATAGTACTTTTAACATCTTAATCACAAAAATATATATCTTATATAATAACATTATAGGATGTCGCGCTCCCGGCGGTTATGCTCCCCCTCCCGAATCGAACCGGTTCGATTAAAAATCGGTTGGTTCGGTTTGAAATCAGTCAATTCGGTTCGATTTGAAATTTTAAAAAACTGTTCGGTTTGAAACGGGTAGGTTCGGTCCGGTTTGAAATGTTAATAGTTTGATTGCGGTTTCAAATTTTAAAAAACCGATGACTAATAATTTGATTCAGAATTTAATTTTTACGAACCGAATCGAACCCGTCGATTCGACGGGTACTCTCCCTAGTGATATAATAACAATGATTTGTATGAATTCTGCAGTGGCGGAGCCACTGAGGGCAATGAGATCAGCCACCACCCGAATCCCACTTAAAATAAATTGTATGTTTAATTTCGACTAAATTTTTAATTTTGCCCCTTTCAAATTTAACCAAAATTTTGATTAAGGGATGAATGTTCCTATATATAACAATACATATTATTTATTGGGTAAACTACAAAAACATACTATGAATTATCACCCATTTTCAAATTATGTACCGAACTTTTTAATTCTTCAATTTCAATACTATA
Source organism: Kalanchoe fedtschenkoi (assembly GCA_002312845.1). Lineage (NCBI taxonomy): Eukaryota > Viridiplantae > Streptophyta > Magnoliopsida > Saxifragales > Crassulaceae > Kalanchoe > Kalanchoe fedtschenkoi. The sequence continues at coordinate 1,067,937 of NQLW01000515.1, read as the reverse complement.
AACTTAATAGAAAGAAGCAATTAGCATGTAATGAGAGAATTAATTTGGTAGTCCAATTCTTTATCTATGATTATGAAATTTGCATAAATATATTGGACACACAATCTGTTTTTTATATAAATTTTTTCATTTCATTACGTCCACAGTACTGAAATTGAAGAATTAAAAAGTTCGATTTTGAAATTGAAGAATTAAAAAATTCGATAAATGGGTGATAGTTCGGAGTATTTTGTTTGTAATATATCATAATTTATTTGCACCAATTAACATTTCTTTACACTATAATGAACCGGGTCGGCTCAATCAAATATGGGGCCTTGTGCAAAAGTTTGTGGGGCCCTTTGAAAAATGAACACAAACAACTATAACCCTCACAACACTAAGGAATAAAAACATGTATTTTTCTTTTGTCCCCCATCACTAGTTTGAAGAACTTTCAATAGATGAGCTGTGTATTTAAGTAGTGTGTGATTCCCAAAAACACTAAACATAAAGTCCATACAACTAAATTTGGATTGTTTGATTTTCACATCTCAGTTTTTGAGATTTAAGATGTGGACTTTTTAAAGGCTTTGTGGACTGATTTTAAATTTTGGGACCTTAATTTGGTTGGGGCCCTGTGCGGTTGAGCCACTCAAACATACCCTTTGCCGGGCCTGAATGAACATCATGAAAAGATAGATATTCTTAATTTTCTTCATTATCAAGACTTTCCCTCCACTCTTCATATTGATTTTTTGCAATTCGAAGTTTAAAATTAAAATAAAAGTTTTTTAAATTTTTATTTTTCTAACAGACGGTGACCAAAATTCAAATTCTTATAATCGAAACCTTAATCTTAACCAGAAAGCCAAACCCTTGAGGCACCAAGGTGAACCCATTGATTCACATTATAGTAGTGCTCAGAAATGCTTCCTTGCATAGGTTGATACAATAATGAGTTTTCCTTGCATATATGGAAAACTGAAAATTTGAAGTGTCACTATCACCATCTACTCTTCCTTACTATCACCATCCGTGAGACAAATCCACAGCCACCTACAACACTTCTTACTGTACCATTACATACATTTTTATTCTTAAAAATGACAATTAGGAAGGATCTTCCTTCGAGTTGGTTGCAACTTCTCTTGCAGCATTTCCCATTCCATATAGTTTTCTGGCATCGTTGAACTCCTGCGCAAGCAATGCGAATGAGGGATGCTGGCATCAAATGAGAAACTATGCACATTTAGCCTACCTCAGCTGAATGGAATTAGTGCTGCGGCCAACTGTAGACAATCCCAACAAGCACGAAACAGACTCCGTTGCCTTTTAGAGGGTGATCATGAATTGGTGATGTCCATACAAACACACATGAATTTGGGTCTCCAGATAGGACTCCTAATTGTGGACTTCATATACGCTTGCATAGCATCCTCGGATAGGTTGGGACACGTTGGGTAAGAAGTCTACCAAACTAGAACTTTATCAAAGCAGGTAGTGCAGCATATAGTTCAGACAAGCATTGGAAAATCCAATTCAGTAGTTGGTCTTTTGGCAGCTCCAAAAGAAGTTCAGCCTGTAGATTGAAATAAACATCAGGAGCAAGCACAAAAGTTCATTTATTCAAATTACAGGAAGACAATGACCTTAAGATATTCTGCTTGCTATATGTCCCTCGAAGTGAAAACTGAGAATGGAAAACTTCAGCCATTGAAATGAAATGCAAAACTAACTGTTCTACAGAGCTCTTGATGTCATCCGTGTAATGAAATACTTCATGAAAAAATTAGCCAGTTGAAGAAGAATCCACCAAGAGGCCTCTAATGCTAAAAAAGAAATGCATGACGAGAACTATAAAAAAGGTAATGCTGAAAATACGATGGTCCTGAAGGGAATGAGTTGCACTCCTCTTTTCAAGTTGCACGAGACACAAATCCGAGACTAAGTGCAACTCGATCTCGCGTTATATAGTAATCTATCTTCACCGTTCCCTTTGGGATATCCTTCTTATAGATATGAAAACACAAGCAGCAAACAAAAACACAACATCGTTCAATTTATTCATTGCAAACACAACCAATAAAAGGAGCTGATTTAACTAACATCACCTTTATTTGATTGTTTTCGAAAATCAAAACATTTCTGTGAATGTCGGATGTCATCGAATCCAGCATCAAACTGAAGATTTTCTTGTTCATGTTTGTTTCCATGACTACCATCTTCCCTGAAGCAAATATTCTTGAAATCCCCAGATCTGATGCCATTCTCCGGACATAAAGCTTCTTTAACAAAATCTCCATGGAATAAGGCTCTTTACCATATTGGCGACGAAAATTCTCCGAAAACTGTATTAAACTCCAAATGTCTGTTTCAGCCGCTTTTTCAGCTTCGTGCAGAATTTCCATGGGGTTCTCCAAATAATTGATGTATTCAGATGGAATATGTGGGTTTATATTAATGTCAAGCTGAAACATGAAAGTCAAATCATTAAAATGAGGTTCAGACATTCACTATACATAAGCTGGTCAGAAATCAATCAGACTTATTAAAAAATGAAGGTTGCTTGTATCTAAAATTACTGTGAATTTGGCACATTTCTTAACTTTTAAGAAAGCTTGTCCTCTTTGACCATATTGTGGAAATCTATCGCAGAATTAGGTTTTAACTTTTAAGCACTGTCAAAATCACTTGGGCATCAAATTTAGTAAGCGATTATGATTTCCTCATTCAAGTGTCCCTATATGAAGTTCATGCCCTGATATTTGCTAGTTAAGATGGTTAGTTTTCCCAGAACGCTCATTTATAAGCCATAAAAATATACCTGTATTGACTGGTATGGAACGGTTACTATTCTATGTTCTTCAACCTGTAGAAAATGAATAGAGAAGAATCAGCATTATGAATCAAAGGACTAAATTAGTCAACTTTTTAATTGAGGAGTTACATACCTTTGACAAACTTTCGAAAAGCATTTCAAAGAATAGATCGATCCCTACATTTCCAACATCCCCTGTTTGTTGCTCACCAAATATATTACCAAAGCCTCTAATACCCATATCTCTCTCTGCCAGTTGAAAACCCTGGCCAAGATTACGACATTCCTCGAGAGCTGCAAGCCTTTCCTAAATCGCATATAAGAAATTAGAGGTCACAATGCAATGCGCTGCTGGATAGGTAACAATACTAGAAATTATGTTTGGGCATTTGAGGAAAACTAATGGTCTACAAACTATAAATAACAAATAAGCCTACCAGTGCTTGTTCAGATAGTGATAATTTGTCAGGGTAGAACAAGTAGGCATGTGCTTCCTTATCTGAGCGTCCTACTCTTCCTCGCAGCTGATGGAATTACATAAACACATTACAAATTATTCCTTCCAAGTACAAATGAATCATGAGAGATAAAGTACAAAATATATTAGATATCATAAACAACTTATGCAAGCAGATGATCGGGAATTCATTGTGGTAATTAAGGTTTTATTAGTTCTTTAATTGAGTTAACATATTAACAAGGGAATTCAATCACCTGATACAACTGAGCCAATCCAAATTGCTGAACGTCCTGAACTATGATGGTATTGGCATTTTGGATATCAAGACCACTTTCCACAATATTGGTGCAGATAAGAATCTTGATACTTCCTTGAGCAAATCTTTCCATAGTATCCTCAAGCTGCTTAGAGTATTGCTGCAATCACGAACTACTTGGTTTAACTATATGAAGCGTTGATACTGAAATTAATACATTTGCATTCGAAATTCAGTTTGATGACCTTTCCGTGTGCAATGGCAATTTCAATATCAGGAAATGACTGTTCAAGAAACTCCATTACTTCCTCTAGACCTATGTGAAAGAGTGGCAATGAACCAATGATCAGTAGACACAAAATGAGAGAGAAATAGAGAGAGAGAGAGAGAGAGGCTAAACACTTGCCCATAATGCGTGGTAAAACATAAAAAACTTGTCCGCCACGGTCTAGCTCATATTTGATAGCCGATGTAACCTTTCCTTTCGTGAATGCTGACAGATGGGTCTTTATAGGAACTCTTTCAGGGGGTGGCGTTGAGATTAAACTGAGAACAACATGAAAATTTATATATGAGCATCTCTTTTCAAAGTTTCAGTTAGTAAGCACTAAAGGGCATTACAAAACAAATGGAGATGTAAACGACGTGTTGCAATATTGTAACTACATTAACCACCATGAAAATACCCTTACGGTTTTTAATTATTGAGTTATTAATATGTGTGCCAAGGAACTACATTATCATCAATTTATTATGATATCAAAATAGAACATGAATATTTTTAAGATAAAAAAAATCACCATCAAACTATCCAAGGAGCATGGAATTGTAACTTGAAAAAATAATTACTTCAATTTGCCATAGAAAGGTCTCATGTAAACAAATACTACTTAAGTTACCTGGCATCTCGAAAACCAGTCAAAGCCAGATAAAGAGTCCGTGGTATAGGAGTTGCAGATAGGGTTAGAACATCAACGGAAGTTTTGAATGAGGCGATTTTCTCTTTTTGCTTCACTCCAAATCGCTATGAGATTAAAGATAATTGTAGTACATGAGAAATCACAATCAGAAAAGGCAGCTACTACAGGGAACCATGTATGTTGCACAAAAGAAGCATAAATTATGTCAACAGAAAATTTCATCTTAGCTTTTGGTTAGGTGAACTTATTTTCTTTGAGGGTGTTCTTTCTTGATTAAATTGACATTAATTCTTATTCCAGTTCAACTCAATTTAGTCAATTTAGTTTAACCAATTTTTAGTTTCACAAAAATAGTAACTTCAGCTATGATCAGTTCAAGTGCATGTTTGGGTAGCTAAACTTATTCAGTTTAATCTTAAAAGAACACAACAGAAGTCATTTTATACAAAATATTGTCAACAAATATAACTGTATGAGTTAACTTGTTGCCACTTTCATAATTTCATGTCTCCTTCCATGGCAATAATAGAACCACATTTCTGGAAGATTTAACGGTGATTATGGATCACAAACCATTGGCATTGATATGTATCATGAACACAATTGAAGAGCCAAACCTGTTCTTCATCAACAACCAATAGGCCCAACTTATTGTAGACAACTCGACTTCCAAGAAGCGAATGGGTCCCAACAATTATATGAAGATTACCATCTTTGATCATCTCCAAATACTCATCTTTTTCTGCTTTTGTCTGCATAACTGAATAGTTATTTTAAAAGGCAGACTGAACTAGAAGAACGAATCTCAGGGAAATTACTGATGATATCTAACCTGGAATCTGCTCAGAAGTCCAACATTGATGTCAGGATAATTGGAAAATCGTTGTGAGATGACAGCATAATGTTGTTTCGCTAAAACAATTGTTGGTGCTAAGACCATTGCTTGTTTCCCAGCTGAGACCACACAGTAAATTGCACGTAATGCAACTTCTGTTTTACCAAACCCAACATCTCCACAAATAAGCCTATCCATTGGTGCTTCTCTCTCAGTCAAATCCTTTTCAACATCAAAAAATGCCTGCATTAAAGACCCCTCTTTAAGTTATACAAGATGAAGAAATGAGTTTGGGGTGGAGTAATGGAAAGCATTGCCAGTGAACACAAAGCACGAAGTAAAAGCCTCGACAGTCATTAAACATGAGGAAAACAATGTCACTGACCAAAATTCTGCTCATGTCAGACCATCAAACAGGAAAAATTCATTAAGTGTTGAAAACAAAACTGACAAATAATTTACCTGCTTCTGATCAGGTGTCGGCTCATAAAGAAATTGGGCCGTGAACTCATCCATAGCAGGACTCTTAGGATAAGGACACCTCTTTTGTTTCAACCTATGCAAATACAGCTCCATCAAATCCACAACCATTCTCTGTACAGCCACCTTCCCCTTCTTTCTTCTCTTCTCCCATAAACTAGTGTCACTTAATTTACTCAATGTCCTCGGTTTTTTTGTTTCATTTGGTCTGCAAAGAGAATATAGCAAATTGCCTTTTGTTAAGACTAAATGTTTGTACCCACGGAGTATCACCAACACATGAATATCAAGTGAGAATGTTGTTGGGCCGAAATAAAAAAGAAAAAAGGAACTAAGAGTGAAATGAAGGAGTGGAGTGGCGCGGAGCATACAGATTGTATCGGTATAGCATTCGGGAAGCTTGCTTTAGTGGTAGCTTGGCCATTCCATCCGCATACTCTATAAACACGTACTCAACTGGGTGGGAGCCATCCTTGGGAACATCAAATTTGATGCTGACAAACCTCCCAATCCCAACTTTCTTGTGTACAATATAATCCCCAGAAGAGAGAGAATAAGGATCAACCCTATAAGTAAAGGCGCCATCTTGCTTGGCCTTGTCTCCCTTTAACTTCTGTAAACCCCTCTGTTGCTGCTCCTTGACAAGCTGTATGTAAGTATCAGCCTCGTGAGGAGCCATTGCGGTCCCCCCGGAGACCTCCCTCCTGACATGGTCTCGGCGAATCCTGGCATTGAGCAGTGCTATGTCGTCAGTCTCTTCCTCAATCCTATCCCTTCGTTGCGCCAATTTCACAGCGACCGCTCCTGGCGACGCATATAGCGAACTCGCAACTGGTAGCTGACGCTTGATCTTTTTGGTGAAACTTGTTGGTGAGTTTTTCAACGGCGAAGTTGCAGAGGCAGGACGGATTGAGGATAGCAGCAGGTCAGGCTCAGAAATGGCAACCGGAAAGAGATGAGCCCTACATAACCACATGGTTTCTCAATTCAAAATGCGATGATGAGGAAAAAAATGAAGATGATTTTGGGAGGGTTTTAGATGCAAAACAAGGAGAATGAACAGAGCGGAGCCTGGCCGAGCCAGCACACCACGTCGACTCCACTTTTGCAGCCGACAATAGCGGATTTGGGAAAATTGGATATAATAATACACTGGTGCCAAAAATAAACAATCAATATGATTTTGTAAAAAATTAATAATCTCCCCGTCCTTTTACCTATGTTGTTGTTTTAGGTTAATTTAAATAAATTAAAATAAAATTAATACTAACGATTGAACAAATTTAATAAATAGGTGATTAGTATATTTTTAATAAAATTCGTACAAAAAGTAAAATTGGTAGATTATTACTAGTAAGAAATAAATTTTTTATTGATTATAATAAAGAAGTAATTAATGTTTGACATTTTAAGATAGTTATTGATATTAAATACGCATTGAAAATTACTAAGTGACAAATAAAAGTTGACAAAAAAATTCAATTAAATGACATGTAAAACAAGACAGAGGGAGTAATATAGGAACATTATCATTATCAGAATTTTAGTTGTTTTTTTGATAAAATTAATTATTGGATACGAATTGATGAATAAGAATTTAAATGTTATAACAAATAGTCCTCTAATTTCTGATTGTTATATAGTTTGTTTTCATTCGGTATTTTTTTTATAAATATCTAAAGATATTATTTTTTACTGATTTTAAATTTAAAAAATAAATATAAAATATTTTTAGAATATAAACTTATTATATATATTATTTATTCATGAGTAGCATGAGACACAATAAATGAATGTACGATTTGATAAAAAAAAAGTTGAATGCATAAAATATATGAGTAATATTTTTTTAATTGTTAAGTGAGATTTGATTCAAATTTGAATGATTCATATGCCAAATTGAGAATAAATAAATTACACATTATACATTATCATTTGGAGGGAAAAAAAATAAAAGTTTGGTTCACTGAGCACTTAGGTATCTTTTTGTTGTTGTTATTAAGAGCTATTAAGAGATAGTCTCTTATTAATTTAAGTCTTGTTTTGTTGTATTTATTGAGCTCTATTAAGAAGTATTTTCTTATTATATTAAGCATTTAGTGAACAAAACACTAGTTTTTTTCTTAATGGATATTTGAAAAGTTTAAATGATTTGTTATCGATTTTTTATTTGAAGTTCAGATGTATAGTTTTATAATTATATCTTTCTATTTTTTATATTTTTGGAATAACATCTAACGCATCTCCAATCTCATATCTTCGACTAGCAGCCTCAAAAGTCGCAACAGGAGCAGGAAAAATCACATTTATATAAAGTTCCTTGCTGAAGAGCGGTCCGAATTCACTAGCTTTTCTTTGCGTTCATTTGGCTCCTCATTGAACATGGCAAGCCCAAGATTGGAAAAGCTAGCTTTGAAATTCATGTTGAGTAGTACGTTGCTCGACTTCATGTCTCCGAAATTTAATTGCCGGTGAGAACGCTAAGCTCATTGCGTAACTAAAGAGAAAGGCGTTGTGTGGGGAGGCAAGGTCAGCAAGGGCGGAGAGCTCATTGCGAAACTTGGTGAGGGCGGAGTAGGAGGCAGCAGAGTCGATGAACTTGAGGGAAACAGACTTGTCGCATGAGAGAAGGCGTGGGTTGCGGCGAGGAAGTGGGCGTAGGCAAGCGGTTCAGGGCAGGGAAGCAGGAGTAGAAGGTGATGGTGCGGGAGCGGCGGAGGCTGTAGAGGAGGTACGGGATGAGGAGGTGGAAGACTATGGTGATGATGAAGAAGTATTATGTTGACGAAAATGATGATGAGAATAAGATAGATGGGGATAAGTGTTGTGCGAAAGCGTGTGGTATAACAAACACATTATTAATCTACTAATTGCAAAGAGTGATTTTCAAAAAAGATTAAAGAGGCACACTAGTCGATTTTGGAATATCCAATGTCCTAGACTAAAACATGCGTCGGATATTCCCAAGTATTTCTAGGCAGGATATCCTATGCAATTAACTGCATAATAACCACTACAATTATACTACCAAAACAAAAGCTACTTAAACAATAAAGAACAAAACATCTAATATTTATGAGGTTAAGCTAAATAGCCTACGTCCTCGTACACCATCACACACTTATATTTCACTCAAGAAGTATTATAAAGAGGGAAAAAGAGAATCCTTTAGCTTAATGAATGATTGTAATTAAGAATTGGTGCATTTTGATAAGGAAGAGGGGAGCTCCTTTTATATGAGTTTGAGGGGACCATTGTGCTCATATTCCATCAATGTGGGATTACAACAATCTCCACCTTGGCTAAAACCACATCCTAATCTTCATACTTTCTCTCTGTTTTCCTATCTCTATACATTTCCAAACGGAGAATCTTCTTGGCTAATCCCAGGTCCTTCATCTCAAAATCCGTACTTAAATGAAATTTCAGTAGTTCAATCTAACTCTGATCCTTGGAAAATCAAGAGATCATCAACGTGCAGAAGAAGATATATATAGGATCCATCTTGCATCTTGCAAAAATACACACAATCATCGTATTTGCTTATTGTGTACTTTTGCCCATCATGAACTTGTCAAATCACTTGTACACTTCCTTGGTGACTACTTTAGACCATACATCAATATCTCAAGTTTACAAACCAAATTTCTTTATCAGCAACTTTGAATCCTTCACGTTGATTCATGTAGATCAACCAATCAAATCCCCATGTTAAAATTCCATTTTCACATCCATTTGAACAAGCTTCATATCCAACAGTTCTACCAAAGCCAAACAATATTCTGATGGAGGAGTATTTTACAACTAAAGAAAACAGTTCATTAAAATCAACTCTCTCGTTCTGAGTGTAGCCTTTAGTCAGCAGTATGGCTTTGTAGCGGATATTGCACTTGTTAGAAAATCCTTCCTTTTTTGCATAGACCCATTTGCATCCAATCGCATTCTTTTCTTTTGGTAAATTAGACAGTTTCCATATCTTGTTCTTGTCAAGAGAGTTCATTTTTTCTTCCATGGAAATCCTCAATTTTACACCTTCTAAGTTCAAGACAGCTTTTTGATATGTGGCAGAAACTTCATGGATTTCCACTACAGATGCTTCATTTATTGTATTAGCATAACGAGTAGGTATTTTCTTTGTGTATTTTGGTCTTCTAGTTGTAATTAACTCAAGTTATTGTTGACGTTCCTCAGTTACGACCTCTTCTTCAATTCAACTCATCATCTATCACAGGAATCTTCTTAGTTGGTCGTATAAAAGTACTTGGTTCAAACTCCACCTGCTTTGGAGTACTCTCTTTTAGTTGCCCGTGAACCTGTGGCAATATCACAAATTCATCAAAGGTTATGTCTCGCCTAATATAATTTTTTGGTTTCAAGACACCAAAAGAGGTGGCCTTTGATTTCTAAGGTGATCTCCATGATGAGCGCTTTCTTCGCCCTCTTATCGAGCTTTGATCCTTTACATGATTGTAGATAGTGGAGCCAAATATATGCAAGGAATCACAATCAGTAACTGATTTTTCAAACCATTTCTCTAATGACGTCTTCCCTCTAATGGTGGTTGATGGTAGATGATTGAATAGATGGCACGCATACGCTAATGCCTTAGCCCAAAATTGTTTGCCCAAACCAGTATTGGACAACATACACTGAACTTTCTCTACCAAAGTTCGGTTCATACGCTCTGCCACTTCCATTTTATTGTGGTGTTTCTTGGACTGTCAAGTGTTAAATAATGCCTTCTTTAGCACAAAATTTCTTGAATGGATTGCTTTTGTACTCTCCTCAGTTATCTACTCAAAGGCATTTGATCTTCTTTTCTGTTTGAGTCTCCACCATCTTCTTCCAGTTTGTGAATACATTCAACACTTCATCTTTTGACTTGATAGCATACACCCATAGTCTTCATGAGAAGTCATCAATGATGGTCACAAAATAATGTTTGCCTCCCAACGACGACGTCTTGAAAGGTTCTGACACATCAGTGTGCACATAGTCCGAGATATCCTTAGTATTATGGACTGTCATACCAAATTTGACCATCTTCTGTTTTCTAATTACACGGTGTTCGTAAATTTCTAGTTTGCGAGCCTTGAATCTCTTAAGAAGTCCTTGGTCCGCTAATTTTTTAAAGGCTTTTCACCAAGATGTTCCAATCTCATATGCCACAACTTGTATGAGTTCAACTCCTGATAATCACTTGAAGCAGCACCTGCTTCTTTAATAAATTATACTACCATCATAGTAATACAAATTATTCCTCTTCCGGAATTCTCTCATTATAACAAGTGATCCTGAAGTTATTTTCAGCAATCCATACTCTGCTGACCGCAAGTATCCCATCACCTCCAGTTCTTCCCAAAAATAAGGTTATTCTTTATTAATGGAACATTGGTGACATTAGTTAGGATCCGCTCTGATATATCACAATTCCGCAATCGAATTGTACCATCCCCCATGTTTTCATAGGGCAATCATTTGTTGTGTGATCAACATTTCCTTCTTGATCTTCTAGCTCATAAAACAATTCTCTGTTGGGAGTTATATAGTGATTGCAATCTTAATATAGAAGCCACACATTGGATTATTTTTTTGTGACTGCTGCAACCAAAGAGTAGCCTCAGCCTTGATCATTAAACTCAGTTACATTGGAATCAGCAATAACTATACTTTTGTAGGCATTGCCCTTCAACTTTGGACAATCCTTTTTTAAGTTTCCTTTTTCTTAACAAAAGGCACATTCATCCTTGGTTAGCCTGCCTTTTGATTTGGATCTCCTCCTTGTACCTTTGCCATTCTTCTGCAACCGTCCCCTTATCACCACCAGAGCTTCAATTTTTACTTTGTCACTTTGCTTACTTTTTTTGTAAGCTTACAACTGTATAATGCTACACAGACCTCTTTTAGTAACAAGTTAGTTTTCTCATGGAGTATAGTTGTTTCAAGAAACTTATACTCCTCATGAAGAGATCCTAATAACATCAGCATCAAATCTTCATCTTCAAATATCACATCCAAATTAAGCAGATCAGAAATTAACTGCTTAAACTTTGTAATGTGCACATTAAGTGTGGTACCAAGAACATATGTGAAGTGAACCAATCGTTTCTTCATATATAACTTGTTCTGCATACTTTTCTTTATAACATTCTCCTCCAAGCCAATTCATAATGCATTTTCTGAAGTCTCCTTTGCAAATATGTACTTCAACTCCTTTGACAGGCATGATCGAATTATACCACACACCAATCGATTTAGCATTCTCAAATATCTTTCCTCCACATTTGTCTTCTCCTTTTCAATTGTGAGGTCTAGATCTTGTTTGAATAGTATGTCAAGAACCTTCACCTGCCACATGATAAAATGACCCGAGCCATCGAATACCTCCATTTAGAACTGTGAATTTGTCACCGTTGGTCTCGTTATATGGACGAGAGAGAGCTTCTTGAGACCACTAAAGTGGTTGGTGCTACTGTTATTGTCGACTCTTTCTTCTTTTCACTCTTTTCGGCCATTAATTTAGTAGCTTTTCAACAGCCACAACTCCAATAGCCCAAAAATTATTTTATAATGTGGAATATCAACTTTCATCATAATCACAGAGCATATGAGAACATTGGCTTCTGATACCAGTTGTTGTGCGAAAGCGTGTAGTATAACAAACAAATTATTGAATCACTAATTGTAACAAGTGATTCTCTAAGAAAGATTGGAGAGACACATGGTCTACTTTGGAATATCTAGACAGAACCACCCTTCGGAATATCTCCAGGTATTTCTAGGCAAGATATCCTATGATATTAACTGCACAATATCCATTATAATTATACTATCAAAATAAAAGCTACTCAAATAATAAAGGACAAAACACTCAATATTTACGAGGTTCAGCCAAATAGCCTATGTCTTCGGACACCATCACACACTTATATTTCACTCAAGAAATATTAAAAAGAGGGAGAAAGAGAATTTTTTACCTTACTAAATGATTGTAACTAGGGATTGATGCATTTTGGTATGCGAGAGGAGAGCTCCTTTTATATAAGTTTCAAGAGATCATTGTGCTCACATCCCACCGATGTGGGATTAAGCTAAAATACAACAAGAACCCTTGGTCAGGGTTAGAGTTAGCGTAGTGTCGATCCTTGTGAATCTCCGATTGATTGGGTGGTATTTCCAATTCATCTTTCGTCATAGGTGACTTCCTTTCCATGGTATATATTCCTCCACACAAGCGGCTCTTAGAAGATAATTACTAGGCGGACCCATCACCGACACTACTTATTCCATAGTTCAATTTGAGCCTTGTGTTGTTCAAAGTCTAAATTTGATTGGAAAAATGAAAGGCATAGACATAAGCTTATAAACAGGGAGATTATTTATACAAATATTGGTGTTTCCAGATGGTTAACTGTTGGTGTGTCAAAGGTCTGTCGGTGAAGGTGATGAGTCTATTGCAAAATGAAAATGCAATAGCGATAGTAAATAGAGGGATGACGGTGATAATGATTACTAATAAATGAAGAAGCTTCAACTTCAGTTTCTTATTGATGATGATGATTTTGGTGATGGGATCCAATGTCATTGGTGGAGTTTTTTTATTTTTTATTGACTAGTTGAAATTCAAGGTAGAAAAATATGGATTAAAGTAAACTATTCAGCAATCGGATTGGACATTGATTTTTTGTATTTTTTCTATTATGTCTCATGTTACATATAAATAAATAATCTATATTTAAAAAGAAGTTTATATTCTAATCATAATTTTATTTATTTTTTAATTGTGAAAATGGTGAAAATAGTATGTTAAGATGTTTAAAATAATGTTATCAAGTGAAAGTGAACCATTCAACAATAAAAACTCATATATGGTCTGACCATTTGTGAGACCATTCAAATTCTCATTCAGTATTCAACATCCACCGCATAATTTTACACTATAGAGCCCAACAAGAATAACAAAATGTGAAATTAGTTACTATAGTTCATCGGAGTTTAGAGATTTGTTTGAAACCCTAGCTCAGCAAGACACAAGGTTAGTGATCTACTCCCTCAAACATATAGATATCAGGACCTGTTGATTCACCTGGGAACCCTACTTCCTGATTTTTCAATTTTATTTGATGTCTTGATTGCAAGTATTAGTTTATATTTGGGTAATTTAATTGATGTCGCTATGACGAATCGATTATGGTGAGATTATTAGGCATTGAAGAGGTATTTCGTGAAGTCAATAGTTATGTCTGTTCGGATTTACAAGATTATCTTGTTTTGATGGAGAATTTTGGAATAGGGGTTTAATGGAGCAATCTGCGTTTGTAGCAAACGTTCTTTGTCAGATTTGATTTTTGGGTTTTTGGCGTCTTTTCTGGTTTCTTTTTTTACTTTTGTTCTAGTTTGAGGTCTTGGAGTAGCACCTATGAGTTCTTTATCAGATTTGATTTCTGGGTTTTTGGTGTCTTTTCTGGTTTTTTTTTACCTTTTGTTCTAGTTTGAGGTGTTGGAGCAACACCTATGAAAACTCAAGTGTTGTTATTTTTTTATCACTTCAAATTTTTTCTGTTTCATTAATCTTCTGTCCCAGTGAAGCAACCAGGGCCTGCAACAATACAGAAGCCAGTCAAATTACAATGTAAATTATTTTTATTTTTGTATCCGAAAAACAAAAGACTGCATCACATTACCTTATATGATTTTATTTATATAGAATATGTCAAGTTAGACACTGATTTTTGAAGATCCTATGGTCTGTTTTCATCTCTTATGCTTTTTAATATTCATGATAATCTTGGTAAGTTCAGACATGGATTCATCAGTTGAAAATTCACGAGCTAGTTGGAGGGATCCAGGACTTGATAAGTGTTAGAACAGTGTATTGAGGAAGTTACACGAGCTGGTCGGTTAGAAACTAGCTTACAACTAAATCATGGACTCGAGTTTGTGATGTAATAAAGGAAAAATTCAACATACAGTTTCATCAAAGACAGATGAAGAATCGTTATGATCATCTGAAAGAAAAGTATCAGGAGTGGGTGGCTCTCACGAATAAGATGAGAAATTTATATAATCACATAACCAATAGTTTCAACGGTGTTCTTAAAGCGCGATTTGCTATCTTGAAACGAATGGCCCCATTTGACATTGATACACAGAGAGATATTGTTATTGCGTGTTTTGCAATACCTAACTACCTGAGAATGCAAAATATTAGCAACGAGTTATTTAACCAGTTTGAACAATCAGATATTATTATTGACGAGGAAGGAGAAGCGAAACATGAATGTGATAACGGAGCACAAGGTCCTTATTGGAACACAGAAGATCAGCAATTTATGAACAACTTGAGCGATGAGATTGCAAATACATTATCTAGCAATTTATACTGATACAAGCAAATATTTTATTTTGTATATTTTTTTATTACACTCATGTTTCGCAATACTAAATAATTTTTATGAACATTATTATAAATTTCAATTATATTTTCATATATATTTAAAACTTATAAATTTTTTAATTTATGAAAACAGCTTGTAAATCATTCAACAATCAGCATTTAGATGTGTTATAAAGTGATTTACTAAATAAAATAAATCATTCAGTAATCAGCATTCAGATGTGGTCTGACCAGTGGTTTGACCATTCAGATTCTCATACAGCATTCAACTTTTAATTTTACAGAACAACACCTTAGATGAACACTACTCTGGCAACATTAGACGACATGTAGAAGGTGATCCTACCTCCATTTAGAAAGTTCATAGGCAAGAAAAACTTACGAGGAGCATACCAAAAAATTTAAAATTTAAAGTTCGTATAAGTATTACTTTTGATCCCCTATAGATGTAAACATAGATGTATATGTATTATTTTTTATCAACATGTCACTGCTGACATTTTTTTAATGAAAGAAGCTATTATCTACAAAAATTAATTGTATTATACAGTTTATATATTTGGATATAGTAAACAAACATATGTTGATGTGTGATGAAGGAAAGGTCGGTTCGGAAATTTAATTATAGAGTTGGGACGAGTATGGATACCAGAGCCGCGTGTCATAATCTAAGCTTGTCCGAAATATTGTTATGTTTATGAACATTTCTTTTCTTTAGTAAAATGTTGTATGTGAGAATAAATAGTAGTCATATTTATTCCCGTGGGAATGAAAATAATCTTATTAGCTTTTTATGGAGGAGTGGATAGTCTAGTGTTGTAATTAAACTATTCCATTCGGGTAAAGTGTGTTCTTTGAGTCTCTAATCTTTACATAGGCATGATCTCGTGCCTATTTGCGTTGTAATCTTTTACTATATCAATGAAATGTGCCTTTAATCTTAATTCAATGTCTCAACTCACTTGATTTAAGTTATAGCATGATTTGTGCCCCTTTTTGCGTATACATTATTTATACGATCGTTTGCCATCTTAAAAGTACTTGAGTTGCGTGATAAAGACTGACTTGCTGCCTCTTTTGAGCCAAGAAGTGTCGTACAAACTATTTTGAGAGCTAGCCCGTGACAATTGGTATCAAAGAAACGTTACACCACGGTGTCAATCATAAAGTCCAGCAAACAGATCACTGTGCTCGAAGGCAGGTGTGCGTAGCTCAAGTTTTTTTTTAATGATTTTTATTGATGACCTTTTTAGCAAATGCCTACATAGTTTAAATTGCTCTATGAGCATTACATTTGGGCTTTCGAGCAAAATGCTAGACCAATTGACCTGCAACCTACTAACAAAGGCTGAGCTGGGGAAGGTGAGCCGCACGCAACCAAGGGACAAGCGTCCAAACACCAGGCGTTGCAGCGGCCCTGTACGGGTCTGACGCGGGGAACTCTGAACGCTGTCCACGAGGCTACTGGCGTGACACCACTCCCAACGTGTCCTCTAGAGCTGCAGGAAAGGAGCCTCTGAGCTCTGCTGACTGCTGTCGCAACAGAGGATTGAGCAGGAGGACCAGGGCTCGGCAGGCGAGGATGGCCCTGCCACGCTCCGACGCGACAGGGCACACGGCCTGCACCCGGAGACCGATGCGCTGACCACGCCATGCCGTTGACCAAATGAGACTCGACGGCAACCGGTGATGGTAGCAGGGGAACGGCTCGCCGGAGGTCGAGATCAGGGCAGGACCGAATCCGCTGCATAAGAGATTTTGCTGCCGACCACAAGTGGATTCTGATTGGCTAGCTCGAGGCTCCGCCACCCAAGCAAACACCGCTGCACCCAGCCACCAGGTTCCCCTCTGCAACCTCGGCCATCACAGTGTTGACCCGATGGAACTGCTCATGGGGAGGGGACATCCGTTAAGCACCAAAAATTTGCCCGTTGCTTGAGGCATCGACGATGGACAGAGGTCACGCCAGAGATCCGGCTCCAAGACTTCAGGTAAGACCATCCGCAAAGGTCGGTCATTGTCGGGCCTTCACGGTTTGAAGTCCCTTGACCGGGCGCAAGTAGGTCCAACAGGAGAGAGTTGTGCTGAAGGATAGCCTCACTCTTATGGAGCGAAGACTCCGGCCTGAGAAACAGCAGCGGCCTGGCGCGCGAGCTCACCGCGTCATGAGCTCGAGGAGGTGGCCAGACTCCATCGGGCTGAATGGCGACGACAAGGCGCAAAACAAGAGGATTCCTCCGACCACTGAGTGGCCAAAACCGAGGTACGGGATAGAGGATCAGTCGCTCTGTACCACGACCAGAGTGAATGTCGTCAGCGGCGCAGCCTCGCGGGGCCAAAACACTGTGCTGGCCAAGGGCTTCGGTTTGCTGAGTGCTGAGGCAGGGGCTGACTGAGGGAAGGGCGTTAGAGCAGCAGAATTCCTCCGTTCGGGCTGTAGCTACCGAACGAGGCGGTGCTTGCTATTAGGTCCAAGCCAGTCTTGCCGCGCGGGAGGAGGGGCCAGGGCCAGAACGAGCGAATCACCGTGGACGGGGATTCAGGCCTCCACGACTTGACTCACTGTCCGGCGAGGACATCCACCGAGCACAATGCTCAGGGAGGGACGCCACCATGAACGAGAGGCCGGTGGACTGCTGGGGATGGATGGCAGGGCGGTAAGCTGGGTGGCGGGGCAGTAGATGTGCGAGGAGGAGGGCCTGCCCCCACCCTCCTCCTCCACCTCCGATGGGGTTTTTAGAGAGAAGTAGGAGTGTTTTTTAGGTAACTTTTTCAGCTTTAAAGTCGAAACTAGCTCAAGTTAATGTCATATCAAATCGAGATTTTGAGAGATCGGATACAATAACTCAAAAGGATCTGCAGCGATCTCAATGGAACACCATCGAGTAACTTCCAAAATAGGGAATCATCCCAACGGGAGCAGCTCGTGAGTATTGAAAATAAAATTGTTGAGCTAGAAGATTTGCTAGTGGGCATGACCTAAGAAGCTCATAATAAAAGAATATGAGCCTTGAAGGCTCAATTTGGCGAGTTCAAACAAACTTGTGAATAGAAGATGAGTGTAACCCGTCAAATAGACTCGGTGTTAGCGAAACAAGACGAGTCACAAAATAATACTCATGAGGAGCTTGACGGAAAGGCGATCGAATTAAATGAGAACACCAAGGAAGCATTTTCTATTTTGAATAACAAGTTGAAAGAATTATTGCTCAATGTGAATTTTGTCACCCGAGTTGTCTACAATCCTCTGATACTTCAAAAATTTAGGAGCCTACGAGTTCCAGAACTCCAACTCTATGGTGGTGAACGAAGTGCCAAAGATCTGGATAACTTTCTGTTCGATGTGGAATGATACTTTTGTATGGTAAAGGCAGAAACTAATTAAAGGGAAATTAACGATGTCAACAATATACCTTATTGAGTAGGCAAAAGCCTGGTGGAGGTCAAAATATGAGAAAATTCAAACCAATCGATGTGCTACAAAGATGTGGAAAGACTTCAAGAAGAGTCTAAGAAACCAGTTCTTCTCTAAAAATATAGATAATAATGTCCTTAACAAACTTGCACATTGACACTGCACACCCTATCCCGAGCGCCAGCCTTGTTATCCATTAACGGCAGATTTCATAGTAATTGGTTATAAAAGCATACTAATTTTTATGATTAAATTACAAATTAATATTAGAATAATTTAATTAAGCTATTTAATGAAGAATGCATTTCAATATGTGCAAAAAAATGTTATTCTCATGCTTAGTGTCACGGTCGTAGTGTAATGACTCATACTTCTTATTTCTTTTGACGCACTTTGGGATACATAAGATCGTGCGGCACTCAAATCTTCACTCATCAAGGCCATTCTTCTCAATACTAACGGTCTCTTTACTTACCCGATCTTTGAGGGAGATACGAAATTATAAATAACCACCCATCATTGAGTGACTCGTGAGAAGATCTCTATAAAAAGATGCACTTATTCAGTCTGGATATCTGATGATCCATGAGACCCATCATCGGGTATCGCATAGTCAAGTCCTCGGCTAATGTATAAGACTCAGTTTTCAAGTTTCCTTCCGATTTCAAAATCACATGAGAAATACAATCTAATCCAAGGATTCATCTAGTTCTTTATGTTCATTATAAAGAGGCTAAGGGATCTTCACATATCTAGTCTCGACTGGCAACTCGTTGCGCGTCTTCAGGGTCCCACACCTATTTGAACGACATTCATAAGCTCGATACCTTATGGAGACCTTCGATGCTTGCTAGACTATTGAAGGCCCATCCTCATGTCTCACATGGTTGGGCTCACTTAGGGTTTGCATTCGAATATTTACCCTGGGGTGGCCGAACTTACCATCACTCCCCTACAGATCTAACATAACTTTTTCCATTCTCTTGTGAAGAAACATCATCACTGTTTTTCCTTACATACTAGCTCTTTAAGGGCAACCAATTATCTGATTTATGCGATCCAAATACCGTTAGACTCGTATTGAAGTGTAGTTTCACAATTCATTATCAAGTTCACTACCTGACTTTCTAAATATCCAATACTTAATAATTATGAAAATATCACTGAGACCAAATTTACCTTCATTGGCAATTAAATTTGAAGGTACAATTGCAGTTACTTAGATTTTTAGTTAAGTTTCCTTTAACAAAAATCTTGCAATTTATGAATAGAAAAATGACAACCTCAAAAAGAATGACAACTTACTTAACTGCTCTAAGTAGAAAAGTTCTCATTCAAATTCAAAAGTTTAGAATCTGGAAGGCTGAAAGGCCTTTTCTTTTTATACCTTTTGAGCAAGCTTTTCCAAGTAAAGACTTAATTGCTTTGCTGATAAACTACTAACAACACAGCTATATACAGGTAAAACACAACAGCATTCCTTATTACGCATTGATGTCTGATCTTTTTGATCTGGCACTGTTGATTTCTATTGTTCCTGGATAGGCCAATCTGGGGAGGCTATAATCGTCTGTTGCTGAAACTGGTTGCTGCGGATATAGTGTGGGAGGAGGCATGAGATTACGTTGAGCCGGAAGAGGAGGGACTGCATTGTATTTGTAGGGGTCATCGGATAAACTGCAAAACAGGCTATTTCCATCAAGAGAAACCAAGAGATAACATGATAGTTGAGCTGTATGCATGGACATTTTGATAACCAACATTAATCAAATAGGCATACTCAAAACTTCTTTAGCTAATATACATTAGGTGACCTAGTAAGTAGTAACAGACACTAGCATTGACAAAAACCAACTGTAAAGGCGAAATGTATGCAAAAGATACCTTGTACTCTTGTAGAAAGGGTCGTAATCATCTAAACTTTCATCCAACCGCTGCTTAGGTCTCTGTGGTTGGGGAGTGGACCAATTACTAGGAGCAGGTAACTCATCCGAGAAATATCTTCTTCTGATCAACTGATTAGTAATCATATTAAGACAGAAGTGGGGAAAAGCGTAGAAACCAAAATGTTCAGTTAGTTGAAAAGACAGACCAGGCGGAAAAACTTCACCACAGCTACTTGTCATACCTGGATTCTTTTGCAGCCTGTCCACGTCCGCTACATAAATGATTCAGTTTGTTGCAGGCCATTTTCAGCAACAAAACTTTGTTACATTGACCAATTCACAAAAATCATGATATTTCAATATTTCACTGCATCTGAAAGTAAGAACACACTATAGAAAAAAAAGAAAAGGAACGCTATGTTTTAAATATCCCAACCAGTGCTATTATTAAACAGATAATGTGCCACAAGTGGAACCAAGAGTTTAGTTGCAATTCCTGAACTCCAAGGCTTAGTTCCATATGCCCAAAAAATATATAAAGTGAAGTATTTAACTTCCATACCTAGCTCCAACAAGTGGAAAATAAAGCCATTATGATTATTCAAAGTCATACTTCACTCATTTTTTGGGGAAGTGATAAGTTGTTTCTCCACCAATTTCCTTTAAAAATTCAATAGTTGGTTATCCAGACGGGGAGTTAAAGAAATCCAAAATCAATTGTGGCATGTGAGGTTTGATTTCTTACAGCAGTTAAACCTCCACTTCCGGGAAAACTTTCTACCAGAGGAAGTTCCTCACTGGATGCTGATGGAAGTATACCCTGCTTCTCCACCCATTGACGAGCTATATCAACAAGATTTCCACTACTCCCTCTTGGGCCTTCACGGACAGCAATGTCAGCTTTATTACCAATCACAATGTATGGAACAAGCAAACCGCCAGGACCTCCATTTCTCATTGGAGCTGTAAATGTTCCAGTTGTAGCAATCTCAGAAGCAGGGCCGGTCCTGACATTTCAAGGGCCCCGGGCGAAATGGAATAAATGGGCCCCTTCGTCGGTCGCCGCTCCGCCTGCTATCTGTCCTATGACGGTGTACACTGAGTTTGCTGGCTCGTTGGTGGTGGCAACTGCTGCTCCTTCATTGGAACTATAACTAAAACAAAGAAAGCAGAACAAAAACTCTTAACAACCAATATTTGCCTGTGATGAAATGAACACTTGTAGGATGAAAGAAACTGCTGGAAGGACATAATCCATGCTCTTGGAAAGGGAAGTTTGTTACCGTGCTATTGTTATCATAAGTACTGTGCTATTGTTACCGTGCTCGTAATAAACCTGTGTACACATAATCCATTCTTTTAACATGGATTATCATAAGTACCGTGCTATTGTTATCATAAGTACCGTGCTATTAAAAGAAACAATAGAAAAAGTAGGATGAATACTTGCGTAGGTTTCCAAAGACATAATCCATGAGTCTTAATGACGAAAAGGGAAACAAATGAACACACACAACATGGGCCCCTGTCTGCTCGGGGCCCCGGGCCACCGCCCATATGGTCCTCACATAGGGCCGGGCCTGCTCAGAAGCCCGCTTTAGCAAACTAGTTTTGGTTCTTCTTTGGGAAAGATCATGGACAAAAATAACACCTGGAACAAAGTGTAAAGGCAAGTGAGAAGAAATTATCACAACTAAAAAACATGCACAATTTTTTAATTCGGAGATCGAACTGATTAATAATCAAGTGATTGATCTAGAATTCCAAGTCACACTGTTTTAGCAAGCCCAAAATTATAACAGGGCACATTAATGTACACCAAATAACTCAGACCTTAATATCTATAGAAGACTGCATAAATTGAATGTGGTCACACAGACAAGCAGTATATTGCACAGCACAACCAAATTTTACCATTGATTTGTGAGTAAAAAAGAGAGCGACAATCCTCGTAACTGTCATGTCCCGACACATCCCAGAGTTCAATAAAGAAATCTCTTTCGGTGTCACCTTTTGTGCTACTTAATGAGCTTCCAGAATTTCCAAAGGTAGTATGTTGGCAAATGGCAATAAATTGAATAACAATTCCCATTTCCATGAAAAAGGAAAAAAAGAGATAATTATTTAAAAACCTTAACCACCAGATTCAAGAGAGAGAAAATGGGGGACATGACCTACCTTCACTCCTGCTGTACACCCACTGAGAAGCAATCCGATATAAGGATTTAATGTATATTTTTAAAATTTTGTGTAAAAAGTAGAATTAATGTATTATTACTGGTGTATAATTACTTTTTTGATTGATTATCATTAATATTTGATTTTTTAAAATAGTTATACATATTAAATATATATTAAAAAAGTGTTAAGACAAGTAAAAATAAATAAAAAAATCAATTTAAGTGATACTCCCTCTGTCCTCTTTTACATGTCATATAATCGAATTTTTTTATTTACTTTTACTTGTCACTTAATAATTTTTAATGCATATTTAATATCAACAACTATCTTAAAACGTCAAACATTAATAACTTCTTTATCATAATCAATAAAAAAATCATTCATCACCAGTAATAATCTACCAATGTTACTTTTTGTATGAATTTTTTTTTAAAAATATCAACCACCCACTCATTAAATTTGTTCAACTCTCTAGCATTTACTTCATCTTAATCTACTCAAATCAATCTTAAACGATATGTATTAGAGGACGGAGGAAATGTATTATAGGACGGAGGGAATAAGTAAAAGACTAAAGAAAGAGTATAAAAGTTTACAATAGTCGACAGCAACTCGGAAAGATTGAGGAAAGTAGAGTCGTGACGGATTAATCGAATGATTTTGGCGTGGGCTGGCGGTGTTGAAGCAAAATTATTGGTGGGAGAATGTTTGCCGATTGGCTGGCGTTGGGCCCGCCAGCTGCCATCGGAAATTCAAATGCTACCAAACCTATCAATATGAATGTGAAAAACCCCTGGGCTTTTGCAGACTCTAATGCGGGTAGGTAGCACGAAGCTCCATGTAAAAAAAAGCTAGATCCAATCTTATAGGAGCATTTATAGAAATGGACGTTTACATTCTGATTCATCTATGTAGCACATATATTAATACAAGTGATAAAAATTTAAAAATCTCAAAAAAAAAAATTAATTTTTTATAATTAATTAATTTAAAATTTTATTTATGTAATATTAATCAATTATTCATTTGATGAATATAACAATATGAAAATAACACCTCAATTGACATAAACTAACAAAGACTGAATTCAAAACAGGTCAACCCTAACTATATTAAAAAGTATTATAACAAACTTCACACAAACTTGAGTTTGAGTATGGTTCAACTTTCATCACCCAAATTCATTTCATAAACTTTTAACCCTGAAACTCAATCCAATTCTACTAATTTAACCCAAATTACTTACCGCTATCCGTAGACACAGTCAAACACTCACAAATCCAACCTACCTGTAGGTTTCGCATGGGATTTTTTTTCTTTTTTTCTAATCTATCTTTTTTTTTTTCCTCGTTTACTATCATTTTTACACTCACTTTTTATTTTTTACCCACTATCCTATTTAGGATCAGTATTCGGTGCAATCATGCTAGTTGACTGCGATTGTGGTTTTCAGCAATATCGGGATAGTTTTATACAATACAAGAATGATTTTACGAAAAACATAAAAGTTGTATCTAGATGAGACATATGTCACTTATATATTGAATAATAAAATTGAATACTGCATCGTTTCAAATGACTGTAAATTGTTTGACTGCTCTGAATTTTAATCCCTATTTTCAGATCTTTACTATTATGAAGTGTGACGATGATGGATATTTTGGCACTTGTCAACTGTGAAAAATTTCTAAGGCTGTGTTTGGTTTGAGGAAAGTTAAAAGGGAAAATGAATCCCTTAAAAAATTCATCTTATTTTACTCTGATTTGGTTTGAGATGAAATTTTTTATAGAAAATATTAAAACATTGTTTAATTTAAGCAAATTTTCTAAAAGAAACTTTCTGGTTCATAGCTATGAAATGGGTAGCGTGGAATGTGCATGTGGGCAGCGTAGCTGACTAGTTGTTGCAGAAAGTTGAAAATGGAAGAACGATGAGCAGATAAGAACGATATCCAATCCGTCCTCCCTGTCCCTCCTATTCATATCAATCGCCAATCGGCAGCGTGTACTGTACATAAACCAATGATCATCGTAACAGAGGGCCAAACAAATAAGCCAGCTTTCACCTGCGTGCTCTGCTGGATCCTGATGTTTATCAACCTCCTCATCGATCAAGCCCGCCACTAACACCTCTTCTTACCTGCACGATCATCATCATCGTCCAGAGTTTGACATACCCATTGGCAGGAGAATGAGCTTCCGGGAGGAGAATGAGGAATCAGCCCGAGATTTGCGAAAGCCATTTCTGCACACGGGAAGCTGGTACCGCATGGGATCGGGCCACTCCAGCGTCATGACCTCCTCCCAGTTGGTTATCAGAGACAGCTCCATCTCTGTTGTGGCTTGCGTCATGATAATCGCATTGGGTCCTATTCAATTTGGTTTCACTGTACGTATTTCTGCTAACTCCATTTTTTTCATGCTTAATCTTGCTGATTCTTGCTTGTCTTGATTCTCAAGTGCGGCTACTCCTCCCCGACCCAATCCGCAATTACTCAGGATCTCAATCTCACAACATCTGAGGTCTGAATTTCTTAACTTATTATTGATATGGACTTCTTTGTCAACTGATGGACAAAACACCAATCTGCAGTTCTCTCTGTTCGGATCTTTATCGAACGTGGGTGCTATGGTTGGAGCTATAGCAAGCGGTCAAATATCTGAATACATGGGTCGAAAAGGCGTAAATTGCTCCTACTCCATTTTTTATTTTAATCCTGGGTGCATTGCATATATGTGGATTAGTTTTCCTGGGGTTTCACTTTTGTATATTTGTACGCAGTGTTTAATGATTGGTTCCATTCCAAACATTATTGGCTGGCTGGCTATAGCATTTGCAAATGTGAGCTCACTCTTTTTTTTTTTCTTTTGCTATCTTCTTAAAAAAAACAGCGGACAAATTTCTATATGTCTCGCTGCTGAAACTGAAAGGCCTAATATGGGAAGGAAAGAAGCTGTTTCTGTGCACCCATGTTTAAGCTGATATAGCTGCTTTCATTTTAGGATTCTTCATTTCTCTACTTGGGAAGGCTGCTGGAAGGATTTGGTGTTGGCATCTTCTCATATGTGGTGAGGACCCACCCAGCATTCATTCCATTTAGTATATACAAGTCATGAATCTAAAGAAGTGAGATAACAAATTTTAACCTGTGCAGGTGCCTGTATACATAGCTGAGATAGCCCCACAGAACCTCCGTGGTAGCTTGGGTTCAGTTAACCAGGTATCAAAAACTTCATGAACTGATACTCTTTTGGTATTTTTATTTCTTTTCTGATTCAGACAACATGATTTTATTTTTTTCTGGGAATTGTAGCTTGCTATAACTGTCGGCGTACTCATTACTTATCTGCTTGGACTATTTGTTCCATGGAGGATACTGGCAGTTTTAGGTAATTTCCCACTTTGGATACATAAATTCAGTTCCATTCTTGTATTTGTCAAGAGAAATTGTGAAGCCTTCATTTAGAGCAACTGCTTTAGGATCATATCATGCCACATGTGAAATATCCGCTGAGTCTTAAACTTTGGCTTGTCTCTTAATAAGAGGTTTAGTCTCAAATGGTACCTTACTCCACATTTGAAAAAAAAGAAACAATATTCGAGAATACTCAATGTAATTGTAATACATACAGTTTTTCTCTATGGTGACAAATGCAACATGCATGGTAAGGATAAAAATTACCTTTGAACTTTTTCAGGAGTTGTGCCGTGTGCACTGTTGATTCCAGGCCTCTTTTTTATTCCAGAATCTCCGCGATGGTTGGTAAGCATTACAAAATGTATAATTTATTTTACATTTTGAAGTCGGGGTATATGGGTTTGGGTAATCTTCTGTCACAAAAATAGGCGAGGATGGGAATGTCAGAAGACTTTGAAGCCTCAATGATGGTTCTCAGGGGATTCGACACTGACATTTCTGCTGAAGTGAATGAAATTAAGGTACTTTGTGAAATAGAAGTGCTTCTTGCAAAAGAAAAACACAAAAGGTCTGGCTAATCAAATTTGCACAAAAATACAAAAGCAGCTTTGAAGTGATAAATGTTATGCAGAGATCAGTAGCATCCACACGGAAAAGTAGCATAACGTTTGCCGAGCTTAAGAGAAGAAGATACTGGTTTCCACTGACGGTTGGTAGTCAATGCCCTTCCATATAAATAATTTCATCATGTCCTACCTTCTTCCCTTCACTTATGTTTACTTCAAGCATTACAACTCTCTCTGACCAAGATTTTAAAACAACAAGATTTGTCTGTTGAGCAGATTGGAATCGGATTATTAGCTCTTCAGCAACTCACTGGAATCAATGCCATCGTCTTCTATTCCACCAGTATATTTGAGGCTGCAGGTAATCTACACTCTTTCTCTTTCCATCAAAGCTATGACTGCTTTGTTCAGCTAGATTCCCGAATCATTGATCCACTGGACAATGGCAGTAATGCTGAACTCAACATGGCTTAATCTCTTTTGTTCATCAAGGGAGAAATCTTCTTATGTGGTGGCTGAATAGTACTGCACTTTATTTTCAGGGATTACAGCAGGTAATTTAGCCACTTGTGGCCTCGGAGCCATTCAGGTCTGCCTCGAGTATCAAAGGCACTCTAATAGGCTCTGTCATGAATTCTTCTTAACCACTGATCTCTTATGTCCAGGTCCTTGCTACTGGAGCTAGCGTGTGGTTGGTGGACAAGGCAGGCAGGCGTCTTCTACTTATGGTGCCCCTTGCTGTAAATCTGTATTTTCCTTTTGCAAGTTAATCTTGTTCGGCAACTAAAGACAATTAGTTTTTCCTTCAGGTTTCCTCTTCGGGAGTCGCATTTAGCCTCCTTATCACTGCCGTGGCATTCTACATTAAGGTAACTACTCAAATAAGGCAATGGAGATCTGAAAGTAGTGAAAAATAAGACTGAGGAGAGCTCATTTTCACATGTTATATTTCTTTCTTGTGTCTGTTCTGAGGTATCAGGATGCTACATCGGAGGATTCAAGTCTATACAGCATAATGAGCTACATAACACTGTTTGGAGTTGTGGTATGTCTTCAATGCTTGTGTTCATAATCATGTCTTTGCTCACTAGAGGTTATGTAAGATCCAGTTTACTCACATGGCAACACAGACAACAGTATTATCCTTCTCTTTAGGACTTGGAGCTATTCCGTGGGTAATAATGTCTGAGGTACACAAAAATGTAGCTTTGGTTCTTATAGAAAGGCAAAAAAAAAAAAAAAAAAAAAAAAAAAAGGGAAGATTAAAGTTGCAAGATTCTACAAATGTGATGCAGATCTTGCCAGTCAAGATAAAAGGACTTGCCGGAAGCGTGGCCACCCTAACCAATTGGCTCATGGCATTTGCAGTCACCATGACTGCAAACTTGCTCTTGACTTGGAATGAAGGAGGTATATGTGACACCTTGCATTTTTGCCTCGCGAATGCCTTTCGCTTCTCTTTCTTTATCGACAACTTCTACACTGACTGATCTAATCTGCTAATCACGCAGGTACTTTCACAATATACACCCTTTTGGCCGCATTCACCGTGTTATTTGTTACTTTGTGGGTTCCGGAGACCAAGGGTAGAACCCTTGAAGAGATTCAACAGTCATTCAGATAATATTCCTACTCCATGAATCAGTCAGTGCGTAAACGCGCACACAGGATTAATATCTACCAAAACCATAAAAAATTGTATTTATATCTTGACATGGAGGCTCATCAATCACAGGATATCAGTGATGACACCATTTGGTCTTTATACTTGTATATCGAATGAGAATAATAAAATTTTCACAAAATTTCAGCAAAGACCTTCCTTGAAGGATAGTTGACAAGGTATCAAAAGGCAGCCTTGTACTAGTTATAGTTTCACCAAAACAATATTTCAATGAGCTCTCCTAACATGAAACGACTCAGACTTGTCACTGGGTTAATACAATAACACTTGCAATGCCCAAATATAAAACCTGAAATTAGAGAACCCCCTTTATCAGTTTT
The DNA here is from genome assembly GCA_002312845.1 of Kalanchoe fedtschenkoi. Lineage (NCBI taxonomy): Eukaryota > Viridiplantae > Streptophyta > Magnoliopsida > Saxifragales > Crassulaceae > Kalanchoe > Kalanchoe fedtschenkoi. The sequence goes on along the minus strand of NQLW01000515.1, from coordinate 1,039,318 downwards.
TCTGTGAGGTCCTTCGAGAGGCCCATGACACTATCAATTCCTCCCACCTGAAATTGAGGAATGAGTGTACCATTACATCTTTTTAATAAGCATGGGATAACTATTGGTTATGAATATTCTAGTTATAATGTATTCACATTGCATCCATTGTTATAGCATTGATGTTTTTACATACAGGCACAGAAGTGATTATTAGCATAAAGAAGAGATTTTGAGAAGCAATTCATATCATACTACATCCTATCACAATCATCTTAGTCGACCCATTAATATTTTTATGTCTTATATAAATGAAGCTGTCTCAGCTGATAGACAAACTAACCACTTCTTTGACACATGGCTGTATTAAAGGATGCTCAATAATTAACCCACCAGCAACATTAAGCACATGCCCTTCTTCAATCTGCATGGTACACTTCTACAAGTCATTAAAAGGAACCACAACTGCCTAAACTTTGAGATAAAGAAAAACGGGACATTACAAGATTACCAGACTATTGATTACTTCTTCTGGTATCTCATGAAAATAAATCTGCAAGAACATGAAAATAAAAGATCAAGTACATTTGCAATTCCTAATAAAAAATCAGCCAAGGGTTTCTTCTAGGTGTTTGGGTACTCCTGTAATCACATCCCAGACTCGGTGACTGTAGATTGGACAACATTGGCCGAATATGATGTGAATGTCTAAGAGAAATGAGTAGCTTCTTGAGGCTTGAGCATCCATCTTTATGACATCAATATGAATGAATTCATGGTAAAACGAGACCAAACCAACAACAATTAAGATATGAAATACCTTACTCGGTTGCAACATCAACCTTCCTAAAATAGGACTAAATGCACCAAATAGACAAAAACAGAAAAATTAAAACAATTAAAGCTATACTGTACCTCCACTCTGTCCCAATCTCCTTTCTTCGCTCCTGTTGAAAGATTTGTCACAAGAACAGATCCTACTGTCGCCGCATACCCTCTGGAATAGTCTAATATTCAAAGTACAAGTTTCAGAAGATCTAATATCAAAGAGAATTGAGAAAGGAAGTAGCAAATTTCTTTTTCTAGGAAACCTTTGAGAAATCTGTAAGCTTCTTCCTTGCAACTGGGTTTTTCTCTGACCATACCATCATACACCACCACCTCAAGATCATCAAACAAAAAGAAAAGAAAAGTTTACGGGTGGTTCACAAAATACACAAGAAAAACAACCCACGATCAGCTCTGACCATATGTTGAACAGATATAAGGCCATTTATGTCCCAAGTATGAGCAACTGAATTTGCACAATCAGAACTCAAGTTTACTTATTTAGTAGCACATATCTTTACCAACAATGTAGATAAAATAAAGTTGCTTCATAATCCTAGATGGTGGAGACAACTTATATACTTCAATAACGCTTTCTCGTTCAACTGAACTTTCCAGTTTCCTCAGTTTTTCATTTTCCTTTTAAATTAAGCTTCTGTACCAAATCACTTTAATCAAGAATTAATTCAGAAAGCTCACAGTAAATTATATGTATTATAATCAGATTTTACATAGCAGATGCAGCGGCACTGCACAAGGAAAAATGTGAAAAAGTTATTCATATTGCTGGTATTACCATCAGGTAAAGTATCCAACACTCCATAATATATCCCATTTCATGAAAACAAGCATACATGTTACAAGTCTGCAAATTTTCAATCTGCAAGGAAATGACCGCTAAATACATATCTGGAAACCTAAAATACACTCATTAAGTACAAGAATAGTCTCCAATTACTAACAATTAAACTACATATCAAGTAATTAAAGTGTCTGAATATTTTTTTTCTTGACAGACATTATGATAAAAACAATTATAAGGCCCTGCCTTATCAAACAAAAACAGAAATAGACAAGGACATTCCAAATGAATATTAACCTAATAATGAGTAAAAATCATGATAATAAATAAATTTATATACGATTACAAGTTATCAACAGAGTAGATTGGTGACCCTTTTTGAAATCCTCAACAGGGAGCTGTGGCAAGATCCAATCTGCCTGATAACTTTAAGTATCTAATTATATGAGTTGTAATTCCAACCAAACTAGAATCGCCATAACATTTTTAACTCTGAGCAGAATTGATCCAAGAAGCCATTTGACATAAGATGTGCATGATTCAGTAGAAAATTAGCGCGGCCACTATCCATCACTACTATATTATTTAAATGGAGGGATGCAAAAACTAGGTATAATGGCATACTGTATCAGCCGCAATTAATAGTGTCTGCACTCCATCTTTCTCTTGGTTATTCTCGTTTAAAAGTTGAAGCTTTGACACGATGGCATCAGCCTGAGAAACAATGTACCCTACGTCAAAACCAAATACTTTGTATACTGGTCCCATTTTCAAATACTATTTCAGGAAATCAAACAAGTTACAAGCAGACATTGAGAAAGCAGTTGAGGAAAGTCACATTGAAAAGTAACTACAAGAAATGAACAGCAGTGAAGCCAGTTAGAGTATGGCAAGAAGGAACTGACCTTAGCCTGGGCAAGGGCCATCACCAACTCTTCAGGCTTATCTTTACGGATACCCTTTTCATCAATATCAGCAGTCTACAAAGGATCCAACAAAACAACTGAGCTGACAAAAAAAAATCCTGTAAAGTCCGACCAAAAAGACTCTTCACTAAACATACCACTACGGTGAAATCGTATCCCATCTCAGCAACAATCTGTCTGCGCGCCACTGACGAGGAGCCCAGAATCAACTGAAAACCCCAATACAGTCCAGATGAATGTGTACTACTGCAAAACCTCCGTAAACATTGTAAAGGAAAAAAATAAAAAATGAAAAATCCGAATAACCTCAAATGGCTGATTGCTCCTCCTCGTCCCATCCATCTCTCTTGTTAGGAGAAGAAAAATTATCAGTAAAACATCTGCAGAAATGGGTATCGCAAAATATGACAACTTTTTTCTTGTGGATGCAAGGTAACTAACTACTCCATACCTCTTTCTCGTTTTCTTTTTAATTTCCAGTATTTTTTTTTTCCAGATTCGTGCGAATTTTGACTCGTTTAGACCAAATTATTGAAAGGACACTTTCTAGATTAAAGGAAAAACTCAAAAACAAAATTTGAACTATCATAAATATCACGATTTTTAATAAATATGTTGTAAAAAAATAGACTCATTTCGGTTGATGCTTAGCATCAAATTGATTTCTTAAATATAATTGATCTTATTAAATTTGTTAAAGATTATAGAGATTGAGTATAAATAGACTTCATTTTGTTTATGTGCGAAAAATGATATTATTTATTTTAATAATCAAACGACGTAATTTTCATACACGAATTTAAGTCTTATGAAAATATTAATTTATGAGTTTAAGGGTAAATTTTATTTTAGAAAATGAGTCCAATTTTTTTTCATTGCGTCCTTTTTGAAAATCATGGTAGTTTAGACTGCAATTAGGTAATTGGTGGTAGTTCAGGGCCCCTTTTGGAGTTTTCCCCTTAAATTCATTCATTACGAAAAACAAGGAAAATAGAATCTGTATTATAATTTATTTTTTGAAAAATTAAGACGATTGCTTCCTAATTTATAATTTTCACATAAAATTTTAATTTTAATTCTCAGTATAAATATTCAATCTTATAACATATTTGTCATTACGTAAAATGCTTACTTAAACTTGTGTTTTATCCCCTTTTTTTTGGGTGTAACCCAGTGGCGGATGCATGTATTCTTCAGTGGGGTCAGATGACCCCGCTCAAAAAAATATTCTCATCTATATTTTTATGTTATTTTAGGTTATGAAGTTCAAAAATGGTTAGAATAACCTTTTTAAAATGCAAAATGACCCCCTAAAATTAAAAAATACAACTAATATACTCATTCTATATGATTATTTTATATTTGACCCCTCTCAATATTTTTTCTGGATCCACCCATGGTGTAACCCTAAGTTTCTTTGGGAAAATGGATATGATATAAAAATTATATACCTATCGCTTAAAATGAAGTCATTTTATTATGAATCTTAGAGTGTTTAGAATTTTTAAAATTTTTAGGTTACATGATTTCAAATACCTTTAAGGCACTAAAATCTATACACTAGAAATCTTCAAAACACAGAAAAACTAAAAACTTTTAAACCCCTCAAAATCACATAGAACGCATATTTTAATTGCTCAAATATCTAATACATGTACTCTTAATATATTCGTGAAGTCTAAATTAAATTTCTGCAATCTATATTGGACATCTCCGTTGAGTCATCTTTGTTTGTTTTAATGCAAAGCTTGTTTAAATATTGAGTGCCTATTAGAATTCATTTTCATGATTTTCTTATGAGTTATGGAATATGTGCAATTTGACTTGAAATTACATTTACAAAGCAGTCAAAACTTCTTAAAGACAGGGGTGTAAATTTGAATTACGAGTTGAATTTGAGTTAAGTGTTGTCAATCTGTACAAATTTTAAAAATCCAATCCAACCAATCCAAAATCAAAAAAATTTAATTGGGTTGAATTAAGGTCAATCCATTTAGTTATAACATAGTAAAAATAATAATTATAAATAAGCACAATTAAATTTGAAATTGGGTTGAGTTCAACACATTCATATTACTTAACTCAAAAGATCACCCAGCCCAAAACCTTCTAATGCAAAACTCATCTCATCTAACTTAAATTGATTTATTTTGATTGAAATTTTGATCAACCCAAATTAGCTGCACCCCTACTCAAAGGTTTGCTTATCTTCATCATGTTTACAATCCCTAAATCATCCACATAGGTGTGTGAAGTCTTGAAATACAATGGTGGATGAAATTTTCTACGGTTAATATTTCATATTTTGGGATTGCAAAATATTTATTATCTTCCAAAGCTAATATTAAAAACTTTCATACTTATTTTGAGCTACGTTTCAGGTTTTAGATTAAGATTGGTTATAAATCAACCAAATAAGTTCAAAAGTGACCTGAGTTGATTTGAATCTAAATTTTGAATTTAAAACTCATAAAATTAGTTTCTTTGTTATTTAAGATTTTAAGACTAAGCTTAAATATAAATCTCAAAAACTGAAGTTCAATGGTTTGAGTTGGTTTAAGTCCAAACTTTGGATTCAAAACTATCAAAGTTAGTTCTTAGGCTATTTCTGAGGTTTTAAGATCAATATTAGTTATAAATCTCAAAAACTAAGTTCAAAAGTGATTTGAGTTGGTTTAAATCCAAACTTAGGATCTAAAAACCACCAACTTTATTTTTAGACTATTTTTGAGGTTCTAGGTCCAAAGTTGATTATAAATCTCAGAAACTCATTTTACATGATGTTTAATTTGTTTTGAAGCAGAAATTAGGTTTAAAAACACATAAACTTAGCTCTTGAGATATTTTTGAGGTTTTTGGACCAATTTATTATAAATCTCAAAAACTTGTTTCAATTGATGTTTGAGTTATTTAAAGTCCAAAATTAAGATTCAAACCTCGAAAACTTATTTCTTAGCCTATTTTGGTATTGTAAGATCACACTTGGTTATAAATCAACCAATTTTGTTTCAAATGATATTTGAGTTCATTTAAGCTTAAGGTTAGGATTTAAAACTCACAAGCTTAGTTCTTAGGTTGTTTTTAAGGTTTTAAAACCAACATTGTCTATAAACCAATCAAACTAAAGTGGTTTGAATTTATTTACGTCCAAAATAGAATTTACAACTCACAAACTTAGTTTTTATATAATATTTTGTAGATTTTAGCTTCAACCATGGTTATAAATAAACTAATCTTGATTTAAATGATGTTTGAGTTTATTTAAGTAAAAAGTTGTGATTTAAACCTTACAAACTTAGTTATTAAGTTATTTTGTGGTTTAAAGACCAAGCTTGGTTATAAGTCTACCAATCTTGGTTCAAATAATGATTGAGGTTATTCAAGTCCAAAGTTAGAATTTAAAACTCATAAATCCTTGGCTATTTTTTTAGTTTACATGAACAAAATTGGTTATGAATCAACCAAATTTGGTTCAAATGATGTTTGCGATGATTTAAATCCAAATTTATCGTTTCAAACTCACATAATTAGGTCTTATGCCATTTTTGAGGTTTTAAGACCAAAGCTGTTTATAACTAAGTTCAAAAGTGTGTTAAGTTAATTTAAATTCAAATTTATGGTTTAAGCTAACCAGCTTAGTTCTTGGGCTACTTCCACTCTTGGTTTAAATAATGTTTGAACTGTTTTAAGTCAAAATTTAGGTTTTGAAATTCACAAACTTAGTTTTGAAGTTATTTTTTTAAAACCAAATTTAGTTATAAGTAGGGGCAAACATCAGTTGGTTAACCGAATCAAGTTGTTGTTCGATTAACCGAACCGAATCAACCGAATTAAAAAAATCTCGACTAATAACTGAATCGAATTAACTGGTTAACTAGTAAATCATTTAGTTCAGTTATCAATTAAGTACTTGGTTGACTAAAATTAACCAAACTAAACTAAATTTTTTAATACAATCAATGTATTTATATATAAAAATTTATTTCTTAATTTACTAAAAATGTTGACTAATAACTGAATCAAATTAGATGGTTAACTAGTAAATCAGTTAGTTCAGTTATAAGTTAAGTGCTCTGTTGACTAAAATTAACCAAATTAAGTTAAAATTTTTTAATACAATCAATATATTTATATATAAAAATTTAATTCATAATTTACTAATTTTTTTTTGGTTAACTGAATTAACCAAACTCAGAAATATGTCTTTTGATAACCAAATCAAATTGAAAAAAATCAAATTTTAATTAATTTAATTAACTAATTATTCAAATCAAATTAATTTAGTTAAGCTATTTTGATTTGGTGAATCAGTTTTCACCAAACAGTGCTCTCCACTAGTTATAAAACTCAAAAACTAATCATTTTTCACCAAACAGTGCTCTCCACTAGTTGTAAAATTCAAAAACAAGTTCAAAAGTTGTTTCATTTGATTTAACCCAAAACATAGGATTTAAAATAACAAATTTAGTTATTAGGCTATTTATAACTTTTTAAGACCAGGCTTGCTTATAAATCTCAAAAATCAAGTTCAATAGTGGTTTGAGTAGTTTTAAGCCAAAACTTAGTTATTTGGCTATTTTAAAGTTTTAAGACTAAAACTGGTTTTAAATCTCAAAAACTAAGTTATAAAGCTATTTGATTTGATTTAAGTCCAAACTAACAATTTAACACTCATCAATTTAGATTGTAGGATATTTTTAAGGTTTTAGCATTGGAGTTGGTTACAAATCAACATAACCAAGTTTAAATGATGTTTGAGAAGATTTAAGTCTAAAGTAAGCATTTGAACCTCACAAACTTAGTTCATGGGCTATTTTTGAATTTTTAAGACTAAGCTTGGTTATAAATTAGTCAAATCAAATTCAAAAGTGGTTTGAGTTGATTTTGTTAGATGTATATGTACCCTTTTATATTTTCTCCATTCTATAAGGGTTTTGTGCATATTTGCTAATTCCTATGCGTGTATATATTCGGACCTATAGCCCTCATATGCAATACAAGTGTTATTCATAACATGGTATCAGAGCGGGTTTTAACCTTATAAATCCACTTGCAAGTGATAGGACGAATATGTGGGGGAAGAGGTACAAGATGCCATGTGCTAGTGCGCTCAAGTGCAGCAATCTCCTCTGCCACATGCTGCCAATCCTGATGATGAATGACATCATGGTAAGTAGTTGGCTCAGAAAGGACAGTGCCAGCAAAACCAAGATGATTTGGAGGCCGGATCGACTGACGATCATGAAGAGCATATTGTGGAGGTGGTTTAGGAGAATAATCCTCATTAGAAGATGAAGTATCAGGAGGAGAAGGCGCATCAACATGCCGATTACGCCGATTACGTGTGTGGACATGTGTGATAGGCAGTTTATGACCATAGATAGTACCTGTAGGAGCCGGTGAAGAGGACTCCGATAAAGAAGGCACCACAGGTGAAAGGGCCAAAGGAGAAGACGCTTTGTGGGGGATATGCATAAAGATAATTGGAGTATCAGGAAACATCAGGAAAGAAAGCGGCCCACCTAAACATGCATGAGAAGCATCAAAAGGACAAGGATAGAAAAGGCAAGACTCATCAAAAGTAACATCCCAAGAAATCCTCATGCGACGTCCAACAAGATCCCAACAACGATAACCCTTATGCTCAGCACTATATCCCAGAAAAACACACTTAATAAATTGAGTGGTCAGTTTAGTGCGCTCACGAGATGCAAGAAGCACGTAACACACAATCAAAAAGACGAAGGCTAGAATAGTCTGGGGTCTTGCCATAAAGACTCTCATATGGAATCCTATCCTGAAGAACTGATGAAGGCTGAATTTAATCAAATAAGTTGTTGTAGAGATTGCATCAGGCCAAAAATGAGGTGGAATAGAAGAAGCAATCATAAGAGCACGAGCAGTCTCAAGCAGATGATGATGCTTGCGCTCAGCGACACCATTCTGAGCATGAGCACCAGGATAAGAGAACTGAGCAAGAGTGCCTTGCTCAGAAAGGAACTGGCGAAGAGCTGCAGAAAGATACTCCCAAGCAGAGTCAGCACAAAAAACCTTAATAGCAGTGTCAAACTGAGTACAGATCATGGTAGCAAAAGTTTTATAGATAGATAAAACCTCACTACGATGTTTCATAAAATAAATTCATGTGTGGCAAGAAAAATCATCTATAAAAATGATATAATATCCTTAGGAGACGAAAGGAGCCTACCCCATACATCGGAGTGAATAAGATCAAAAGGACGATTCAACACTAACTTACTAGAATAATAAGGAAGTTGTAACTGTTTGCCAAGCCTCCAACCTTGACATGGATCTAAAGATACATCACCAGAGACAGACCCCAAAAGACCACGACAAACTAATGTAGATAGACGCGAACCACAAAGATGCCCCAAATGATGATGCCACAGAGCAAACGATGATGCAGATGATGTAGAAGAAGTTGATCCCACCAGACTGGCTGAAGCAGCGAAAGGAAGACGAAGCTAATCAAGCTCCCAGAGACGCTGAGAATCACGACGACAGGGGCCAGTACCAATTAGGAGATCCGTGCTGCGATCCTAAACATAACAAGAGTCAGAATCAAGGATAACACGACAACCATGATCAGTGAGCTGGCCAACTGAGATAAGTTGCATTATCAGTTTCAGAACATATGAAACAACAGGAACATGAAAAGAGGAAGATAAAAGAGTGCCCTGTCCTGCAACAGAGAGAGATGATCAATCTGCAGTCTGAACAATGACTGGACTAAGATTGATACTATCAGGAGTCATATGAAAAGAAGCACCAGAATTAAGAATCCATGGAAAAGTACTTAAAGAAGAAGTCTGAAAAGCAGTAGCAGAACCATGCGGTGCAGAAGGCTGAATAACAGAACCAGCAGCGCCTGTAGGTGTAGAGGCAGCTATACGACGAAGCAACATGAGCATCTCCTGTGTCTCAGAACTTGCAGAACTCCGCTGTGAATCTCCAGTACCAGAACTACAGTACTGCCTAGACCCTGTGAGGAATGATCATCTCGACTAGGCTGAGCCTTCTACTTCTTATAACAGTATGCCTCCACATGATTATTCCTACCGCAGTAGTCACAGTGACGACCACTAGCAATTCCACTCCCACAAAAGCGAACATCCAAGATTGAAGGAGACTGCAAAGGGCCTGCAATACGAAGACGTAACTCGTCATTACTAATAGCAGCAAGAGCATCCATCATAGACACGCAAGACTCTCAGGCAATCAGCTGAGCACGAAGCTGCTCAAACTCGTCATGAAGACGGGTCAAGAAATCATACGTGCAACGAGTCTCAAGAGCAATCTTTTGAGCCTTACAAGACTCACAAGTGCTAGGTGACAGTGGAGGACCAATAGAATTAGGTTGACGCCACACCTCATACATCTGGTCAAAGAACTCTTCAACTGTAGTTTTACCCTGCCGTACAGCTGCTCCTGACGTAGAGCAGTAGTGTAAATAGTCTGACCGGTAGGCTAATAACGATCACGAAGAAAAGTCCACATCTGATGTGGCTGATCAAAGTTAATAATATCTGCAGAAAGGTACTAGCAGCACGAATAAAAGCAGCATGAGCATCTTCATCTAACCATGTCCTATAGGCAACAAACTGAGACTCATATGATGTAACATCGTCATCATAATCGCAATTAATTTCTTCTTCACAGTCTCATCAGCGCCATCAGGAATCACAGGCATGGTAGGAGGAGTAGGAAAAGCTGGACAAGATAAATCACCAGTAAGAAACTCCCAAAGACGAACACCACGCATATGCAGCAGCATACGATGAACCCAATCGTGATAATTGGTGCCATGGAAAAGCACCATATATCGCATAATCTGCACACCACTCTGACGAAAGAGCTGGAGGAGTAGAAGCCACCACATTGAAACACCAACGACGAACGATAAGAAGAAACCGATGAACAACGGTGAATTTTACGAGCAAGTTCAAACACGCAGGAACGACGATTAGGAGAAAAACCTAATTCTAATTCTGGCTCTTGATACCATGTTATGAATAGCACTTGTATTCTATGCTCCGTGAGGAGGTGTATATGCAGCCACCACCTGGGTATTCTGTTCCTGAGGGTATGGTTTGTTGTCTTCGTCGATCTCTTTATGGCCTCAAGCAAGCCCTCACGCTTGGTTCCGGCGTTTTGCTGTAGTCACTGCTACTGGTTTTTTTCCGAGTACTCATGACTCTGCACTCTTTGTCCACACTTCATGTCGTGGTCGCACTCTTCTCGTTCTTTACATTGATGACATGATCATCACTAGAGATGACTCTCAGTATATTGCCTTTGTGAAGACACGTCTCAATGAACAGTTTCTTATGTCCGATCTAGGTCCTCTTCGTTATTTTCTTGGGATTTAGGTTTCCTCCACACCTGAGGGTTCTACCTTTCTTAAGAAAAATATATTCAGGAACTTCTTGATCGTACTTCTCTCACTGATCACCGCTTTGTTGAGACTCATATGAAACTTAATGTTCATCTTCGCGCCACTAATGGTGAGCCCCTTGCAGATCCCACACGTTATCCGTACATTATTAGGAGCCTTGTTTATCTTGGTGTCTCTCGTCCTGACATTTCCTATTCTGTGCATATCCTGAGTCAGTTTGTTTCGGCTCCCGCTCAGCTCCACTATAGTCATCTTCTTCGTTTTTTATGATATCTTTGTGGGACTATATCTTGTCATTTGTTTTTTCCTCGCTCCAGTACTTTATAGCTCCAGGCACAGTTGGATACTACTTGGGCCAATGATTCCTTTATTCGCCGATCTCTTTCTGCTTATTGTGTTTTTTTTGGTGGTTCTCTCATTGCTTGGAAGACTAACAAGCAGACGACAGTTTCTCACTCAAGTGTACAGGCTGAGTTGTGGGCCATGGCTCTTGTCACGGTAGAGATTACTTGGGTACGGTGGCTGCTTGAAGATTTTAATGTTTCTGTTTCTATGCCGACTTCTCTTTTTTCTGATAGTACAGGTGCTATCAGCATTGCTCGTGATCCGGTGAAGCATGAACTCACTAAGTATATTGGCGTTGACGCTTCTTACACACAAGCCCAGACACATGATGATATTATTACTCTTCAGTATGTGCCTTCGGAGCTTCAGTTGTCAGATTTCTTCACTAAGGCACAGACAAGAGCTCAGCACCAGTTCTATCTCTCCAAACTCAGTGTTCTTGATCCACCTTGAGTTGAAGGGGGTGTTAGATGTTTATGTACCTTTTTGTATTTTCTCCATTTTGTAAGGGATTTTGTGCATATTTGCTAATTCCTATACGTGTATATATTCAGGCATATAGCCCTCATATGCAATACAAGTGCTATTCATAACAGATTTAAGCAAATATTTTAGATTTGAAATTCATAAAATTAGTTTTTAAAATATTTTTGACGTTTTAAAACTAAAGTTGATCAGAAATCTCAAAACCAAAGTTCGTAAATAAGTCCAAATTCTTAGTTCGTAGGCTATTGTTGAGGTTTTAGCAACAAAGTTGGTTCTAATCAACCAAACCAAATTCAAATGATGTTTTAGATTATTTAAACTCAAAGTTACATTTTATATCTCACAAACTTAGTCCATGAACTATTTCTGAGGTTCTAAGAACAAACTTGATTATATGAGCCAAACTAAATTCAAAAGTGGTTTGAGTTAACTTAAGCTAAAATTTGGGATTTAAAACTCACAGACTTAGTTCTTAGGCTATTTTTGTGGTTTCAAGACCAAACTTTGTTACAAATCTCAAAAATCAAGTCAGAAAATGGTGATTTTTTTATATTTAAAGGTTAGGATTTAAAACTCACAAATTTAGTTCTTAAAATATTTTTGAGTTTTAGTACCAAAGATGGTAGTCTAAAAGTGGTTTGAATTGATTTAAATCCTAAATTTGAAGATTCTAAAACCTAACTTAGTTCGTAGTCTATTTTTGAGGTTTAAGGATCAAAGTTAGTTATAAATCAACCAAACCAAGTGCAAATGATTTTTGAGTTGATTTAAGTCTAAAGTTAGAATTTAAACCTCACGAACTTTATTTTTGAGCCATATTTGAGGTTTTAAGACTTGGTTATAAATTAGACAAACTAAGTGCAGAAATGGCTTAAGTTGATCTAAGTTTAAACCTACAATTGAAAACTTATAAACTTAATTTTTAGGCTATTTTTGTTGTTTAGAACCGAGCTTGGATATAAAAATAAAAAACGAAGTTCAAAAGTGGTTTGAATTGCTTTAAGTCGAAAATAATATTAAAAGTCATAAACTTAGTTCTTAGAATATTTTTTGTTTTTTAAATTATTACCTAATGGTCTATGACATTGCAAGGAGTGATCATATAGAGCTACAAAGGGATGCTCACAAAGGTGAGGTAGATGCCTCTAGGGGTAATTGAACCGACGACACTTGATTTCAAAGTCAATTGTTTGGTTATATCATCCAACACTCTTTCGGCTTTCATACATTTTAAGATCAAAGTTAGTTATAAATCTCAAAAATTAAGTTTAAAAGTGGTTTGACTTAACCAAATAGGGATTTAAAAATCACAACTTAGTTCGTAAGCAATTTTTGAAGTTTAGCACTGAACTTAGTTTTAAATTAACCAAATAAAGTTCGAATAATTTTTGAGTTGGTTTATGTCCAAAGTTAAAATTTTTACATCACAAAATTAGTTCTTGAGCTAATTTTGTGGTTTTAAGAACAAGCTTGGTCGTAAATCAACCAAACTAAGTTTAATTGGTTTGAGTTGATTAGATTCCACATTTATGATTTTTTAAAACTCACAAACTTAGTTGTTTGGCTATTTTTGTGGTTTCAAGATCCAGCTCGGTTATAAATCTCAAAAACTATGTTCTAAAGTCATTTAAGTTGTTTTTAGCGTAAATTTAGGATTCATAACTCACAACCTTAATTCTTAAGCTATTTTTGAGATTTTAAGGTTGAAGTTGATTATAGATGTAAAAGAAACTTACTTCAAATGATGCTTGAGTTGTTTTAAAATCAAACTTATGATTTAAAACTAACAATGGTCGGAAAAGTATATGCGTCAAAAGTTGGCAGGAAATGGACCGGAAAAAAGAAATTTTTAATGAACAAATAGCCACAAACAGACCGCATGTTCACCAAAAGTCTCAGCAAAATTTGGCCGCAAATGTTTGTCAGAGAACCATTCTGATGTGCGGAGTTCAATCAGAAAACTGGCCTAAAAATAAATTTTCGGCCAAATGTCTTACTGAAAATACAATTTTTTTTTAATAAGACAATTTTACAAGATGTGCATCACTTTAATTAGAGTCAACAAGGAACACTGATGGATGAATAAACTTTAAATTATTACAACATGAATATAACATTTTCGGAGGATCCGTAGGAGACTATTTACTCAAGATAATAAGTAAAATCGGTAAAGTAAAGACACAGTTTAGATAGAAAACCTATGCTTTCTTCATCTTCAAGTAGTCTCTAACCACAAAGCAACGAGCGATCCAAACATCATGTTAAAACGATTTGATTGTGTGACTCCATAATATTTGAGCATGCATGCTCTCTATTCGTAGATATATATTAGAGTTTCGTCTCCTTCATTTTTAGGAATTCTAATTTGGGAATATATTTCTTGATATTTTTCCTTTTACCTTAAACTTAAAGCAGATCAAATTGAACTTCCCCCCCTACAATGCCATGATACTTGGTAAGAAAAAAGTCATACGATCAAGTATGGGGTAGAGGAGAGTTAAACTAATGATACTCGATCGACTATCGGTCTTACTATTATCATACTTGGCCCGAAAGAAGAAACTGGAAGTAATCAGTTGCTTTGAAAACATTGCCTGCACTGCAAGGAGAAAACTAAATGCTGATTGTTCAACAACTCGCGTTCAGCTATTCATTTGTCATTTGTATTCATTGAACATGTCATCCCGCTGATGCGGGCTCTCTGGGTGGGTACCAGTCTATCGCCATCGCCGTGCCTCATGCAACGGGTTAGATCTTGGTGCCTGCTTGATTTCGCTTCCCCACTAGATGCTCCACTGGGTTTGTGCTGTGCAGGTCAGAGGAGCAGAGGGAAGCTTGGCCACTGGGCGTGAAGGGGGTCAACCGTGGGTCGTCAAACACCGGCGTCAGTAAGTCGGATTTTTCATGAGGTTCTGCAGCAAGAACTCAACGAGTCGCCAAAAACGGCACCGGTAAACCCTCCCGTCAACGGCATCCCGAGGCGGCGCCTGCAGCTGCTGGAACCCTCGTCGTCCGGGCGCAGCCTTGAGGTCTGCGCATGGCTTCGAGTGCTCGGTCGTCCCGAGGCGTTCAGACCGTCAGGGTTCCAGACTGACTCTTCGTGCCAAGAGCATCGTCTGGTGTGCTTGTCGGGCTGTCTCCAATGCAGCTCCGGACCTCCTCCTCGGGCTGCTCCAGGGAATATGAGCCTTGAGCCCCTTTTGCATGTTACCTAATTGTAAGCTCTTTGAGCTATCATATAAACATGTAGGCAGTATGCCAAATGGTCGTATGGACTATTTTCGTATTAATAAAAAAAAATGTTATCACCTTCAACTAAACAGTAGAGATACAAATCAGCTGTAAGCAAAAATATCTCAAAATACTGACCACTAGGCATTCGTTGTTCGAAATCAAAATACAAATATCAGAAAACTGTATTCGAAAACGTACATGTGAACATAAAATTATGCATAAAAACGAATTAAGAAACATTAACAAAATGATGAAAATAATATTATAAGAAGGTTTTTTCAATGATGTTTTATAGCTGGAAAATGAAACCTACCAATTATAACATGTTATCAAGATAAGAAAAAGGACAATAGGATAAAAAAAATTACAATTGTGTGAGGACTTAAAATCCATTACAGCAAACAGATTAAGGGGTGGAAGAAAAGCTTGATCTTCTAGGAACGTTTCAAATTTAAAACAAATAGATAAAGTATCAAATAAACAATCAAGAGATAAATGACAGTGCCAGAACCCAGAACTAAAGAGGATATAATCAGATAATCTACTTGGGCGAAAGTGTCCTCATTGAATGCGTCAGTAAATTTAAAACAAAAGAAGTAACTTTATCAAGATATAACAAATACTGTTCTCAGAGGATCTACTCTTTCTTTCTACATGTATTAATTTTGTTTTGTAAAATAAAAAAGAGAGAGACCTGCTGATAGCATCTTATGGTGACTAAAACATACACGCCAATTTATTGATGAAATCAGGGACATTGCAGTTTGATGGAGTGACAAAAAATCATATACAACTAGATGCATATCTGATCATCAGTAAGCATCAGTATGGTTTGTTGCTGAAGACCGCGCCAATAGGTGTTGGAGCCACGAAGATGCCAAAAATGACTGTCTGGCTAGCACTCCTCTCCACCTTAATGTTGAGTGGACTCACAAAGCAAATATGTCAAATTCATGAGGCATAAAGTCCTCGCTGGGTCTGTAGTATTTGTCTGGAGAATACAGACCTAAGTTTGAGACCTGGCTTGTGTAAAGGCACGCAAATCTCTCAACCTGCATGGTGAACTTCGATAACATGATCATACACCTCATTATGATTTGTCAAGCATCTTAGTTAGCAAGTTCCTCCATTCGCAAATACCTGATGTGCGAAGCGCGAGTTCTGACAGCCTGCCTTCATTAGCTGTCCCCAGACCTTGTGGAACTGAAATATTTGTTGAACTCAAAATCAGCCTCATAATGACTGTAAAAACTTATGCTTCCTTTCTAGGATACGGATCTCAAACTGACTTTCAACTTGGACCTTCCGGAAAGTCATCTTATAAAAGGTCACTGCTGAATATTGAGGTTGGAATGTGCCAATATGAGTTACAGTTTGGGTCAACATCTACACTAATCTCGTACCTTTTGATGACATTCTCGTTGAGCTTGTTGATGATCCACGCGTATTTGCTCCCTCTGATGCTGCAGTAAGAATAAATTAAGTGCACAACACAACATCGATTACTTAATAATGTCAATATTTAAATATATAGATGAAATGGAGCTTTGGCTTTGAAATTGTGAACAAATTATTTCATGAACTCATTATGGAAATACAAAATCTCCCCATTTATTTTTTCTATTTAACTAGATCTATCAGGTACAGAATTTCATTTGAAAGCAGTGATCAGATCCAGATGATCCTGTTTTCCAAGTTAGTTATTGATGATTGCCTCACCTCAAGTTCCTCCAATTCAGAAAACTTGGTCTGATTCTCAGCAATCCCATCTTCAATCCTGAAAAATCAGAAAAGATTTGTAACTCTGGTTAAGTACAATGGGACAGCTACAATGACAACTGAGTAACAGGAGCTATGCCCATTGTAGGACCTACGAGTAAGGATGCCCTAAAACATTGAATATGCATACACCGACAAATGATGCAATCTTAAAATCGATAAATAAATGGGGAAAAGAGAGATCCATACTTGAGAGACCACTTCAAATGATGTATCTTATCCTCTATTAAATCCCGCTGGCTATTCAAAGATTGAAGAGTCTGCAGCAGACAACAGATATGTTTTTACTCTGCACCACTGGTGGCTAAAACATTTACTTAAACGATTCACCCACTCTACTTTTGGTGCATACCTTTCGGAAGTCCCTATGTTCCCAAAGGAGCTCAACCTCCCTTTCAAGTTCAGGAACCACCAGCATTGTACGCCAACCTGCTCATAACATCAGTTACAGTGAACAGCTTCAAGACCCACTGAGTTGAGAAAAAGTACTTCAATGCTATAAATCAGATACAGGGAAAAAAACTGAGACACAGAGCCATTGACAAGTGACAACCTAGAGCCTTTTTGCTGCGTAAAATGTCCCCGTAGATATGATCACCAACATATAGAACCTACAACAAAGGATACACAACATTAGCATCTCAATTGAACAGTTTTTTCTGCCTTCAGCTAATACAAAATCAGAAAGGAAAGGAATTAGAAAAAATAGAAACAAATATCTGAAAAATGAATATCAATATCGGAATGTTAGCTGAACCGTGAAAGCTACAAAATAGCTGTTGACAAATCAAAATATATGTATTCACTGCACTGCTTCGTATAGTAATTCAGTAATTCCAGAGCATTACATTATCCAGAGTTAGTTGGGACATCAAATGCTTCAGGTTAAATAATGATAAGGAAGCAACATATCTTAGTTTATACCGTTACTGTTCAAACTGTGAACAATGTCAAATCTCCAAGATTCATATCCACAACTCACAATGTGTAGTCATTTAATGGAACTACTTTGTAAAATAATTTCTGGCAAAGAACATGACAAGTGGCAGGTTCAAATTTAGATGCAAATTGAAGATTTTAAACAACTGAAAGCCATACCTGGGAGCTTGATTCGATCGAAAGCAGTTTGTGCAGGTGGCCAACATGCCCACCCTGAAGGCATAATAGGTTAAGAAAACATTTGCAAGAATGGCAAATCCACTGGGGTGCGGTAGGACAACAAAAAACTCTAACATGAAACTGGAAAATACCTGGAAAACCTTATGAGAGTTTTTCAGCCCATTTAATTGTAATGTTGGAGCAATATCTCCCACCTTCATAGAATGAAAAACAACAACCACAGAGTTGTTTCAGTAAAGTCAACAAAAACTGAATGAAAGTACATAGAATCAGTATTTGTAAAATACCGGGGCCAGAGGAGTGCCATTATCAGTATTTATAAGCATTCCAGATTCAGGTTGTACTACAAAGAGACTGGTACGATTCTCATCATGAAAAAAGCTCGGTTTCATGCTGTATAAAAAAAGAAAAGCTCTACAGCTTCAGTAAAGCTGAAGATAGAACTCATATATGGAGATCATGAACAGATGGGGAAATGACCTGCCAGTTATGACTACATCAAAGTACCGAAGCCAATCAAAGCTGTCTGATGAAGTGTCTTTTAAAGGATGTGGCCCACACAAAAATTTCATCACAATGTTTGTATAGTCCCACAAGCTGCACCAAAATCATGTCCTTAGCATAAAACAATGAAAATAAAGAGCATATATAAAAATAAACTTCTTTATAAACAAGAAGAAAGAACAAGTACACAATCTATGTTGAATTACGTCTTGAATAACTAATATGGCATTTTAGATTTTTTGAATACTTTCTTAAATTTAAGTTTCCAACTAATTTAAAATTCTAACCATAACAAGATAAGATTTTAACCTGAATAAGATTAGAAGTCCTAATTGTTTAATTACTTATAATACCTATACAAACCTAGTATAGACTTATAGGAGAGGTAGATTAAAGAGACACAAAAAGTCTCTCAACTTTCTTAGTTGTCTTGTATTATTAATCAAGAAGTAATAAGATGCTCGCTTTTGCCCGTAGATTCAGATCATTACATTGGAAACACGTAAGTCTTGTGACTTTACTTCTCATTCGTTATTCTTGTGGATATTCCGTCATGCTACTCTAACAAACTGGTATCAAAACTTAAAAGTTTTGTGATGACAACTTCATTGCAATTTGACATTGTACCTTGTTATTGAATTATGTCATGATTACAGCTTCGAAACTTTCTTAAGTTTTGGTTTCCTACTATTTTAAAAGGTCTAGCCTTAATAAGATCAAATATTCTAATTGATTAGGGCTTATAAGTACTTTTATGAACCTATTCTGATAATATAGGTTTATAAGAGAGGTAAATCAATGAGTCATAAAGTCTTAACTTTCTTAGTTCTATTGTACTCTCTACCAAAACGTAACAAGCCCCTCACATTTGCCGATGGATGTGGATCATTAAAAGCGAACGACGAAGTTATTGTGTCATCTTTTACTTTTCGTCGTTGTTCTTGTGGATATTCTATCGTGCTACTTTAACAAATTTGTTTTACTTTTCTTCATTGTTTTAGTGGATATTCCGCCGTGCTACTTTAACAAATTGGTACCAGAGCTTAGAGCTCGTGATGTTGACTTTGTAACAGTTTAAAGTCGCAGCTTTTGATCGCAATTACTTAGCGATACATAGATAAAAATAAAGAATTTGTTGAGGCGTGCGGAAATGGTCAAAGCTTTGTAATGTTAATATCTCGAAGATATTCTACAAAGATTGAGAAGATGGAAGGAGTGCTTGTAGTAGTACTCAAGGTATCATTGAGAGATGAGGCTTTCTGAAAAATCTCAGATGTAAAGACGACCAAAGAGTTATGGAACAAATTGCATTTCTTTCTCAACAAGAATACGTTAACCGGCCAGTTGTATTTGACGACTCGGCTTATTAATCTTATAATGAAAAGAAGACAGCTCCTTACAAACTATACATGTGAGTTTAATGAAATTATTTATGACAAAAAATATGAATGGAGATTTTAAGGATGAGGATGTGACCATCTCATTGTTGTGCTCTCCACCTAAATCTATGTAGCTTTGTGAAAACTAAGTTTTATGATATAGATGCATCAACATTAAAAGAGGTAAAATATTAGAAGAAATGCGACTATAGGAATGAGAAGATTCCAATGAACAAGCGGCGAGTATTATTGTTCGAGAAAGATCTTCTAAAAATGAAAACACAAAGGAAGTCCAAGGGAAGGTCACAATCAAACTCTAAGTAAAGATGTCCGACACTATAAGTCTGACCGTCCATTAAGTGTTTTTAAGGATCTTCTTTACTGTTGTCATCAACTAAGTCACTATAATCTGATTATCTGATACTTAAGAAGAAAGAAAAGAATAAGAAAACTTTTGAGGAAAGTTTTGCTAGCTTAATGGAGGATAAGTATGAGATTTAGACAATCTCCTTACTATTTTTATCAAGATGATGGTTCAAGTTAGTGACATCCACAATATAAATGATACGCTATATCACACTCATTCTTATTTATGAGGTCTCTCTCCATTGACTTTCTCTTGGTGGTGCAATATATTTCTTAACTATCATTAATAACATTTTGAGGAAAATTTTGGTGTTATTCTCAATCAAGAAGTGCGGTATTTTATGAATTTGAAGTGATGAAAGACATTGATAGAGAATTAGATATGGAACAAGATTAGGCGTCTTACAACAATTTGTTTGAGGGGAGTTTAATGATCTTTGTGCTGATGTGAGCACTGCTAGACGCTATATTGTAAGCTACTGTTTGCGACAAAATGAAGTTGTAAAAAAAGATGAACAGGGTGCTAATTGAGAGAGATATAGGTACACACTAAAAAATGTTGGTTTGATGAAGGAATTAAGGGTAGAAACCGCCAACACAATTTGTCACATGGTGACTCTGTCTCTTTCTAATGTTATTGAGTGGCAGACACCTAAGGAGGCATGGACATGCAAACTTCTTACTATTTTGATTCAAAAGCATTTGGTCGTCTAATACTTTCATGTTAGTAATACTCTCATGTTAATGATGGGAAGTTTGAACCGATAACTCATAAAGCTATAGGGAACAATAAAGTGGAGTTATGAGTTACAAATTACGGTATCTTGTCTTCAGAAAGAAGTTAATCAGTAGGGATGTTATTCGCGATGCATTTGACTTATTGAAACCTGCTGAGAAGGATGTGGAGGTAAGCAATCAAGTAGATGAAGCTCATCATAAGGTGGAGCTTGAATTTGAGACATCAACAAAAGGCTCCAAAAAGAATTAGTGATCAGCCAATGGCTCATGAATCTAGGAATACAAAAAAAAGTTCAATGATCGGATCGGCTTGTAGTAATGCACTTAACCGTGAATGAAAATAAATTAGAGCTCTGAAAATTGGGTACTTATGCTTTGACAATTGTTGGGCAGACAAAGAAGTCGTTAACCTATTTGGAAGCTAATAAATTTGAAGAGAAGGACCAAATGTTGTAATTAGTATCTTTACCTTTAGGTAATTTGACATTTAGTTGCAAGTGGGTCTTAAAAAGATACAAGGTATGTTTGGTGGCTAAGGGGTATAACCAGAATGTGGAAAACTCTACCACAGATAATCTAATAGACATGTTGATGAAGTTAGTTTCTCAAAATATGTTTAAGCATTGTTTGATTTGGTTGGCATTCATAAGTTCTGAAGACTCTAAGTGCTGATTGAAGAAGGCATGGAAGGATCTTTTGAAGTTGCATGATACGATCTAAGTTGGAGATTTGTTGAACTATGTCTTACATCATTAGTTTGGCAGCTAAGAGTTTTTTTTGAAAATATTATTAAATTTTAATTTCTTACTAATTTAGAGATTTTATTTAGCCTCAAAATGATTAAATGTCCTAATTTTTAGGCTTATTAATACCTTCGTAAACCTAATCTATGTTACCGAAAGAGGTAGATTAGAGAGTCCTAAAAAATATCATAGCTTTCTTAATTCTCTTGTATTCTCTATTAAGGCACGATATTCGAGTATAACCGAAACAAACTAATGTTCGGTTAATGAACCGAATTGAATTTCATAAACTGATATCCGAATTGAATTACATGATTAACCGATTTATCGGTTAACCGAATGAATAAAAAACATATTAATAACAAAACCAAATTGAAATATTCGAATAATTTTTACATATTGTTTATTTGGATTTAAACTTTAAGAATTTGAGTCAATTAAATTATAAACAAAAAAACTTAAAAAATTATTAATTACTTTGGTTAATTCGGTTAACTAAATTGACCGATCTCATATATATCACTTCCGTTAGCCGAACAGAATAACCTTTAAAATCGGTGTTTTAATCAAATTCAATGTATAACCGAACTAATTCGATCAGACTATTTCAATTTAATGAGTCGGTTTTTACCAAAAATGCTCTCTTCTTTTCTCTACAAAGAAGTAATAAGATTGTCTATAGATGTAGATCATTAAAACTAATTGACGTAGTTACTGTCTCTTCTTATATTTTATATTTTTGTTCATCGTTCTAGCACTATTTGTCGCGCTACTCTAATAATCCATTCACAAAGTTGTATTCCCCATTTCCCATAAACGTCACTTCATTTTGTCAGCATGGAAGAGATTTTGATGGTCGGGAACAAACCACTGCTAAGTTTAACGATGACAAGTGCATTGCAATTGAAAAAAACCAAAAATAAATAGAACAACGCTATAGAGTAGTTTAAACAACATATCACTATATACCTGTTTGTCACCAAAAATGTGGAACGCCCAGATGCTCGAAGCATTTTGAGCATGGGCACGATTGAGCTATCCTCGTTAATGTACCTACAACGTGATCAAAACAAAAGAACAATTTTACCAGAGTTTCACCCAAAACAATAATTCGATTCTTGCTCATATACATTGAGAAATACACATACTGAAGGGCATGTATGCATCATCCAACAACTAATTAATCAAGCTATTTAACATGAGCATTTGACGATCACTGACTGGTGATACTAAAAAGGATATATGCACTGTTCGTACCTTTTGGGATCTTTTGCGACCATCTTCTTTAGAGTCCCATCACGATGGCACAAATCAACTGCAGATCGAACATCTTTATACATAGAAGCATAGCTGCAAAAAGATTAATCAAGTGATATGAACTATATTTAGAATTTATGGTTGAAATTTTCAAATGGAAAACTACAAAATATGGCATGAACTCCTGCCATTTTCTGAGGTCTATTATTTTTTTGCAAATCACAACCAAATAGGTTGTGGAGAAGAGAATAATGTTTGAAAGTATCATGTGATAACCCCTTTTTCAAAATCTATATTGGAGCATTTGGTTGTTATGAAGTAAAAGGTTGCAAAAGTGTGAACTTTATTTGTCAGTTTTGCTACAACAATTAAAATCGACTTTAAACTGCAAAACATAATACTTCAGATTAACTTACATACAAGGTTGATAGTTCATACCACCTTTTGTATTTTTCCTAGCAAACTATGGGGATAAATATTACCATGAAAGGTCAATATTAAGTTCAACTGAAATTCAAAATGAAGTATTTAATCGTATATAGAAGAGAGATATCAACACAATTAATCACTTACTCAACACCATTTGGGACTTTAGCAGGATTGTTGTCTTTGAACTCAACAAGTTGCGCAAACAAATAGGCCTCGGCTAGTGAAAAGAGTGTATCGATAAGAGCATACTCGGGCTCGTCAAAAGAGTCACGCACTAAAGTGTTTCCATAGGTTGCAACTTTATCTTCCTTTGACATCTCTATAAAGCCATGGTATGCTACTTTGACATATTTATGTCGATCCATCTGTTAACAACATTAGTATAGACATAAAGCTTCTGAACGAAGTACTTGGTGAATAGGATGTTACCTTCAGAATGTTGCCCCTTTTCTTGTCTAGAACCAAGCCCCTAACCATGTACTTCCAGTCAAATGACCATTTGAGCAACTGTGTTACATTACTCTAGTCAGCAAGTCAAATTTCTAAAAGGCAATAAATTAAAACTTCAACAGACCTAAAATTTGTTGTCAAAGAGATTGAAGATGATAAAAAAATTGAGATTGTAAAGCAGTAGAGATATTAGTAGTAAACTAATTCAGTACATTACTAGAATGTAAAAAAACTACATCGAGATGATGAGATGTGTTCGCTAACTTTGTTTTTTTTGTCTCTTTCTTTTCTTATTTTTAGTTAAATTCGTCCCCGTGAATGAAATATGTATTGCAAGTGATATTGATATCATCGGAACAACGTAAATAACCTCTGGTGGGTATCCAAGATCATACACCAGTTTTCTAACCGTTCCTTCATATGCCAGGGACTCAAACGTTTCTGACCTATACTGTGCCAAAGTGTAATCCATGTCGAATCCAACAGCACCAATGCTCCTCATATTCAAGGATCTGTTACAAAATATCTGCTTTCCGAGGTCAATTTTTTGCCCTCCTTCAGGTGATGACCAGATGCAGGAGCCTTGATCACCTTTACTGCAGCCATTAGGAGAAAGATCGGACCCCCTGATATCAAGTCCATCTCTAGAGCTAGCATCCATTGAATAACTGGCAGACAAATGATCAACTCCTGATTGAGTTTATGAACAGCAAAAGGATTAGCTCGTGATACATCTCCCCCTTCAAGGCATTTGACGACAACACCAAATACTTAGTTTCATATTTAACGAAGCTTTTGATAAGCGGTAAGTGACACATTCATCAGAGAGCATATGACGCCAACCCCATACAGTACTCTAAACACATACCCATGTCCGCGAATGTAAATGTCAAACTCTGCGCAAACGAACATGCTCTAGTACTGTTAGGAAAAAGAAGCTTCTGTGCTCCATGTGAAAATGCAAAAAGCGTAATCCATTATCCATAGCAACTAGCAGTACGGACATGGTGAGTGTCAATCAGTATCACTCAATTCCAACACTAATTCGAATCCCAGAGACCTAACATTTGAGTAACTTAAACACTTGAACTAGTCACACAAAATGCCCAATATTCACCATAAGCAAATCTCCATACCTCTAACAGTTGTCAGCCTTGTTCCGATCAAGAGGTCAATTGTTAAGACGAATCGAGCGCTGAAATGGATTCCAGCAGCAGAAGAAGGACGCCAAAGGCCAGGTGCGAAAAGCGAGAGACAAAAGGACGGAATGGATTTCCGGAGAAGTCGCATCGCATAGTGGATGATTTATTGACCCACTGCGATGATCGGAACCCGAATATTCTTGTGACGCAGAGTTGGATGACCAGTTGGCCACGGAAGCAGTTTTCAGTTTCAATGCTCGACCATTTGATCCATCAACGAGACACGCAACCACAAATCTAACGCCTCTGACTTCCCGTCACGATTATTTAAGTCCCTGGTCGGTATAATGCGATGAGGTGTCGCCGGAGGTGGTTTACTTAATTTAAGAATCTACTAGTTCTGATAGACATCGGAACATAGATTTTAAAAATTAAAAAAAAATAGTTAACAAATTTTAAATTAATTCTGAAAAGTAAATCTTAAACATAGATTTATGAAATATCAAATTGTAAATGTGAAGAACATACATGTCACATCGATGAATATTAGTATTTATCTAAAGAAATTTTGATTTCTATATGATAATACGTTTTTGATGTGATGAATATAGATTTTTATCTAATTAATATAGGCAACATAAAAATGACACAAGATTGCCAAAGAGAGATGCTTTTGGTGGCGTCTTTTTATTTTTTACATTTGGGTTCTCCGAAGTCTTGTATGATGAGAAGAGCACCTTTGTTTGTTATTACTACACAAGTATTGGTACCCGTCGTTCCGACGGATTTGGTTCGGTTCTGTTCGAGAAAAATTAAAAATTGAATCAAATTATTAGAACAAAAATTTGAAACTGAAATTTAAAACCGATCCAAACCGATCAATTACAAACCGAACCAAACCAACCTGTTTCAAACCAAACCGAGCCAACTGGGATCGATCGAACCGAACCGACCGAACCGAACCGATCCGATCAGACCGAACCGAACGACCCGAACCGACCGACCCGAACCGAACCGACCCGACCCGGATGGAGCGACGCTCCCATCCTATTCTGTTATTATAGTAGATGCACATGAGTTGATCAAGTGGTAAATCTATTGTTGGAGAAGTATAATATGGCGGTTGTTGTAAATTATGAGAATGTGTTTAATAACTCAAGCTTAAGGGTTATAGGAGTAAATGCAGCTGAGAAGTTGTTCAATCTATCAGGTAAACAACCAATTTAGTGAAAGAATATGATCGATCCTCAGGGACTAAGTACCTGAAATGTTAGTAATTGACACAAAGAGAAATAAAAAGCCTGAACTTTTGGGGGTCTTCGGATTTGAAAAGTGATGATAATCACTTAACCTACACGATAAGTAGAATTATCAATAGACAAAACATGTAGCTGAGGTGATTTGACTTGTGAATTCCAGATGGCCATTGCATTGGAATCTAGGGCGTATGACTCGTAGAATCTCTCTGGATCTGGCAAAAGAGAAAGACCCTCTAACGTAATTAAAATGGGGCACAGAATAAGGTCACTTTTTGGCCGAAAGAGTGGCCAAAAAACATCGTAAAATAGGTTTCCGGTAAACTACCTGCCACAATTCTAGTCAAAATTGTCCGGTCAGAACTGACCCCCCGGTAAACATCTTTGGGGACATTCCATCCAACTTCCGGAAGAATTTTCCGACATGTTTGCGGCCATTTTCCGAAAATGTGGGTGACATCTAACCTACGGTAGGTTTCCGATCATTTTTTGGCCTCTCTCCTATATCCGGCCAGTTTGCAGCCAATTTGTCAGGTAGGTTTTCTATTATAATTTTATGGCCTTTTTCCGTAAATGTTACAGTAAGTTTGCGGCCAAAACATAATATTTTTATAAAAAATTATATTCAAAAATGTTTTTGGATTTATGTTACAAAATAATATATCTAAACCTGTTTTCTTGCTAGATCTTACATAAACAAAAAAATCTATTAATAAAACTTTAAGATATTCAATATTTATGATTTAATACAGTAGAAATCTAGGAGCTCACTATGCTGATCTCTAAGAACGGTGATGTGAAAGGCTGATAAGTCAGCCCGCTCTATGACAGCCTGCATCTCTACTCTCACAACTTGGGCGTCCTCGACAAATCAACTCAGCATGGGTGGATCCTCGTCGGCGGGACTGAAAGTCCTGCTGTATGCAAGAGGCCGCAGTAGACCCCTGTGAACTGTCAGCCATCTACTAGAAGTGCGAGCCCTGGGTGCCCAGAACACACAAGGGATAGACACTCTAAAACTTTCCGCACATGTTGTCCCAGATCCTCACTTCCTTTATTCCTCATGGCAATGAAGTAAATGAGGGGACCTCTGTCTCCTTCGTCAAGATCAGCATGTCAAGATTCATCTGTATTCACCAAGGAAACATATTAGAACAACACAAAAAACAAAAACATGATTGATGAAAAGAATATGTTTGAGTTGTTTAAATGCCAAACTTAGCATTTAAATAACTCAAATATGATTTTTGGCTATTTTAAAATTTTTGAAACCAATTTTTGTTCAAAAACTCAACCTTCAAGAATAAAAAATATTTAAGTTTTTTAAATATCAAGTTTGACATTTAATCAACTCAAACATGATTTTTATATTATTTTGAAGTTCTTGAAACCAAATTTACTTCAAAAACTCAAACTTTAAGAATAAAACTCAAATCGAATTGTTTAAATGCCAAGCTTGGCATTTAAACAATTCAAACATGATTCTTGTTCTATTTTGAAGTTCTTGAAACCGAATTTGGATAAAAAAAACTCTAATTTCTTTAATAAAATACGTTTAGGTTGTTGAAATACCAAGTTTGTCATTTAAACACTAAAAAAACATAGAAAATAAAAAAAAGTAATGGGTTAGAGAGAGATTTTCCTCTGCCTTCGCTCTAAATATCCAAATTTCTTACTGTTCACCAAAAACCCTCTCCACATCCTTGCCTCTGTAGCCATGCTCCCACAAAATTCCACCCTCTCACCAGTTCCCAACACCGCCGTCCCTTCCCTCCCTCTTTCTCCCAACCAAGCCGCAAAGCCCACAATCAAATCCTACGTTGTTTCCATTTAAGTTAATCCACTATTAGAATACCCATATATTGACATTGCGGTAAGAAACAAAGCTCTGCATGAAAGGAAATCTGCCATGTTGTTTACCCCTTCAGAAATCAAAGCCGGAGCTACACAACTCCAGCATGCAGTCATAACAAAATTTTTTACGGATAAACCAAAAGCAGAAGAAATCCATCAACACATACTGCAATCCTGGAAGCTAGCCAGCCCTTTCACCTCCGACAGCCTAGATGGCAAAAATGAGTTAATCCAGCTCAGTTCATTGGAGGATATCCATTCAAGCTCTAGTGTGCAGCACACATAAGATGGGTTGACACCTTTTCATCCTTTTCAGATGGACGCCGGAGTTTAGCCTAAAGAAAGAATTGGCGAAAGAGACATTCTGGATCTGCATTCCCAAGCTAAACATCTTTTTCCTCAATGAAATTTTTTTTAGACCCATACGAGACGCCCTGGGAACCTTCCTCAAAGCCGACGAACGGACTCTCGCTCGAACATGTCCGACCTACGTCAGAATCTTGGTCGAAGTAGATCTTAAATCGCACCTCACACATGAACTCTTCATAGGTTCGACCACGGTGAAGGAGAAACTTATAAGATAGTATATGAAGGTAAAATGAAATATTGTACTAGGTGCAGAATACAGGGCCACATGCACCAAGAGTGAAAAAAAAACAAACCTCATGCAAAAATCTCCACAGCTCAGACAACCCCAAAGACTGTTAAAACTAATATTGAGCCAACCCCAGAAGAACGGGTGTTAGTGAGGAAGATCCATAACACTCACCCCACCCTCAGAAAGATAAAACAACAGAAGTAGTGCATGTGCATGACACTATTCAGAACGTCAACCTGAATTTTGTTCCTAGTCATCATATTGACAAATTCTCAACCTTGTTCTAACACACCAGCAAGCAACTCCTTTCCAACAAACCAACATTAACCCTAACAACCCTCCCAAGCCTATAAGGACTCAGCCCCATCCATCCAAACTAATAAAAATAAAATCGTTCAAAACTATACCCAACCCAACAATACATCAGACTAAGAACCCCCTACCCATCAAGACAAAAATTAACACCAAACCACTAATCAAGAATCCCCTATCCATCAAGTCAGAAATTAACACCAAACCATCAAGCCCAACAAACCAAATTTTGCCCCTCAAGCCAAAAATTACTATGAAGCTCTTGGGCTTGAAGACTCAGATATCGATCTGGAGAAAGATCAATTGGTGTCCATGGTGTCAGAAATCCTACACTCATAAGATTATCCTGATAATCTTACCAAACAAACTGTCATAGACCCTAAAGATCCAATCCCCACAACCTCTCCCAACCCTCAAAATAACAAAAGAAAATTCTAAAAAAGAAGGCTTAAAGCCAGAAATATGGTATCCACCTGAAAGAGCTCCCAAGCTCACAAAAACCTCCTCTAATTTTCTAATTGTTAACACCATATTATGAAACATCTGATGTGTCAATAAGCTCTCAGCTCGAGTATGTCTCCCTAGTTTTTTTTAAAAAAACCATCCTTCTATCCTTGTCATCTTAGAACACATGTCCAATCTTAGCAAGCTCAAGCTTTTAGCTAGAAAATTTACATTCAAAACATATTATGATTGTTCAAATACCAACAACTACACCTGAATTTTATGGTGTCCCAACATAGTTGCTCTAGCAAATTTCCTTGCTTATGAATAATGCATCCATTGCCTTACCACAGAGATCTTTACTAACAAAAGTATTACAACCAGCTTCATTTATGGTCAATGGAGCCACCATGAAAAATATAGATTATGGTCCTTCTTATTAGATCGTGCCCCTCCCCCATCTTCCCCATGGATACTCATAGAAGACTTTAACGTGGTGGCCTCCATAGAAGACAAGCTTGGAGGGGATTATAGCAGACATAATAGAAGCATTAGGGACTTCAATGTATTTATGATCATGGCCGGTGTCTCCGATTCCAACTTCAGAGTTAACCTCACACATGGACCAATAATCAATATAGGGATAAATGTGTTTGGGTTCACCTGGATCGGGTTCTGTTAAATGAAGCTACCAAGGTGCATCCATGTCACCCACTTGTAGAGGGGCATTTTGGAGCATTCTCCTTTACTGATCTAGACAGAAAAAATGTGAAAACTAAGATTCTATTTCAAATTTCTCAAGATGGGAGCACTCGTGAATCCTTTCTTGACACTATAGCACAGGCTTGGACAATGTACACCAGCGACAACCCCATTTTTAGCTTCTCCAAATAGTTAAAAAGAGGTGCCAACCGCCTAAGTCAACGGAACAAATCCTCTTTTGACAATCCTGATACCAACAACAGAAGCCAACATAGCCATTCTGGAAGAATCCCTTTAGAATCACTAGAATGACAGAGCAGCCGAGGTGCTCAAATCAGTCAAAGATAATTTGTTTGTTTCCTCCAGAGGAAGCACTCCCTTTTGGTAGACCAAGCTAGTATAAGTTGGCTTAGTTTTGTGTTGATAATAATGCCTTCTTTAATGCAGCCATTAGAGATAGGCTAATCTATGCTAAGCCAACCTTAAAAAAAAAGGATGACTCTATCTTTCTCAACGACAACCAGGAAACCTCAGCAGTGACTAACCATTTTACTTCTCTTTTACAAGGTAATCATCGTGAAGGAAATCTATAAATATGTGATCATATCCCCTGCCTTATTCCTACTGCTTGTACCAACTCCCTAGCCATTATCCCCAGTAAAGAAGAGATCAGAGAAGCCATCCTATCCATGAACCCTTAAGCTTGTCTAGGCCTTGATGGGTTCACATGTCACTTTTATTGTAAAACATGGGACATTATGTGCCAAGACTTTATATCCGCAGTCCAATGCTTTTTTAAAGGAGGTATCATTGCTCCCATCATCTCCCATTCCCATATGATCCTAATCCCAAAGAAAAAAATTCTTCAAGAATTGATTATCAACGTCCAATTAGTCTATGTAACTTTTTTCATAAAATTATCAATCATAAACTCAAGGCTAGCCCCTCTCATGGATCTGATCATTTCTCCAGAACAATCTAGGTTCATAACTGACTGATCTATCCATGAAAACATCACATTAGCTCATGAGATGTGTTTAAATTTTGACAAAGTCTCAAAAGATTTTCATCTCATGATGAAAATAGATCTCAGCAAAGTCTATGACAGGCTCCAATGCAAGTTCCTCATCCACTGCCTTCACAAGATAAGCTTCGCAAAGCCAAGTGGGGACATCATTTACGCCATCTCTAACTCCCACTTCTCTATCAAATGGAATGGGAAATTTCCATGGGTTCTTCAGATCCAACTATAGTTTAAGATAGGATGATCCTCTCTCAGCGTCCCTCTTTACCATCTCCGTGGAATGCTTCTCCCTCCTGATCAAGCACAAGATGAACATCTGCCATATCTACAAGTACTCTTACACATAAAACATTGAGGGATGTCCCATTTACTCTACACAGACTATATGCTGGTGTTTACCTCTACCAACTCAAGATCTCTCCGTAATCTCATGAACATGATAACAAAGTTCTGCACTGACTCAAGCCATAGGTTCAATAAGGACAAATCCAATCTCCTTTTCAATATGTGCGTACCTATAGCCAGACTTAGAACATCTTGCATGGCGACCTCCTGCACCCAAGGCACCCTTCCCACAAGTTATTTATGCTTTGTTTCCGAGTTTGGAGGGAATAAAAAAGAAAATATTTGGAAGAAAAAAGAAAGGAAAAGAAAAGAAAAGATTTGAAGGAAGAAACAGAAATAGGTGTTTCTAAGTTTATAATAGATTTGGAAGGATTATAGTAAAAAGTATCAAAATTACTAAAATAATCTTATAAATATAATCAAAAGTAAGAAAGAGAAGCGGCACACTTGTCTTTTTTATCCTGAATCCTTCTCTTCCCCTTCAAATCCACCCATATCGTCTCGAATCCTCTCGAAATCAAACTAATGAACACTAAATTAGGCGGTTCCTTATTCAAGGGTCGCCCCAAGATTGCCATGTTTAAAGGAATTATAACCAAACTAATCAATAAGATGGAAGGTTGGAAGACTAGCCCTCTCTCAGCAAGAGGAAAGATCACCCTCATCCTGAGTATTCTCTCCACCATGCCTCTCCACTTCTTATCAGCCATCCTAGTCCCAAAGAGAGTCCTCCATAGAATAGAGAAGCTAATGAAGATCTTCATATGGCCAACTGGTGGTGAAAAAATAAAATAATGGACAAAATCAAATCAACTCTTCAAATCGCTTAATCAAAGCGGCCTCAACATAAGGAAACCTCTTGCTGCTATGGAAGGCCTCCATGCTAAGATGGCATAGAAAGTTATCACTTAACCATCGTTATGGATGAATTTTGTTAAGCTAAAATATAAACCCAACGTCAGAAGCAGGAAGAGCATTTTACGGAACAACCTACATCTTATCTTAAACCACACCAATCAAAACACCATTGTGATCAATGGCAATGACTCCTATAACTTTTGAGACACCTCGTGGTGTTTTCCTCCCATCTTTAGAACTCCAAGAACAACCTTCAACGGCTCCTTGACCCAATTCTTAAATTCAGACAGGATCAAATGGTGGATCACTCCCTTGATCGCTCTTCATGCTCAAGAAAAGCTGAAGAACATCCACCTAACTGCCTAACTAGACAAGTAGATATGGACTGCTTATCCCTCAGGTGTTGTCTTAGTACAGTCTTACATGAAGTATATATCCCATAACAACTCCAGCTACAACTCGTGGAAGAAAATCTGGGCATTCCTCATCCTTAAGAAATTCAGTTTCTTCTTATGGAAGATGAGGCATGTTATCATCCTCGTAGACACCTTTACCAGCACAAAGGTTTCCACATAGTCTTTAAATGTAACTGTTCTTGCATCCCTTGCGTTAATTCCATTAATCATATCTTCATCCAAAGTGATACGACAAGAAAATTTTAGCACTGGCAAGGAGATCTTTTGTACTTTCGTAGTCATGCCAGCAATCTTGAGGAGCTTTTCCAGTACTAATTTTTTCATTCCAACCCCAAAACGTAAATGGGCATGCTGAAAATCCTCCTTTCTTCCTAGGCATTTTGGAAAAATAGTAGATAGATGCGCTTCTCTCTTTAATGAGAAGTGCAACCAACCTAAGAGAGATTCCTCAAAATTCTTATGCTTTCCACATGCAGACTTTGAATGGCTACCTACACTCCTACCATCACCCCCTATAGAGGAGATTACCTTTAAAACGTCCATGCACATTAATCCCATCGTCCCAAAATTAAAAATCCATATTTCTTGATTGTGGAGTCCGGCCCCATATGGCATAATAGCTAATACCTCATGCATAGACAACTTGACAGTCATCATCATTAGATCCTCGAGAGGAACTCTCATGGTAGTAGAATTCTGCTCCATCAATAGCCTGGAGCATCTTCAAATCCTTCCTCTCATCATTAGAAAAGCCCCAAACAAGGCTAGGTTGTCCTCCTCCTCCCTTACCCAAATCTAGCACGACTATGATACAGGATCTCCCGCTGCCAAGAAATGGACAACCAACCTCTTTTTTGTAGACATCAGAGCCATCCCTAGCTCAGCCAGCACTTCAGCTAATCTCGTAGCCAAATCTTGTAAATCAGGAGATTCCAACCACCCACTTTTTTTAGTCAATGATCCATTCCAGTCTGGCTCATCATCCTCCAAGATGCAGCCATCTTTCCTCTATAGTTTAGCTAGATAGTTCAGTAGGGCCCTTGTTCTTTCCTATTTTTCTTCATTTAAATATATTCCTTTAAAAAAATTCAAACATGATTCTTTTGCTATTTTGAAGTTCTTAAAACCGAACTTGGTTAAAGAGCTCTAAGATCAATAATAAAATATGTTTGAGTTGTTTAAATGCCAAGTTTGGCATTTAAACAATTCAAACATGATTCTTGTGCTATTTTGAAGTTCTTAAAACTAAATTTGGTTAAAAAACTCTAAGTTCAATAATAAAAAAATGTTTTGATTATTTAAATGTCAAGTTTGGCATTTAAACAACTCATACATGATTCTTGTGCTATTTTGAAGTTCTTGAAACCGAACTTGGAATAAAAACTCTAAGTTCTTCAATAACACATGTTTGCATGGTGGTTTACAAAGTGGCGGTTCACCTCAAGCTCGACCATGCCTTTATTTTTTCACTTCCCTATGTTCATCTCATTGTACACCTTAGGCAGGTTGGGCTCCATCCTAACTTGACCCTCTACATTAGTAACAAAAAAATGTTGTCAACTATATCATGAATAGTTAAGGGAAAGGTAACAAGGCTATGTAAATGTAATTCACCATGTCATGCGCATGGGCGTTCGCACCTTTTGATCCAAAGTGATGGATCGCCAGCCCTCGCTACTGACCCTGCCATGCGAGATCTGCTGGTTGTGCTCCTGCACCTCCTTAAATTGAGGCCTCTTCATGCGCTTTATCATCTTTGGCCAGAAGGCTTCCCCAACAAAGTCGGGCTTCCCGAAGCTGTTCCCATGCGCTTTGCGAAGCGCATCTGATAGAATACTAGGCCACTTCACCTTGAAATATTTGGAGGCCTTTGGATCATGCTCTGGTTGCCAAATGAACTGAGCCTGTGACAAAATGTAAATGTTAGATCGTTCAGCACAAGGTGAAAAAAAGTGACATGCAACGGTTAATTAGAAAACAAACCTTTAATTCGTCGAACCACTTCTTGTGCATGTCGAGTGGCACCCCAGAGCCTTTGATCCAGGGTCCACTCCAGCTTAAGTGCATGATCGGGTGCACCTCCTTATTCACCTCAGATGGTAGAAATTTGAAATAAGGAAAATACACTTTTAGAACACCACATTCCTATACAAAAATAAAATTAAGATATACTTGAGCCAACTTGAATTTAACCACATGGCTCTGAAGGTGTGATGAGGATCCAGTCCCTCGCGTCCAAGCTCCCATCTGAGTCTCCAGAAAAACTCCACATCACCTACAAACTGTGAATCATGTATAGAGTCCATAGCCTCCTCCATAGGAGCTCCCATATCAGCTGCATCTGGGAGCGGATTCTGAGTTCCTAGCTTGTCTCAAATGACAACCACATTAAATTGAATGAGTTGAGCGACTAGAACTCACCAGACACCTGGCCACATGAGAATGAGGGCGTCTTCCTCGCACTCGTCCTTTAGGTAGGTTAGGACTCCACGTGTGGGTCCTTAGCCTTCTTCAACTAGGGGGATGGAGGATCCAAGGCTGCCTGTTAATGCAAAACTAAACAAACAACATATATGAATCTATAGCTCAAATTGGAAATAATCAAGTTCATTTAAGTAAATTAACATTAACAGTCAACTAAATCAAACTTCAAATAATATGACAAATAAAAGTAGTTAACTCAATCAACATTACAATCAGCCTTCATCCAAGTTCATCCAAATAAATTAAATAACATATTAACTAAATAAATAACAGTTAAAGATCTACCAATCAAAATCAACATTACAATTCAAAATAATTAAATTCATTGAACTAAATAAAATGCTTCATAAAACTAATCATGTTCCTCAACTTGTTAATTGAACAATAGAAAAAATAAATTAGCATCAAAATGTTACATCAAATTCATCAATTAAATATATCACATTCATCAAATTCATCAAAACTGCTCAAAATTTTCATGGCAAAATAATTCATCTAAAATAACTCAAAACATCTAAAACTCATCAATTCATCAAATTTGTTACAATTCATGTCATTAACATGAATTATTAGAATGGGATTACGAGGGGGGGGGAGTTGACTGAGGGACGACGACAGAATGTAGGTGATCACCTGACATGAGAGCACAGTGGTGGGCAGTGCAGGGGGTCATCCGACGGAGGGGGTTAGGAGTTAGGGTTGAGATTGGGAGAAGAAGAAGCCCTGCGTGAATTTGAATTTTATTTTTAGACAAGTTTGCGGCCATATTAAATTGGCCAAAAACTAACCAAAAATAGCAGGACTTTTCCGGCCTAATTTTTGAAAAGTTTACGGTCACATTTGATTTTTTACTATAAAGCAAAGCATGGCCGATAGTTACCAAAAACTTACCGAAAAATGTTATACATTTTCAGATAGTTTTAAGTCAATGACGGCCAAGAAAGTTGTGAGTGTCGATTTTGAGCCCGTGATGCCAAATTCGAAAGGTATATTTCCGGAAAAAGGTTGAAAAGTGACCGGAAAAATTCCGGCAAGTTTCCGACATTGGACATTTTGGCCGCAAAGTAGTTGTTTTTTAATAGTGGGGACTGATAGCTTAGCCCACAACCCACTTTAGCCTCGGGGTGGGCCCCTGTGGTTGCGAGTTGGAGCTGTCATAGCTTATGGCTAGGGCAATGAGATAAAAAAACCCAGCAGTTAGAAAAGTAAGAATAACGAGAACTCATCTTTTTTAAAAGAAAGGACTACTACAGGAGGTCAAACCAAGAATCTATGATAGTCGGAACTCATCCCCGGTCATAAATGATCTGGAATGAGAACCCAATAAAGCCTTCACACTCTAACGCATACCCTAGGTAAGATGAAGATGGGTCCGACATGTGTCAATCATGAGAACAGGGGCTATAAAAAAGACAAAAGGCATAGCTAACTTACCTAGGAGGTGAGATTTTTTTATTAAAGTTGGGGCTTTGTCCTTTTGCGATGGATTTTTATAGGTAGCTACAAACTGTATTTGTTTAAGAGAAGGGGAACATATTGTATTTATTTAAGAGAAGGGGAAGAGAGATACAAGTAGCGAAGGCCAAGCCATATACTTAGTTCAAGAATTGATGCGGTACTAGGGCAAGGCTGGAGTAGAAAGAGAGTTCTCATTAAACAAGTTAGGGCATTTCTATCCTATCTTTCCTTTTCATCTATAGTTCTATGTGAACACTCATTCTTAGAATCAAATAGTAGGGTTTATAACAGTGCCATCTCATGGCCATATGTAACAACCCTCTACTCCTAGAACCTTTAAGGTCCATCATGAGCTTCTAAGAGCCTTTCCTAAATCCAGTTATATAAAATATTAAGCAAAGAGAAGTCAAATCAATAAAGTGAACAACTTAATCTCTTTGTTTGAAGCTTTATAAAAAAACTTCTACTTATTGAAATTTTGGTTCCATTAATTCAAAAACACAATAATAGACTTGTGACTCTCATATAGAAAAATCTATTTGATATAGTCATAGGAGCTTCAGAAAGGATCACACCATTGATAAAGAGTAAAATCTATGTGAGGATGGATGTAGCCAAGTGGATCAAGATAGTGGATTGTGAATCCACCATGCATGGGTTTAATCCCCATCGTTCGCCCATCAGAGATCTTACCGGCCAGCAAACTGGAGACAGATAACCACGGTTCCGACCTTACTAGCACTGGAGGTGCACTAATCAATGAACCCCCGAAACCTACTTTATTTTATGACAAAATGCACCAAACCTCACTGGTCACGACATGTTGTTGATATTGATTGAGTTTAAGGGACTTTCACTAACAAAAGCGTCACGACAACATTCATAAACCTAGACCCCCGATAACCTTCATAACAAAAGCATCACGACAACATCCAAAAGGTAATCTTTGAAATCCTAAATTTAGTAGGGGGCAGGTAAGAGCAATTACGAATGCCGACCAACATGTAAGCCACTAGTGGCTAAGAGAAAGCGAGTAGCACCTTATATAGGTTGGGGGTGCTTATAAAACAAATCGCTCCTTATACTAGAGCAGCTCTGGATGAATATTTTATGTATTATAAATAACATACTTTAAATATTCATGATGATTTATCCAAGCAAGCACAAGCTTATTGATAAATGTCTCTTCTATTATGAAGACCCCCAGTTATGAAGCTTATCCAGGAGATGTTTTAGTTTATATTCCTACAAATGTTAGTTTATATTATAGGTGGACAACTCTCACTTTCTCTTTGTAAGATTGTATAAGGAGCATGCCCGAGGGAGCTACTAAGCTTACCGCGCACTTGCCATCACCACCTAATCTTCATTACCTCTTCCCCCAACTCCTACATCTACGACGAACTTGAATCATTACGTGGCTGCTAAAGCAAGCTAAGCTTCACACAGCCATGAGCAAGCCAAAAGACCCTCTCCTCTCACGGATGAAGGATCTACAACACGTCGGAGATCTCTTTCTCTCTCTCTTAATTCAAACAACAGCAAGAGGAAGAACTCATAAGCCACACTATTTTTTTTATTCCAGTTATCAAATGAAAATATTTTATCAGCATACGGTCGAAACCATTACATACTTATCCCCTCATACTAACGCCGAACTCAATTCTTGGGCACAACCTCTTCTTTAAAGACCGGTCCCCGAAGAGAGGATGCGGTTGGAAACTCCAATATAAGACCGAGTCCCTTCCGTTTTTTATTTGCTTGGAGAAGCTAGCTGCTTGAAAAGGCTTGGCTTTCTTCTCTTTTTTTAGCCTAGCCATGAGTTGATGAGAAAGAGATCTGCGAGGCCAGTCACCTAAGGTGGAAGTCCAGTTTACTAAGATTGAAGATAAGTTACACATAAGAGGGAAAGAGATAGTAATTTAAACAAGATCATGATCAATTCAATACAATTAAGACTCATACTCCCTAAGGACATGAGATGAGCACCTACGAACATGATGAAGAATCATTATAGAAATAAAAATTCATATTTTTATTGTATTTTTCTCTTTAATTGATTCTACTGTATCTCAAAAGACACAAAGCCTAAAAACCTTCTCTCGTATTTCTATTGAAATGGAAAATAAGGTTTTTTTTAATCGCTAGCTCTTCTAGAGTGGTATCTCACTGACGGCTCAGGCCCCTCCGGAAGGAGGCCCTTTTTGCCTTCCACCTAAGCTAAGTAGTCTTCATCTTCACAGACATGTCTAAGCCTCTCTTTGAGACAGTGCCCAGATCATTATGCCTTTTGTGCGAGTTAGAACTTACATGACAAGGAATTTCACCATCTTAGGACAGTTATAGTTAGGGCCGCCATTCGCAAGGGCTTCGGTCACTGGCTCCCCTTTCATTAGATCATCAACTTCCTAGGCCCTCCAGTACTGGATAGATGTCAGCCCCCATACATGATCTTATGACTTGAGAAATGACTAAACAAGGGGAGGCAACGGGTGGGAGAAATGGAGGTTTGGGCTTTAGAGGGATTTGGTGTTGCTCATATGTTACAGGAACTGCTTACTTATATCTAATCATGTTATAAAAAGGAATGTCCAAAATTTGAGTGGCTGAAGCTGAAGCATCTATTTTTAAAGTAACATAAAGAAAAACAATTAATATAGCACCTTAAATTGTTACACCTCAAGTTCAGAATCCTGGAGATGAGTTCATGACCAAGGACTCAAAAACTATTCATACTACACCTAATGATAAGATACAGACAAACCATTTTTCTATGATACTAGATAAACATCATGTGATAACTAATAAACCTTTATAAAGATCTCATAGAGAAAGAAGGTCTACCATCACTAAGGATTATGTTGTATAAATGAATGAAGATGTGCATGACGTAGAAAAAGTATATTACTGTACTTCATTTAAGAGTTTCATATTGTGTAAGGATTCATCAAAGTGGCTTGAGGCCATTGAAGATGGAATGAAGTCTATAAGCGCTAATGATTTGAGGATTAGTCAAAATTTCAAATGGAGTCAAAATAATATGTTGTAAGTGGATCACATAATTAAGCAAGACTTAACAGGGAAATGTCAATAGATTCAAGGTAAGGCTTGTAAAGAAAGGCTTTACAAAAAAAGAATGAATTGAATATACTGACACTTTCTCTCCTGTATCAAAAGAACCAAGAGTATTTTTGGCACAAGTGGCTCATTATGACTTAGAGCTGCACCAAATGAATATTAAAACAACATTCTTAATGGTGACTTGAGTAAAATATGTATACTTGTCTCAAACAGAAGATTTTTATCACGCCCCGAAAAATATGGATCACGATCGATGTTTGACTTTTCTTTGACGTTTAGCCAAACTAGTCTTGACCGAGGATATATTCATTTATAGTTGAATAAAACCATAACTTCTAAATACAAACTAAATTTACATAAAATTTGAAATTTAAAATATTCAAGTCAACTCAAGATCCTGCCCAAATATATCAGAGAGACAATTAATGAAACGTCAAAGTAGATAAAATAAATAACTGCAAACTCCAATGTATAAAAATGACTAAATACTGGATGAAACCGGACGAAAGTTCTTTAGCAGACAATTCATCACTAATAAGACATCGTCAAAAGACAATTGATCTGAAAAGAGACATTTGCTACTAACCAGACATCATCACTACTAACTGACTGTTGATCTGAAAAGAGAAAATTTAAATATTGGGATGAGTTAAAAGACTATGTGATTAGACAACTCAACACGTACTTTGTGAGCCAAGGGGGTTTTTTATTTTATAGTATTGATGATATATATTTTTTAATTAATTATTATTTTATCTGTCAAGTACGGCTTGCTCATCGTTCGTACTTTTACTGTGCACGTATGGGGTCATTTATCATTTGTTACTAGATAGTTCTTATACCAATTTAAAATGGCATATTTTAAATGGAAATGTGTACGCGTGAACAAGCATGAACTGAGACACAAAGCCTTTTTTTGTTAGCCAGTCGTCACTGCCAATCCGGATCACAAAAATCAATCATATATTCAAGAAGCATTTTTTCTCGTAACAAGACATCACGACATGATGCAGCGTATATGCTAAGTGTATGTTCATTATGACGGTTTCACTTTTTCAAGTGGGTACATGTTATGTACATATTTCACTCATTATGCCTCATTAATAATCACATGTTTAGTTTTATACAAAATGAAATACGTATGGATTATTTACTCACCTCAAGCTAAGTTTAAAAATGTATAATCAATTTGGTCAACGCCTTGACTCCAATTCCTGACCTCACAACTCAAGTGATGGCTTATATGAATTTCTCTCGTTTCTGTACACGATGGCACTATTTGTTTCTTTCTCTCTATTTTTGTTTTATTCCATAAATATCTTACCTAACTTGAGATTTAATTTTGGCTTTTGAATTTAGGCTCTAGTTAAACCTTTCTAAATTACTAGTTTATTATTCATTGATGTTTATTTTTTTTAAAAAAATAACGATGTTAAAATGTTATTGTTAAAGGAAAAGAACACATAGGTTGTCGACTTATGAAGTCAATTTATGTACTAAATCAAGACAATGACATCATAAGTTTGATGAAATCATAAAAATATTTATTTTATTAAAAAATAAGGTGGATAATTGTTTATATACTAATTTAGAGTGTGCAAATTCATCAAATTAGTATTTTAAGTTGAGAACATGTTGAATGAGAAAAAAAATTATCCTCTTATTTTGGTATGAAGGACCTTGGCGGTGCCTCTTATGTTCTAGGGATTGAAATTTATTGAAACATGTCTAAAAGGAGTATTAGGCTTGTCTCAACAATCATACATTGATTGAGTACTGAACAGATAAAATATGTGCAGTTACTCTATCATGCTTGCTCCTATAGGCAAAGGCAAAAAGGTTAGATTACTCGAATTTCCATGTAATCAATTATATTATATGCTTATCAGTTGAAGATGACTCCCTACTCTTTCTTTAGCTGTCAAAAGCATTGTGTATGCTTAAATCTCTAGCGCCTAGACTTGACTTTTGTTAGTGGGATGCTTGGAAGATTTTAGTTGAATCCGGGACTCGATTACTGGAAGACTATTAAGAAGGTCTTGCGTTATTTGTAGGTACCATTATATGTTCACATACAAGAGGACTGATAATCTTGATGTTTTAAGTTATTTGGATTATGATCTTGCAAAGTATGTTGAAACTAAAAAAGCAACATCAAGATACATCTTCGCCCTCATAAGTGGAGCCATTTTATGGAAAAGGTGTAAACAAGACCTTATAGCATCATCAGCTATGCAAGCTGGATTTATGGCATGTTTTAAAGTTACAAGACAGGATGTGTGGCTTAAAATTTTTATTCCAAGTTTGAATGTGGATGACAATATTTTTAAATCACTTAAATTATAATTTGATAATGAGGCTGGATCATTATTTTTGGATCGACATACATATCTTACCATACCTCTCCTCTATCATTATGATTTGGGATTTTGTCATTAGGTATCTGTCAGTTAGCCCAAATTTAGCATCGTTTTACATTTATAGTACTTATTGGAAAGCGTGAGGAAAAGGTTATTGAGATTTTCTTAAGGTTTTTTGAAGGTTAGAGGGAGGAGAGCTAAATTAGAATCAACTCTCTTATTTATGATGATCAAATCTTACAAAAAAGAGTTGAGTGATATATAAACTTTAAGTAGAACAAAGTTAAGAATAAAACTGAGGAGAATTTAGAAGACAAGCTATACAACGTCTTTTGGGCAATGAGACATCCGCGCCAAGACCAAACGACAACGCTTCAGCTCAATTTCATTTGAGCTTTGTCAAGCCACATAAATTAAGCCGCGCATGTGCCACAGAAACTAAGCCGCATGCATGCCGTAAAGCCAAATAGAAGGTTCACACCTTCATCAAATGACATCACTCTCACCTGAGCTGCATTTCCTCTCAAAACTCCACCCCTCCTCAAATTTGGCTGCAAAGAGATTGTGCAAACCAAACTTGAAAATCAATTAGTGAAATAGTTGAGGGTGAAAAGGTTTTGTAAGAAGATCAGCTGACTGAAGCTAAAAAGGGAGATGACTGAGCTTAAGACTGCCATCCACAACCTCATGTCGAATGAAATGACAATCAATATTAATATTCTTAGTGTGTTCATGGTATAAAAGATTATGCATAATGACAAATTTGATATATGAATGGATAGAGATTCGACTTGGAGATTCAACCACGAGACAATGCAGAAGTGGAAGAAGCCAGGTGATTTTGAAGACTAAGTTAGCCATGGCACGATACTCAGCTTTGGCTGATGAATGAGAGATAATGGCCTTCTTCTCACACTTTCACAAGATCAAAGAACCACCCAAAAACACACAATAGCCAGAGATCAAGATGAGTTGCTTGAATATGGAGTTCACAGTTAAGAGATAGATACTGACTTAAATAACGCACAACGAAACTAATATCTAGACGAGAGATGGTGAAGTACACAAGCCTACCAATGAGTCATTTATATTGATCAGGTTCCTTAACAATAGGACTAGTGATGCTGCTCATCATCAGATTGGGATTTATAATCACAGAACTAGGTTTAGAAGCCATTAAACTAGCATTACTAATATTCTCAAAAGTGTATTTGCACTAGAAAAGAGATAAACCCTTTACTGATTAACATTTCAATCCCAAAGATATAGTGAAGGGAGGCAAGGTCCTTGATAACAAAGTGAGTAGTAAGATAACTTTTGAGCTTGGCAATGGCAATGGAGAAGTTGCCTGTCACCAAGATGTCATCATCATAAATTAAAAGAGTAGTGAAATCAGAAATAAAAGCAAAAATAAAGAGAGAAGGATCACTTTAACTCTGAGTGAAGCCGTAAGAGACCAAAGCTTTTGAAAAATTTTGGGACCACTGCCTTGGGGCTTACTTTAAGCCATACAACGACTTAACTAACTTGTAAACAGGCTGAGTATAAAGCTTGTCATCCTTGACTTTGTATCTAGATAGAAGTTTCATGTACAATTCTTCCATTAAGTCACAATGCAAGAATGCATTAGTGACATCTAGTTGAGTAATTGTCCTGAATTTCATCACAACAAATGCTATAACTATTCGAGCAATAGTCATTTTGCTACTAGGGCAAAGGTTATAAAATAATAAAGCCCTTGAGTCTGTGTAAAACCTTAGCAACAAGCAGAGCCTTATAACTATCAAGTGTTCCATTAGTCGCATACTTCATTCTAAAGACCCATTTGCATCCAACTGGCTTTTTATCATCAGGTAACTTAGTGATGGTCTATATCTTATTGAGTTCCAATGCTTAAATTTCCTTTTTCATAGCATCCAGACACTGAAGATCTGTAGAAGCTTGAGTATAGTATGTAAGAGCAGTATGGTTGGAAATGGAGAAAATTTAGGAATGTTATAAAGGAGAAATGTGAGCATAAAAAATATAGTCAGAGATGGGATAAGGTACCTGAACTGAGGATGGAACTTGATGATGTGGTAAACCAGTGCCCTTGGGTAGAATGCAATCTTTGTACTTATAGGGTAATTGTGTGTGGTGGTG
Organism: Kalanchoe fedtschenkoi; assembly: GCA_002312845.1. Lineage (NCBI taxonomy): Eukaryota > Viridiplantae > Streptophyta > Magnoliopsida > Saxifragales > Crassulaceae > Kalanchoe > Kalanchoe fedtschenkoi. Next base: position 995,062 of record NQLW01000515.1, on the reverse strand, counting down.
ATGAAGGTTGAGTCAAAGAAGGGAAATAGGCTTATGAGTTTGGGGTAGACTGAGCATTTATATGTCAGAAGGAAGAGAAGGAGAGGTAACAGGTAGTGTATGATCAGATGTATGAGTTGGATGGGAATGATGGATCACTAGAATATAGATATGTAGTAAAGGATCAGTAGGAATAAGAGGATCAAGACAGAGAACAGTCACAAAATGAAGGATGATTAGTATCATATGTAGATAAGGAAGGAGGTGTAATAAAAAAAGCAAAAATGGTCTTAAAAATATCACATCTCTACTGAAGAATATGGTTCTATGCTCTAAATTGAGAAATTTGTAACTCTTTTTGGCAAATGGATAGCCCAAGAAAATACTCTTAATTACTCTTGATGAAAACTTAACTTTGAGTTTTTAAAATAGAAGCATAAGCTAAATGACCAAATATCCTAATATGATCATACTTAGGGAGTACGTTAAGTAATTACTCATAAGGTGTTTTGAATTTTAAAACATGAGGAGGCAGTTTTTTATTGATATAAACTGCAGTTAACACACACTCACCATAAATAAATCAATGAAAGAGGGGATTAGGGGTATACACCAGTCCCGAACCAGACTGGAACTAGTTGGACCGAAACCGGAATTGATAAATCTTAGGGAGTGAAGACCGGACTGGTTCCAAGTCGGTCTGGAACGGAGCGGACCGGAAAATTTCGAGTTTGGACCGGACCGGTTTGGATTGAATTCACAAAAAATAATTAGTTTTTACTAGAATATTAATAAAAAAGTATTTTCTATTTATATATTAAATAAAATATATTTAGTTATATTAAAAGTATTATATTTTATTAAAAAACTATAAAACCGGTCCATTCCGATCCGGACCGAAATTTTCCTATTTTGGACCGGACTGGATTGGAAACTAGAATCTATAAAATCAATGGACCAAACACCGAACCAGAATTAATCGGTCCGGTCCGGTTCGGTCCATTCCGGTCCGATTTTGGGTCATTTTCAGGTCCAGATCGGATTTTGTACACCCCTAGAGAGGATTGAAATCTCAAAGCTATTGATAGTTCTAAATTTTGATTGTTTTTTCTTTCTACTCCATCATTCTGTTGTGGAGTTTCAACTCAGCTGGTTTGATGGATAACACCCTTGTTAGACATTATAGAGTAGACAATATTATTAATGAACTCACTTCCATTTTATGATCTTAATTTTGACAGCAATTTGAAATTGGTTTTGAGCATAAGACAAAAATCTTATTAACGATTGAAACACTTCTGACTTTGTAGCCATAAGATAAACCTAAATAATTCTAGTGAGATCATCAACAATTGTGAGGAAGTAAGAGGAAGTAAGCCTAAGTAATGTGTGACCCAACCCTTGATGACAAGGTGTGGAAATATGAGGAAGAATAAAAGATAAAGAGGAGTTGTTTGAGAGAATGAAATTGTTGGTCAGTAATCACGTATGGTGATAAAGGCCTTGAACTATGTACCAATCACAAGCTTCTTTTTCAGATGAGGGTCCTGTAAATGGCAAGCATCAGAGGTAAAAATTATAATTTAGTAGAGTTTTTTAGAAACTAAGAAATAGAAATGAGATTATACTAAAAGGTTGTAACAAAGAAGACATTGTAAAGTAGAATATAGGGAGAAAGCGAAATGGAAACAGTGTGTGTGATGAAGATGTCTTTCTATTTGAAAGATGAATGATAGAATTGATAGGTTTTGGATTTTGAAGAAGATTAAATTGAAAAGTGATATGATTGGATGCTCCAGGGTCAAGGATCCAAGCTTGATCATCAATAATGACACAATAACATTGAGACTTATCTGTAATGATAGTGTTAGTAGTGTGTAAATTGAGACTTGTATATTTAGTTTGTGGAGTTATCAGTTTGATCAAGTCTTGTAGTTGATCATGAGTGAAGTTGAGAGATGACTGAGTGTTGCTTTCAACAGCTTGAGCAGGAACACTGACTTGAGAATCTGAAGTAACTATTTGTGCCTGATAAGAAGGAAATCTTTTCCTATTTGCCTATTGTTGAGTTGTCGGAGGCTTGTAATGTTTGTGACTTCCATGAAAACCAGTGCGTTTGTAGCATTAGAATTTAGTATGTCCTAGTTCTCTACAATATTGCATTAACCAGATGATGCATTGCCCTTGATCTTGTCACCTTCATGCTTGATAAACTTTTTATCACCATTGTACTACAAGTTTTTAGAAGATTTATCGAACAGGCAGTCACTTTTGTCAAACTTTTTCCTGCACCCTGCCTTTGATTTTCTTCTTATATTACCATTGAGCATGTTGGCTCAGTTTTAGGTACTGGTTGCATTAAAAGAATATTACTCCTTATGGTAAGAAATTCTTTCTTACACCCATGAGGAAATGCATAGTTTGATCTTCCTCCTTCTCAAGTTTCCGATCATGATGCTTCTGCAGTTTATAGTGCATTTACAACATCCAATCATTGTCATATTTCGGGTAGCATCTTATAAAACTTTTAACCTAGAATAGAATTGATCAACAATCATTCCTTCTAGTTCTAGAGAATAATATACAACCTTTAATTGAATCTTTCTAGGACCATTTTTCTCACTGAATCATGTCACCAATTCATTCCAAAGATTTGTAGCATTTGTTAAATACACAACATTTCCGGTTATCTCAATGTTTAGTGAATTGTTTTATCTGAGGAACTACAGCTTCATTTGTGCAGTCGTAATCAAACCAAAGGTCTGAATCTACAGAAGTAATAACAACGGCTCCATAAACAAAGTCAAGCTTATTTCTTATTGATAATGTTGCGATAATATCTTTCTACCACTGCTCAAATGTCAGTTAGTGTTATAGCAGTAACTTTCATTCATGAATGTTCACCTGGCTTGATATAATAGGCATGACGAATACTCAATTGATTTGTGCCATTGTTCACCACAATCACATTAGGACATCATCTGATCCATTACTTGAAGGATTTTCAACATGAAAAGTAAAATCATCCATGGATTACAAATATCGAGATCAAAATCAATTAAATCACATACAACGAGCAACGATTTTTTGAACAAGATTGCCAAGACTCGAACAAAAAGCAGAATAACCTAATTATAGACTCTCAAAAACTGCAAAAATCATCATACCAATTTTGAGCATCGATTCTGCAAATATCTAGCTCTAATACCATGAGAATTTCTTAGGATTTCTTAAAACTTAGAGAGAGGAGAGCAAAATAGAATCAACTCCGTTGATGATGATCAAATTTTACAACAAAAGAGTTGAGTAATATATACTCGAGCATAACAAAGTTAGAACAAAACTGATGAGATTTCGAAAGACAAGCTAATCGACGTCGCTTGGCCAAATGAGACACTCACACCAAAACCAAACAACAATGCTTCAGCTCAACTTCATCTGAGCCCTGCCGCTCAAAGTTATCTCATTTTCTACTTTACACTATCTTATGGTCAGAAGACCTCATTGGCAGGCACAACCAGCTATTGGTTCCTAATAAAGGATTCATATTTACGAACTTCTAATTGCAGTTTATTCATGTGTTACCAATAATCTTGACATGAGCAGTGCCCATCTTTGAAATGGTGAAACCTGTACCGATCTCTCAATATAATCTCCCTGTTGTAGAGTTTTGATATGAGCTTCGCAACTGCATGACAGTCCCCACATACACGTAGATTCTTCACAACTCGGATTGGTCGAGGTGGGGTTAAATTGATAAGTCCAAACGCAATGGCAAGCTTCTCACTGTGCCAGGACAATGCCTGCTCTTTCATTGATTCATCATCTACAATCTGTAATACTTGGGACTTGTCCGGGACATAGCCTTCTGCTTTTAATCTCAAGGTTATCTCGTCAAGTTTCTGATAGATTTTCCTGCATTGGGGATGTGAGATGTCTCCTACCAGGAATTTATGTAATTGACCATCCACTTCTATTGAGCTACAACCTGGTTCTTTTACCACTTGGTTGTCTCTCATGTGCTTTCTCAAGTGCGGCACTTCGTCACATCTATCAGATTTGGCATATATGTTGGACAGAAGCACATAGGCACCATGGTTGCTAGGTTCCAACTCAAGCAAGTTACCACATGCGACTTCTGCAAGATTGACGTTTCCCTGAGCTTTGCATGCCCCCAAAAGTGCACCCCAAACAGATGCACCAGGGCTTATTGGCATTACTCGGATAAAGTCCGTAGCTTCTTCCAACCTACCTGCCCGACCAAGAAGATCAACCATGCCGGCATAGTGCTTTGCTGCTGGAGTAACACCATAGACTGGCTCCATCTGTTTAAAAATTGCTTTCCCCTCATCCACTAAACCTGAGTGACTACAAGCACACAAAATATTAGTAAATGTGACAGCGTTAGGCTTCACCCTGGCTAGTTGCATATCTGATAACAAATTGATTGCATCCCTTCCTCGGCCATGCATGGCCAAACCAGCGATCATCGCACTCCACACGAACACATCCTTTCGCTTTACAGAGTGAAAAACATCCAGTGCCTTGCCCAAATCTCCACACTTAGAATACATGTCGATGAGCGAGGTGGTCAGATGACAATTCAACACAATCCTCTGCTTATTCATATACACATGAAGCCACCCACCCAAGTCCCTTGCCCCCATTTGGGCACAAGCAGAAAGCACGCTCACGAGAGTAACCTGATCAGGCTTCACTATCTTATCAAGCTGCTGCAGCTCATGAAATACAGCCAAAGCTTCTTCAGGCTTGCCACTCTGTTCATAAGCAGATATAAGAGCATTCCATGCAGCAACGTCTGCTATTGGCATTGTGTTTAAAAGGCACCTAGCCTGATCATATTCCCCAATTCTGGCATGACCAACCAGCATGGTGGTCCAGGTTACTATGTCTTTCTCGGGCATCTTATCAAAAAGGCATTTCGCATCCTCAATGCTCCCACATTTAGTATACATGTCCAGCAAAGCATTACCCAAGAATAAGCCATCTTTACCAATAAGTAGGTTGCAATTTTCAACATAAGAATGCAACCATTTACCAAGCTGCAAATCTCCAGTCTTGACACAAGCTGATAAAACAGCAAGCATCGTGACTGCGTTAGGCGTCTGCACCATGTTGATGTCTCCCTGCTGCATTGCATGAAATAATTCGAGCGCCTCAACTGGACGGTCAGCCCTCACCAAAGCGGTAATGATAGAATTCCACGAAACAACATCTCTTGCACCAGGTGGGATATTTGCAAAGACCTTGTAGGCGGAGTCCAAGTCTCCGCAGGAGGCGTAGAAGTTTATAAGAGAGTTGAGGATAAAGAGATCTGAAGAAAGGTCAGCCTTTAGCAGAACGGCATGACATTGGGTCCCAAAGGATGAGGCAGAGAGCTGAGCAGCAGCCCTGAGGACAAACGGGAAAGTGAACTTGTCAGGGGAGTGGGGACAGTGGTGGAGCATGTGGATGAAAAATGACAGGCATTGGTGAGGGTCAGCAGAAGGAGCTGCGTAAGCGCGAAGGAGAGTGTTCCAAGAATGGAGATTTGGTTGAGGAATTTGACCGAACAGTTGGCGGGCATAGCTAAGACTACTAATATTATTATTGTGATGCGATGCGGAGGTGGATGGGGAGAAGAGGGCAAAGGAAGCGAGGAGTTTGCTGGCGGAGAAGGGGTCAGAGAAGAGGAGGCCGAGGCGGAGCATGCGGGCGTGGACCTGGTGGAGTTGCGTGAGGGTTGAGCATCGGGCAATGGTGGAGGACAGGTCGTCAGCAGCCGAAGTAGCAGCATTGTAATAACTGCTAATGAAACAACAACTATTACTCTTCTTCTTGTTGTTATTGAAGATTACGGTTGGGTTTGGGGGATGTGCAGTTCTTGCTGAGATGATAACCGGCGCAGGAGGAGGAGATTGCAAGCTGACCGCCGCCAACGCCATCAACTTGTGTCAGCACAAAGTGAGGAGAATTGGAAGATGAAGGCAATGCACGTGCTAATCACGTGTTGCTTGGCATTTTGAGGATTAAGAGCATCTTGGATGGATTCTGTCTGACAAGGTGTTGTTTAGATGAGTACCATGTGTTCTTGAGTTGGAGTTCGAGAGAAAAATTTAGAATGATTTTTTTAGGAAAATAACAATTTTCGGAAGAATTTGGAAATATCAAATATCTTCAGTTTTTTTGTAAATCCTTTCGATTTGGAAGATTTTGGAAAGTTGATTTAAAAAAAACCATCATACTCTTTTTTTTTATTTGTAAATTATTAAAAAGGTAATTAATTAAATTAACATTAATTTTTACTCACGGGGAACACTTTTTTTTTCCTTTCATTTATTTCCAAATTCATACTCGGAAACAAATTATCTCCTCCCAAATCCTTTATTTTCTTGTCTTCTCATTTCTTTCCAAACTCTTTCTTTCTTACTCTCTCCAAACTCGATCCCAAACTCTTAATTCAGCCGTAGTTGTTGCTTTTGATGACATTTCCGAAGAGGATTTGGATAGTCCGTTTCATCTTAAGATGGTAAATGAGGTAGGTATAGGTTCCCAGTTTCATTATTTTTAAAGAGAGTATCTTTCTATTGCATTTTAAGACACTTGAAGTAGGTATGCTTTAATACTCCTTAGTCAAGCGATATCATCCTTGTTTTGTTTTGGGAGAGACACCACCACCTCCACTGAAAAAAGAAGAATGTTGCATTTTCCCATTTCAATTCCAACTTGGACTTATCACTGGTTAAACTTTATATTCTAAATGGTATTATTGCTCTCAGTAAGCAGTTTTTCATCTTAGGAAGGTTATGTGTTATCAACCAAAAAGTGTGTAAATAATGTACACAGTTAGCATGGTTCTTCATTCACCAAAATCATACATAAAATAATAATATTTTCTTTTGTCAACTTTGCATTAATGAAAAAGAAAAAACTTAATCTTCATTTTTACAGTGCTCATAATTTGCATTCAGGGATGACAATGGGACGAGTTGTGAAATTATCGTACCTTATTCAGTATTAAAACATATGAAAGTTATATCCGCACCATAATCATTCAAAATCACGAGTTTCAGTTTAACCACAGATAACCAATAATCATCATTAAAATATTACAAAATCTAAAAAGAGTTTTGATTTATCACGACTTTCCTCATAACTACTCTAATTTTCAAATAAATTATTGAATATTTTAATATGACTGAAATCTAAAATATTTTTAATCTCATTAAACCACCTATTATCATGTTGCTAACTTTACCTTATCATTGTCATCACCCTGATCCAAGTTAGGTCATCTCTAGAAAGCCACACTCAAATCTCACACTCAAAATCCACAAAATAAATTGAAATATCAAATTCAAAACCTTTAAAATCCTAATCTACAGATGTAAATTCAGTATGCTTTTTTGGAGGTGAGAATCATGCGTGTTAATCAATAATCTCTTCTCCAAACACCGCCTAGTTAAGGATTAGCATCACTAAGTTTGAAATTTGGTTCCAATATTCAACCAAAAAATGATTTTTTTTGAAAAAATGATAATTTTGATGTCCATTTCATGATGATGAAACTCCATATCTAATTTACTGAAGTGAGTCAACTGGCTGAGTATGTGTTGCAGTTGTGGCTGTTGTTTTGTGACTGTGCGTATTTTTGACCATATATAGATGTCAATGAACGTTTCAGGGATCACTACAGTCAAATAGTTTCGGTAAGTATCGAGTCGAACCAAGAGGAGCACAAGGCTTGCTAGGCGCTAGTAACCTAATTAATATCTATTAAATTCTAGACAAATGAGTGGAAGTTGTTTTAAACTAATTAAATAAGAACTGAAATTGAAAGTAATGACACGGAGATAGAATCTAACAGAGAAGATAAGCATCCTAAGATCTACTTCACCTAGGTTGCGTGCAAAATTAATCATGTCATTTAGGCACAAATTAATCATCCAAATCATGCAATTTCAATAATACGGCGTATCACTCAATAATTCACATGCAAGTCCGATTTCTGGGTGTTCCTACGCAGTAAATTATTGACTACAATGGATTTCGTATTGTGTTGTTTCCCGATTCTGCTCTTCGTAGCTCACAAATACTAGTCAAAGGGTGATACACTAATATTTCCTAACATTCAGCAGGATAAATAAACTAATCAATATTCCTTGGTCAAATCCCGATTCTGGTCTTCGGTTGACTAGGGCCATAGACTACAACTAAGTAAAATATCCAACCCATCCCGATTCTAGTCTTCGAGGGATGAAATATCCTATCTTAGAGGGTAATAGATTATATCCTAAACGTAAGTTCTTGAAGCATGCATATTTAAACTCTGAATAACTACGCATGACAATATAAAGGCGTCCCTAAAATAATGAACATACGCAATAACATTCAAAGAAGCACTAACAACATGGATGAAAAATATTATTAATTAATAAACTTGAAAAGTTAAATTTACACACAACCTAGGATCCATAGGATCCTAGGACAGAGACGACTACTCACTACGCATACTTGAAATAACAATCATAAAATAATTATGAAAGTAAAACAAGAATGGTAGAGGAAGCTTAGTCTCTTGAAGCTCCAACTCTGAACGGAATTCGTCCCTCTGGTCTTTCTGACAGAAAGATGTGGTGTGGTGCCAGGAGTGTTAGGGTTTGAGCCTTAGACTTATATTTATAGTTGATATGTCACCTTAGGCTGTTCTCTGTAGGAATTCTATTGCCAAAAGGGGTACTCAAGAAGAATTAAAAACAGCCTTTTTTGGGCCCGCCACGCGTCTGCACGATCTGGTTCGAGTTTCCAAAACAATATGCACGTTTAAGATCATGCACCGATATACAGCACGATCTGGATCGAGCTAATGCAAAAGCAGCTCGATCCGGATCGAGTTTTGGTTCTGCATATTTACAGATTTGCCCCTGAACTTCTTCTTTTGACAATTTGACCCCTGAACTTGGCTTTGTATCCGATTTTAACCCAGTTTGCACTGTTTTCATCTTTTTCCTCTTCCGAATCCAGTATTCTTCATATTTAACCTACAAGAGACAAAATTAACTATAAATTACTCATAATCACTTGAAAACGACTCAAATATCTTAAGTATAAGTATCTAAAATAGGGTAAATTATTGCACTATCATTTTGTATAGAGCTACGTTGTTTGTATTTTATTCTTCTTAGGGATGTTAGTTGCAACTTAAATTAGTTACAAGACAGTCCTGTATTTTAGCAATAGTCTATATATACTTGTTGCCTAGCTGGCGTGTAAGTGGTAAGTTCATCAGGGCTTCCTTCATCTCTTCTGTTTTCTTCATTCTTTGACAAAGTGAAATCGACCCCGGCATATTGGAGCAGTTTGTTCATTGTATCAGATCAAAGTTTGAAGAAGAGTATTCATGATAATTTTTTAATTTGTTTTGTATATCTCTTGAGGCAAGTTCAACAATACACTAGAAATGCCTAATCTGACTGAAAATAGAGAGAGGCTAGAATATGCAAATTTTGGAAATGGCTCTTCCAATTTGAATCTTGATGATCCATTGTATATCAATCCGAATGAAACTACAAGTATTGTGTTAATCTTCAAAGTGTTGATAGGTACCAAGAATTTCAATTCTTGGAAGTAGTCGATGGAGCTGGTCGTAAGTACGAGATCCAAAATGAGTTTCGTGCAAGGAGGGTGTCAAGGCCTTCATCTTCTGATTCAATTAGGTCCATAAAGTAGTAGAAGCGTAATAATATCATCATGATTTGGCTAATTTTGTTCGTTGTAAAGGGGATTTCAGGAGTAATCTTACATTCGAAAGATGTTATTGTTGCTTGAAAGACATTATGTAAGTGATACACATCTTCTCACAAGGTCAGGATCTTTTCTCTAAGGAAAGAAAGTTTACAATATCACAAGGAGAGATAGTGATGTTTGTTTTCTTATAGAAATCGATAAATATGTGGGATGAGCTAGATGCACTCATGGCGGAGGATAGCGAGTACCAGACATGTGGCAAAGCTAAGTTAGAAGAGCACGTCATGGCATTACTCATGGGACTCAGTGAGAAGCATAATCAAATTAGGACATAAATACTGGCAATGTGAGATTTTCGAATTCTAGATGACGCTTATAACATGGTGGTACAGGATAAATTGTAAAACGAACTGACAAATACCGCACTAGCATTGTAAGAAGCATCATCATTTTATGTCGACAACAATAAAATGTATGATGATAATTGTTAAGGCATAACCAGTGGAGGTTTCAAAAATGACAATGGTAATAAGAGTAAGGCAAATTTTATGAATTCTGGCAGAAATAAGAGGAATCTTGTATGCAAAATTATTTTGGTTTAAATGGACATCTAAAGGAGAATTGCTATAAAATTATTGGATATCCTGCAAACTACAAAGATAACAAGCAAGGAGGCAGAGGTTCTAACTCAAACAATGGACGTCCAATGGCGAATAATATGCTCACAAATGAAGGAGAAGGAATAAACAACCAGTAATATGTCAATTCAGTTATAAATACTCAGTTTACACGAGCAGTTTTTTCTCAACTTCTTGCATTCATTTTCTAGCCAAGGAATCAAGCTAAGCAAGCACCACATATGGAAGGTATTGTTTGTCTCACTTCTATGTCTCTTACGAATAATATTTGGATTGTAGATAGCAGTGCTCCTGATCGCATAACACCACATATGTCTTTGTTAAAAATAGTGCAGAATTTGTCATATAATTACACAATTACCTTGCCATTAATGGATCAACTAGCAAGATTGAAATGAAAGGCAATAGTCAACTCAATGACAAATTGTTATTGAAGGATGTGTTATATGTTCGTCATTTCAAATTTAAGTTTTTATCAGTAACTGATGAAGGACTTGGGCTGCCATGTTAAGTTTACTGATGATCGTTGCTTAATCTAGGACCCAGTGGAGTAGATCTCCCTAGAGACTTGTAGATTACTCAGTAGCTTATTTCAGTTGGAGGCAGAATGTAGGCAAGGCTCAAGTCATATGGTTAACAAGGATCTTGATGCACTGCAATGCGACAAGAAGCTTGGTCATTTATCTTTTATAAAATTACAAACTTGCATTCCTTCTATAGTTAAGTAGACAACCTTTTATGCCCTCAGATTGTCATATGTGTAATTTGGCTAAACAAACAAAGCTTCCTTCATCTTCAAGTATTATACAAACTACTTGTGCTTTTGAGTTGATACATGCTCATGTTTGGGAATCATTTTCTATTGAATATATACATGGATACAAGTATTTTCTTACATTGGTAGATGATTATACAACAATTACTTGAATTTATTTGATGAGGATGAAGAATGAAGCTCCACAATAATCCATATTTTTTTGAATTAGTGTTTACTCTTTTTAACAAGAAGAGTGCTTGTTTCAGGACTAACAATGGGTTGGAATTTGTTAATATTGCATTGACTAATTTTTTTTCACAGCAAGGGGTGCATTCATTAAAGGACTTATCCTTATATGCCATAACAAAATAGAGTTATCGAGCGTAAACACAGGCATATTCTAGAGGTTTTCAGAGCCTTACGTTGCCACTCTCATGTTCCAAAGAGTTTCTGGTCTGATTATGTTCTCACTATCGTGTTTCTAATAAATAAAATGTCAGTGAAGGTGTTACAAGGCATGTCTCCTCATGAATGATTCTTTCGCCATCCTCATGCTTATGATACTTTAAAGTTTTTTAGGTGCTTATGTTTCTAAACCTCATACTCGTAAAATATATCCACGAGCTCATCTCGGGGTACCGTTTGCTCCAAAGGGTTACAAGATATTTGATTTATTCACCCACAAGGTTATAATCTCTCGACATGTTATTTTCTATGAAAAAAGATTTCAGTTTCAAAATCAGCTTAGTTGGTGAAACTTCAAGTTTAGTGCTTCTTATACCATCCAAAGATACGTTCTGTGATCTTTGACTGTCACATTTTGGGGCTTCTAAAGAGCCTTCTAAAGAGTTTCAGGTGCATAATGCTCCACATGTTCCACATGCTCCATTGCTTAGGCATATTCAACAGGTTAAACAAGATACTGTCTAGAAAAAAAATTATGTTTGCAGCACATTGACTTCCCCTCATGATATGGATCATGTGTTAAGAGCTATGCCCTTTGTTCCACCACTCATAAGGCCTTCTTATTTCGAGCATCAACATCCTCTGAGCCGAGCACTTACACTGAGGCTGTCAAGTCTTCAGTCTGGTGAGAACCATGGAGCAAAAAATCAAGGAACTTGAGGATAATCAAACCTGATAACTTTTTGATCCACCACCATGTGAGCGTCATCTATTTTAAATGGGTTTACAAACTCAAGTTTAAAGCTGACGGCACTCTCAAGAAGCACAAGGCATGTTTTGTTGCCAAAGGATACACGTAAACCCATATAATTGATTATCATGATACCTTTGCGCCTGTCATTAAAATAACATTCGTCCGTGTGATGCTAGCCATTGCTCACCAAGCAATGGCTTCTTTTTCTAATTGACGTTAACAATGATTTTTTACATGGCTTTCTTGACGAAGGCGTGTACATAAAGCTCCCTACTGGATTTTATAATGGTGCTAAGTGTGTTGGAAAAATTTATAAACTTGTTAAGAGTCTATATTGTCTTAAGCAGACTTCACAGTAGTGGTTCGCTCATTATAGTAGCTTTTTGTTAACTTTTGGGTTCATGGTGAGTCTCACTGATTCCTCTTTATTCACACTATGCAAAGATGGCCAACATATACTCCTAGTATATGTCGACGATGTTAATCTCACTGACATTTCAGTGGCTTTTATCACCCAAGTCAAGTAGTTTTCTTAATGAGCAGTTCCATATTAAAGATCTCGGTCAAGTCGAGTATTTCTTGGGCTTTAATTAGCTTGTAGTTTTTCAAGCCTTTTCTTTTATCAGCAGTAGTGCACCCTTGATCTTTCAGAAGCCATAGCTTCATTTGTAGCAAGCTGTGTTTTTACTCCGATGGGCAGAAATCACTAGCTCGCCTTATCGAAGGCTCCTCCTCTTGAAGATAGCAAGCATTTTCGACGTGTTGTGGGTAAGCTCATATACTTCACCATAACACGTCATGATCTCGCCTAATCGATTCACATTCTGAGCCAATTTAAGAGTGCTCATACCCAGGATCATATCAAGATTGTCCATAGGTGTTACGTTATATCAAAGTTGTGCCAGCTCAAGGTCTTTTCTTTTAGTGCGCCATCTTCGGTATAGCTGCATGCATTCAGTGATACTGATTGGGTTGCCTACCCTCTTTCTTGCCATAACATTACTGGCTATTATAATGGTTCATAGTTCGGTTCAAATTAAAAACCAAATCGAACCAATTCAATTCGGTTCAAAAAAGTTCAGTTTTGGTCAGTAAAAATTAGTTTTCAAACTGAACCAAAATATTAAAATTATTATAGTTCGATTATCAGTTTTGATAATAAAATATTAAACCAAATTATAAATCAAATTATTAAAATAATGATAAAAATAATATGAATTTATTTATTATTTTATGTTACTTAATTTATATTTGAACATCAAAATTAGTTATTACACTATTTAATAAATAATTGTATAACAAATAATAAAAATACTTACTTTCTCTATTTTTTAATAAATTTATTATGAGCTAAATCATTATTAAGTAAAACTTTAATTAAAAAAAATTACTTTAATCGATTTTCAATTTTTGACCGAACCAAACCGAAAAAATTGATTCTTTCTAAAACTGAACCGCTTCAAATCGGTTTGGTTTTAAAGGAAAACAAAATAATATAATTATGCTTCAATTAGGTACGGTTTTAAACTGAACCGACTGATGAATAGCCCTACCAGCTATTATGTGTTGCTTGGTTCTTCCCATATTTTATGGAAAACAAAAAATAGTATGTAGTGTATCGATCGTTGCTTGAGTTAGAATTTTGATAGAGCAATAATTTATCCTATTTTATTGAGTCATTTTCGAGCGATTATAAGTAATTTATAGTTAATTTTGTCTCTTGTGGGTAAAATATGAAGAATACTGGCTACGGAAGAGGAAAAAATGAAAACAGTGCAAACTGAGTTAAAATCAGATAAAAAGCCAAGTTCAGGGGTCAAATTATTAAAAGAAAAATTTCAGGGGCAAATCTGTAAATATACAGAATCAAAACTCGACCCAGATCGAGCTGCCTTTTCAAGAACACGACAGAGTTCGTGTTTCATGTCGGCGCGCGACCCAAAACTCGACCCAGGTCCAATAATTAGTTTTAAAAAATTAGTTTATTTTTTTAATTTGATAGTTGAATATGGAAAAACAGATTTGGATTTAAATGGTCCAATAATGAGTTTTGTGTATGAGAACATTGGATCTACATTTGGATATGGACACAAATGAAATGGATCCCTTCAAATGATCATACTTACCGTGAGCAATAGGTACTAGATTATCCACCTATAGCCTGTATATGATAAGTGTGTGTACACAATTTATTTAGAGTTAGCTTCCTTCATTTGTTTCGTATAGTGTCGCCAATTTATCTATCTAGTGTTTTGGTTAAGTTTCTTCACATGGTTAGGTTAAATGTCCCAATATATCCCCCAGCATTTTCAATCACTGTTTTACGTCTGGTGAAGATAATGTAGCTGTGCTCGCTTTTAGAATTTTCCATGAGCTAATGAATCACCTGCCAGCATGGAACCTTATCTTAGGGGTTCCTATATAACCAAATCAAGTGTGCAACACTCTCTTGAAATTGATTGGAGGACAAACTTGGATTCGAACAAGAACCCCCAGATTCTAATACAATTTTACTTTTAAGATTGCAGGACCCTAAAACACATACCTGTTAAAGCCAAACTACCCACTAAAAAAGAATGGATTTTGGATGCTCTCAAGGTCTCTCTCTCTCCCGCTAAAGATAATCTAATGGCTTCCAAAGTACGAATCTAGCTCTTTGTATCTCCATATTGCAGGTTATTGACAACATGAACACCACCTGATAGTATATAACTTAAGATTTTAACATAGGTATTTCAGGCCATTTGCAAACATGTTAGGAACAAAATACAATTATCAATATCCAAGCTTCTTGTCAAGTTGGTGGCAGCAAGAAAAAAAGAAGAAGAAAAAACAGAGAAGGGGGAAAGTAGAAGAAGATCACAGCAGATTTGGCTTATCTATTTTGAGAAAGAAAAGAAATCTAAGAGTCCGGTTCTGATATTTGAACGTATACCATCTGTGTGTACCCGTTAAACACTGATTTGTCAAGTCTAGTCAAGCCTAGCCTCTGAAACAAGCCATATTTTCCATCCTCGACCAAGGGATTTGGCGCCCGAGCAGGATCATACCTGGTCTGGTGAGTAAGTGACGGACCGGCTACTGGAGGAAGCTCCCAATACACATCCAACAACGATTCCACATATCTGCTATTTTGAAAATGTTCGCTATAGGATATCGCCTTATTAGTATGGTTAAAATCATCTCGCATGTATCCTCTGACTCCCCACCATTCTTCCCCCGGACCACACAATCCATCTAGATCCACTGCCTTATCCCAAAACCCTTTCCTCTTTGATCTGATCCTAGCCTCATCACTGTCTTTGAAGCAGCTGTGGCCACCTCCTACTTATGGAAATGTTCAGTACTAGAGCATGATTTATCAGAAGGAAAATCATACCTCATAAACCCATCTCAAAATACAACTAGTGAATGCAAAACAAAAGTACCTCTTATGTAGAATTGGTCACAAATCTGTCTTAAGGAATAATGGTCTCCTGTTCCTGTGTCATAGTTATCCTCAAAAACAAGGTGCCGAAAGCCAGCTTTCAATGCTTGCTTTATTCTGCAGATAAATGCAGAATATACTGAAGTAAATTATAAAATTGTATTCAAGGTTGGGAAGCGGTGAGATATATGAGCTCGGAGTGATGCCTCTAGTGTACCTTTTAAGCTCATTTTGATGATCATCAAAAAATACCAAGACACGAGTAAGATCATCGACACCATGCTTCCTCATCATAGTCTTCCAATTAACACTTCCGAAGTCGATAAAGTCTTTTCCAGCAAGGTAAGTGCAATTCCTATCCACATAAGCAGGTCCTTTGCGTAGATACTTCTCTGGATGTCGAGGTGAAAGTGACACAATCCTTGTATCTGGCATTGCCTGCCTCAACACCCAAGTAGAATGCCCCTTAAATGCTCCGCTTTCGATCATTAATTGTGGTTTCAGCCACTTGGCAATGAACCAAAGGCCAAAGCTATGGTCAAAACCCATCCCATACATGTTGTTTTTGATGGGACGCGTTTCGTAAATAGGGACAAACTCCTCCAAACCTTTTAGCAAATCTTTCGATGTCCATTCACTTGTCTTCCCTTGTTTCGATCTGCCTTTAACCATTGATGAAACCAGTTAGCACAAAAATTCTCCACAAATGGACACAGTGTAAGAGTCTCATGCTTACTAACAAGTAACATAATACATCCGTTTTCCCTACCAGTGGTGGGTACAATAGTAACTTAGTGGGGTCAGACGACCCCAAGCAAAAAAATAAAAAATTTCTTATAAATGTATGTTATATCTTAGGTTATGAAGTTCAAAAAAGTTATAATTTATCCTCTCAAAATCAAATGACTCGTCTTGAATTGAAAATATACCGTATATATACCTACACAATCTCATTCTTTAATAACTGACCTCTATTAATATCTTTTCTGAATCCGCCCCTGTCACTGTATAATAATAGTTCTAACAGGAAAATCAAAGCACTATGGGAACTGGCAATTTACACTCAAAATCTTAGCAACCATCATATATAAAATGCCCCCATGGCGATCACCTAACACTCCGCACATGAGTCCTGGCATGCATATAAGCACACATTGTAAAAATGACACCTTTAAGCATGGTCTTAGTGACATTGCCGGCATGTTGTATAGCTAACACACCTAGATAGGCAATGGATCATTACAACTTGGTGGATACGATAATAGTGTGACTACCAGTTCCTAATGGAAAAGGAAATGCCCAGCACCAAAGCAATTTAGTTCCATTGGCTATGTGGATTACAGAAATGCCAAGAAGTGCAGAACAACCAAAATGCTGTACCTCAAAACATTACTAAGTTAAACGCAGTAAGATGGAATAATATTTGTGAAAACTCCAGTGCATTAGAAGCAAATCAACTGGAATCTAGATCTGACTAGAGAACCGAACAAATGATAAATAAAAAAAACATTCATAACAGAAAAAGTAGGAGAGAGTGAAGGAGGAGGCAACCATTTATATTAGACCTTATTCAAAAGACTGTCCTGGCTGAAGTCTGAACTAGAACAATAGCCAGAGTAAGCACGAAGTATCAGAGACATCACATATAATATTAATCAATGAATCTTAATCATTTTAAATCAGATTTAGGTTTATAGTGACATGGAAACACCAGTTCCTATCTAGTGTTGTGTTCTTATTTCTTTGGATTGCAGAAAGTTATAATTTCAGCTGAAGTGAAACGATGTCATCTTTCTAGCTTTCGGTGTATGTACTCAACAACGTTCTTGTTTCTATCCATCCAAACAAACCAGTTCAATAAATCCTTCAGAGCAGCATTAAACATATCAATATTTAAACCATGACCAGCATAAAAGGCACTCTCAACACAACTACTTACGGATAAGCTATCCTCAAAATCAATCTGCAAAGAGTAAAAAAACATTGAAGAACAATTTTCTTTATGAACAAAAGGTAACTAAATTCTATGGCAGGTTAGTAAAATGACAAAGAGCCATCAACATCATGAACTGTCACCCAAAGAAAAAAACATTAATTTGACATCACCCCTGTGAATGAACAAGCAGAAAACGCAAACAAGCAAGCAGCACCTCCACATAAAACAAAGATCAAAGTAATGCCAGTGAAGCAACCACTCGAGAACATTCCCCCAGATCAGCAGAAGCGTACAGAGAGTGAAAATCTCAGGATACAAACACAAGTCCTAAAAAAGTGCAATTTAGAGAGTGAAAGAGGAGGCGGGGCTTACACCAAGGGACGCCGAGGGAGCCGAATTCGGAGTCCATGCCACCGAATCCAAAGAGTCCAAGGCGAGAGGTTGGATCGAAAGGGGTACAAACGAGAGTGCGGGATTGGGTAATGAAGGAAGGAAGGAAGAAGAGAGAGAGGAAGAGGAGGCCGAAGAGGAGACAAGGCCAGATGTATCCAAATCGCGTGGTGAGATTTCTGAAAAGTAAGGAGAGATTGGTGTATGATTTCCTGGTCTTGGACTCGTCGCCTTCAGATTCGGATCCCTCTTCCGCTACAGAGGATTCGTGCGCTGGCCGGCGCACCGACAGCATCCTCTCCAGCATCACACCAGCCTTTCTAATCGATCTCTGCACTGCCGGGAAGAGCACGAGAGGAGGAGAGAGTGTGATGAGAGCAGAAAAAATTGATTATTATTTTTTTTCAAAATTGTTTTTATTTATTTATTATTTGGTATCATTTTTGGAAAAAAAAAAACTTTTTCCTTTTCATTTTTTAGTTATGTAATTTTTACAGTTAATAAATTAAAAAAAACTTATCATTTTTTGTAGTTATAATTTTGAAAATCGCAAATACTTAGCACTATCCAATCAGCTGTTTATCTAGATGTCATGACAATTTCTCAATTCGTTTTCATAGACGCGAAATTTAGTCATTTTCTTGTTTCATAATTGCAAAAATGTTTACTGAAATTTTTGCATTCAATAACTGCAAAATTCCTTAACTATTTTCGCATGGACAATTTTCGAATCTAATCAAACTAATATAAATATAACCGATTGATTTGGTTTCAAACTCAATGTATTTTTTTTCAATTCGGTTTGAAACAGAGAAACCAATTTTAGCATGTAACTTTTGCATAGAATTTAATAATATAACTTAAATCCACAGTTAAATTATAAATAATTTTTAAAAAATAGTATATGAATTACCATAAAATCAATTGCTAAATACTAATCAACTTAATATAAATCTTCAAGTATTAAATAAAAAAGAAAAAATGCATAATATAATTTTTGATTTATACGTAATGAATCTATATAATTATATTATATATTAAAAATATAAATTATTTTAACTATTAATTTAATAATTTGGTTTTAGTCTTGACTCAATAGTAAATTAATGAAAACTGAGTCGTTATAGTCTTAAAATTTCGGATCAATTTCATAACCGAATCATTTGACTATTAAAATCAACTCTTTTAACAGAATCTATTCGTTTCGGTTTGGTTTTCGATGGGTCGAACAATAACCACCCCTAAATTTCACCGTTTCGTTGTGATGTGCGAAAATGGGTTAACATATTTTCATAGTCAGAAACCGCAAAAATCATATGTAAAAAGTGAGGTTTTATAAAATTTTAGCGTTCCCTCAACATGGTTAAAATTAAATATTACACCACATTTTAATAAATAAAATGTGTGGCTTCATTTAACCAGTTTCACAAAAACTTATTTAAATATGAAACTTGAAAACATAGCATTTAAGAACATAAACATACTAATCATGTCGTTTTAGAACCACATGATGAGTAAGTCATAACCGATCTACGCTTGCCCATTGGGGGAGTATATAATGATGCTCCTTTTGGAGCGCATCGACTTTATGAGAACAAAATGCTACAGATTTGGCTGAACCTGGCATAGTTGAGTTACTTGTGACAGACCAATAAAGTCATCACCCTGATGTTCAATCTCTGGCTTGTCAGTAGTGTCCTCGAGCCTAATATTTGGCTCATCATCATCAGTAGTGTCTCACATCGAGCTTGGCCCTCTCATTGCATAGATTACAAACTTAGAGTCAAACATTGTAATTTTATCAACAAATAAGAATTAAGAATCACAAGTACCTTTTAGCAGACACATCTGGGTGACATGATCAATTGGGATGAGGGTTGCCCCATTCATGACGTGCTTAGTTGCACGACATGAATGGAAAAGATCATGCGCGACCTTGTTTCCAATCGTGCCCTCACCTTAGAATATCTTGGTGATCGCCTTACACCATTACAAAAAACACGCATTTTTCGGCCAAGGATTCATCGAAAAAATGACATGATAACCGCCGATATTCATCTTTTGGTAGTTTTCCGATCATATTTTTGGTCAAGAGTATCACGGCCAAAACGGCACCGCCGATAACTTTTTTTGGTAGATTTGCGACTGCTTCTCAGCCAAATTTTTTGGTTAGGTAAGCAGCCAGTTTTTGGCCATTCTTGCTAGGCATTGTTTCCGGCCACTTCGCGGCCATTTTTGCAATCAGACATTTATGGTTAGACTTTTACGGTCATGTTTTAGCCATTTTACAGCTCTTTTTTTAGTAGTCATGTTTTTCCTTTTTATAAAAAATTAAAACTTAAAAAAATATAAAAAAATTAAAACTATAATGTAAAGCCTGCTCGAATGATGTAAGATATCCATGTATTGAAATAATGTTAGATGTACACAGAGATTTGAAAGGGATAGTTCAACTTTAGATGAAAAATTGTGTTGAATGTCGTGCTAAAGTCAATGCTCGACTTTGATATGTGTCTCACATTAAAACCTAATCATATTTAGGTGTTTGAAAATAAAGAACTAAGTCCCTATTTCTAAGACTATGTGTTATTTCCTATCATTTTGAGATCAAACTGTCAGGAAGTTTGAACTTACAACTACAAAGGATAACCTTATTGACTTATAATAAAGACTTAGTGCCTCATATCACGACTCTTAAACTATGACTAAGTTTTAACACGAGGCATATAACAATCTCCACCATAAATTTAGATAACCACCAATCGCCATTTTTTATTTTAGAAGTTAAACTTTACATTTTCAGCCATTGTGAGCCTTTAGCAGTAAAAATGGATAAACTTCATCTCTTGGGGCACCGTGAGTGCTTTATGTGTAGTAGGTATGGTGGTCTTTTAAGGGAGAAGTAGTGGGAATTGTTACAGTAAATATCTTCACATTGAATGGATGTTAGGAGCACATTGAAGCAGAAAATAAAGAGTTTAACTTTAGACAAAAGATGGTGATATATGATGTCCCCAAGTCACCCCAAATTTGTTATGCGACTCAGATTAAAACTGGTAATTTTTAAGGGTTTTATCATGATAAACCTAAATTCTCTATTTCTATGCCAATGTGTTGGTCCGTGTATTTGTGAGATCAAAATTTCATGAGGTTCAAACTCACAACTACACGAACCAAAAACATTGGCGCATAAACAATGACTAAGCTCCTCATGGTCAAACAATTAAATGACTATATTCTAATTGGAGGCACACAACACACTCAACCACAAACTCAGCTAATTACTGCCACTTTTTATCTGGGTCGGTGGAAAGAGATACTGACATGGGGGACCTTGACACTTCAGATTAGCGGGGTGCCTGCTGAGTCGGACTCCAACTTCTAGGCACGTCGGGTCTTCTTCTCGGCACCTTAAGATAACTTTTGCTCAGGACCTCAACAATGAGATATATAACAAAAAATCCGAAACAAAGGAGAAAATCCATAAAATCCACAATACACTATATCACAACAACTTTAAAGCATCAAAATCTAATATGACAACGAGTTATACCTTAACAAGAGTCAACCTTGGCACGAGGAGGGAGTCTCATCAAAAGGCATGGGAGAGCAGGAGCGAATCATAAAGAGGACCAGGAGCCGTAGAGGGAACGACGGCTACGGGGGGAGGGGTGACGACTGATGGGAGAGAAAATGAAAAAAAAAAGAAATGAAGAGAAGTGAGAAAGAAATGTATATGTACGCCAAATTTTTTATTTTTTTGGCCAACTTCTGGATTATTTATTACAATAACTGAAAGTAGCCAAAAATTTTACAATTTGCACTTTTGCACCTAAAGTTTATTCTTTTTGCAAATAAGTCCCTGAAGTAGACTTCTTGTCCAATTTTGACTTGTTTTGCATCCTTTAGCCATTTTTTCTTCTAATTCACTTTTCTCCACATGTAATGTAAAAGAGACAAAATCAACTATTAATTACTTATAATTACTCCAAAATGACTCAAATATCTGAAATATTGACGCCTAAATATGATACATATCACCATATTATAATTACTCGTCCCAAATAATATATTATAATAATATGAGAGTGCAATAAATGGAATGATACACAATCAAAAAATTCGAGCTCGTTTTTATTCATCGAAATCCGTTCTTCATTGTTGATTAAGTTAAAAAATAAAAATAAAAATAAAAATAAAAATAAAAATAAAAATAAAAATAAAAATAAAAATAAAAATAAAAATAAAAATAAAAATAAAAATAAAAATAAAAATAAAAATAAAAATAAAAATAAAAATAAAAATAAAAATAAAAATAAAAATAAAAATAAAATGTCAACCCACTTTCGTTGGAAACACACACGACTACCAAATTATGTTTTAATCACATTTGTGACCCATTTTTAATCATGTTTGCCTAACGTGATTAATGCTAGTGTTATTAAAGATCAAGTACTAAGCGTCTTGAAAAATAAAGATTTTTAATCACATTTGCTACGCAAAAATGTCATTAAAGATATCTATTTTGATCACATTTAAAAGAAAAAATATGATTAAAGATTTGCTGCCTAACAAACGTGATGAAAAATAAAGATTTTTAACTAC
The DNA here is from genome assembly GCA_002312845.1 of Kalanchoe fedtschenkoi. Lineage (NCBI taxonomy): Eukaryota > Viridiplantae > Streptophyta > Magnoliopsida > Saxifragales > Crassulaceae > Kalanchoe > Kalanchoe fedtschenkoi. The sequence continues at coordinate 972,424 of NQLW01000515.1, read as the reverse complement.
GTTTGTTACCTAGAAAACATGATTAAATATATTTTTTTCAATTTTTTAATAGCATATCTACTGAATTATATATATTAATTCTGAGCTATAAAAATAATAAATGTCTTAAATCTCTATCCATTTGTAGTATATGTAGTTTTAAAGAATCAATTTAAAGCATCAAAAGTTTTATAGTATAACAATCTTATATAATAACAAAATAGGATCTGTCGTGCTCCCGGTCACGTGCCGGTCACGTGATCCATCTCTCCTGCCCACCCCACCACACCTCCAACCACACTCCCCCAACCGCCCACTCCATCCAACTGTTGCTATCACTACGCTGTCAGGTCGACGGGTGCGTACTATTATCTTATAAAATACAAGACAACTACGACTAGCCTTCAAAGTGAGCTAAACAATACATTATCTCAAAATAAATCGCTAGCTACAGTCTATTGACAAGAACACCCATACAAAACCAGCTAATTCCTCTTGAATCTCATTCAAATACAGAATAGCAAAAGGAGTGAAGTCCTTGGAGAAAAACTACACAAAACATTATGTAATTAATTTCATTTTAAAACATTAACTCAATAATGATTATTTGAAACTATGCACTTAAAAAGTATTTGCTGCCACCCATGTCCTGTTATATTAGGTCTCTTGGTGATTCTAGACACGATAGTCTTCATGTTTCACAACACATAATATTCTCAATTCGCGCTATCTCCAAGTTTTTTTAGACTCTTTAAACATATAAACCGAGAATAAAATTGCAATGAATACATAATATTTCAATTAAATCTTACATAATGAAATTAAATATTAAAATCTTAACGCCATCGCGCCAGTGCACTCAAAACAAATACACATTTTTGCGATCTAATAAAACTATTTATTTGACCATAATTTTAAATTACATAATATCAATTATACATGCTTATCAGTTCATAGATGTCACCAAAGGTGGTGGGAATTCATTGTCATAGAGTACAAGTAGTAGACTCTATTCTGTCTCTAAACAATCCTCGCAAATGTCTAATGTCACGTGATAAAAAATAATGATAAAATTTTAAATGTTCAAGTGATACAACTCTTAAGAATTTTTATATATGATAAAAATTTAATTATAATCAGATGACTTGCCCAACTCCAGTGTGGTATGACAGCAGATAACAGAGATTTTGACGAGTAAATATCGCGTACGTTGTCCCAAGCACTCAGTGCCATCTTTCTGCTTAGGAGCGTCTTTAGCACTCCATCTGTAAGCATCAAACAACTAACACAAAGAGTACACATAAATGAGTTAATACTTACAAACCACAACTGTTTGCTTCTAAATTAGAAATGGACAGTTAGTGTCACTTACTAATGAGTTGAAGTCAATGAGGGCCTTAGGCTATGGAATGATTTCATTGGTAATTTGACCATACTCAAGCTCTATCCAATCCTTCTCTAAAATGATAACTAAGAGGATTAAATTGTTAACAATCACCAGCACTATGAGGAAATTCACTAAGCCATGCTCGAGGTACTCCAACCCATATGCCCTACCCCTCAAAACCCTCCCAACAGCCACAAGTTACTGCACCTCATTGGTAGGGAGCTTGTCCATGATATACAATGCACATTTCTTACAAATCTATAAAAGAAATCTGCAATGTGAAATTTATATTGAAGTATATGAATATATTTATAATTAATAAAACTTATTTTGGAAATGTCATTCCAAGGATCGTCAGGAAGGTCACCGGAATTGGACGAATGAGGATGTGACGGAGTTGGCCTAAGATGAGATATTAGTGCACTACCACTGATAGGGCTAGACTCAAACCAAGGACGAATCTCAACATCAATGCCTGCAAGATGTTGATTAATGTGTTAGGGCAACTCTATCTCATGTGTAGGCATATCAGGAACGTAGTAATCTGACGGCGACTTGCTCTGCTCCTTAGTAGTAAAAAATCATAATCGTTGTTGAGAAGCTGCCCTCTGAAACGCTTGTCGCTCCACATCTACTATGTACTGATCCGGCTAGCATAGCACTACCCTCCTAATCTTTACTTATTCGACCAAAACTTACCCCAAGTGAATTTGGAAGGCAATCCACGGACCCAATTAGGATACTCATAAGATGGGTGTGCCTTCATGATAAGGCAATAATTTACTCTATTTTAGATACTTATACTTAATATATTTGAGTTATTTCCACGTGATTATGGGTGATTTATAGTTAATTTTATCTCTTGTAGGTTAAATATGAAGAACACTGGCTTTGGAAGAGAAAAAAGATGAAAATAGTGCAAATTAGGCTAAAATAGGATAAAAAGCAAAGTTCAGGGGTCAAACTGTCAAAAGAAGAATCTCAGGGGTTAATCTGCAAATATGCAGAACCAGAAATCGACCCAGGTCGAGCTTCCTTTTCATGAACTCGACCCAGATCGTGTGTCATGGCGGAGCGCGACCCATATTGAGCTTCTTTTGCAATAACTCGACACAGGTCGAGTTTACACGTCTCGGGCCAGAAACGAGCAGATTCGAATTCTGACGTTCCTAATCTCTTTTTGCAATAGGATTCCATCCAAAACTCATTCAAATTACAAGATAATTATATGTTGACATATCATCTATAAATAAAAGGCTTTGGCTCAAACTCTAACACGTCTGGCACCATAGATCATGAATTTATGCTTTTACATGCATTCATATTTTGTTGTACATTTTAGTTTAGATTTCTTTTTGTTAAATAAAATTCTCCAGATGAGTTATTTAGATTTTTCGGCTTTATTCTAATGATTTTCCACTTAGAGTTTTGGTGAGTGCTAGAGAAAAGCATGAAGCCTGAATTTTTATGAATTTAATTTTCTTTGCCATCGTCTTTCTGACTACTCCGTTTCATGTTTTGAATATGGATTCACTACAAAGATTTTACAATTTTTCAAATCAAAGGGCACCGATATTAAAATTTTCAAAACTAATTTCCAAAAGATTGATTTCCGGTGACCCTGATTTCTTGTGGTATATGCCAATAAAAAATAAATAGGATTCCTGTGAAAATTCTTTATGTAAATTAATAAATTAATCTCTCTCTTAAAAATAAAAAAACCGAAGGCTTAGAGAGAAAAGTGAAAAAAAGAGAGGCCAAAGTTTTGGAGAAGAAAAAAAATTGAATGCCCAAAGGCCAATGCTAGACTCCATGCTAAGACTTTATTGTGTTATTATGTAAGGATCCTACTTTTACACATCATGCACTTTTATTGGCTATGCTGCATTGAGATTAGGGAATGACCTTTGTGCATGCACGAAATCATGATTTGATTTTTGATTTTACTTTTCATAAATTCCTTTGTCAAGCTCCTCTTTCCTTATGGAACTAGACTTGATCTTGGAAACGAGCCTTGAGCCATAAGCCCGCGGACTAGCCCTTTGCTAGCATAGGCGACTGGCGGGAATGTTTTGTGTGACTAGATGAATTATTGGAATATTCGATGTGTGATTTATTTTCTTGACTGAAATTTGATTGGACATTGAGATTGTTATATTGAAATCTTTATGAGTATGAAATATGATGGCTTGTTTCACAATGTGAAGTGCTTGACTTTAGTGACTTGATCTTAATTTTTGAGTTGTGATTTCATTGTGATATTACGGTCTTATTTGAATATTCATGCTAGAAATTAAATTTTTGGAAAACTTTTGGATTTGTGGGTTATCTAGTCTATGAAAATCCTCACGATACTAAGTCGTCCACTAGGGGCACCTAGGGGTTTAAAGACTTGATACATATGCTAAATGCATCTGTGATTCCTACGAAAGTGAGTTAGGATTTTTATTTTTATGTTTAGGAGTAGTTTTAATTTAGCTAACAATGAAGAACGATTTTTCAATGAATAAAAACGGACTTAAACATTCTCAATTGCATATCAATCTATTCATTGCATCTTCATACTAATAAGTTATATTATTCGGGACGAACAAATTCTAAGTGTGTAGTATTTTGATAGGACAAAAATTTATCCTTTTCAGATACTTATACTTAGTATATCTGAGTTGTTTCCGAGTGATTATGGGTGATTTATAGTTGATTTTATCTCTTGTAGGTTAAATATGAAGAACACAGGCTTTGGAAGAGGAAAAAAAATGAAAATAGTGCGAATTGGACTAAAATTACGACAAAAAGCCAAGTTCAGAGGTCAAACTGTCAAAAGAAGAATTTCAGGGGTTAATCTGTAAATATGTAGAACTAGAAATCGACCCAAATCGAGCTTCCTTTTCATAAAATCAACCCAGAATCTAAGGGGTTAATCTGTAAATATGTAAAACTGTCAAAAGTCGGACTTGCATGTAAATTATTGAGTGATATGTTGTATTATTGATATTGCATGATCAGGATGATTAATTTACGCCTGAATCACATGATTAGTTTTGCATGCAACCTAGGTGAAGTAAATATTAGGATGCTTATCTTCTTTGTTCGATTCTATCTCTGTGTCATTAGTTTCAGTTTTAGTTATTTGTAATTAGGTTCCAATAAATCCCACTCACTCGTCTAGGATTGAATAGATATCACTTAGAGTACTAGTGCCTAGCAAGCCTTGTGCTCCTCTTAGTTTGACTCTGTACTTACTGATTTTATTTGACTGCAGTGATCCCTATAATGTTAATTGACATCTATATAGGGTGAACAATATGCACTGTCACTTCTCCAGAATATCTCGATTAGGCCCAGCACCTAATGAGCCTGAACTATCCTGGTTGTCACATAGCTCATCCTAATATTATTGCACTGTATTTGAACGTGTTCATAAAATTTTACGGGCCACATCTGCTACTTAGGGAGTAGTGTACTCCCAAGCCAACTTTTGAATACAAGCTTCCTTGCACATACGCTCATGTGATATCTTGATGTGCTGAGCCTCCGCCTCCTTAATGGACATGCTCTATGCACCAGCCACGCCCTCTCCTTATCAATAAGTCTAGCCTCCAAGCCACCATATCTAGGTTTCGATTGCGTGGTAGGCAAACATATTGTGTCTCCTTATCTCCTTTTTTATCTTCGACCTATGCTTCCTCTACCGATCAATCTTCTTCCTGATGAATGCTTCCCACATCTAGTGACAGCAGAGTGTATTCAAAAGTTAACCTCAAAATGATGAATAATATTAATTTAACTATTATGATAAAATTCTTAAAAGTAAACTTCTAGTCAATTATATCATAATACCCAACAAGAGATGCTCCTCCAAACTTAGGCTTCTTTGTACACCTCACTTTGAGTGAATGGCGGAAAGCTTTATAGGAGATTGCTACTAATCTTATCTCGTCATTCTGATGCTCATCGATATTCTTGAATAGTTTGGAACGTAAAGTAATAAGTTTCTATGTTATATAAAGTAATCGATTAAAATTATTGACAATAGTTACAGTTTAAGATATTTACGCGTACATTGTTCTAAACGATGTCCAACAACTCAAGTGTGACCTTAATGTCCCAATCCGTGTAACTCAACCGAAGTACTGCTCTGACATTAAAATGCGAATATGATTTGTACAAGTCTCTCATCACCCCAATCGGTTCACCGTTCTTGCTCCACTCGATGTCAATTGTCTCTCCATAGCCTCTCATCTCCAACTGCACTCTGTACCATGAAGAACCACGACGCCCTCTCCCATGAGTGATGCTCTAAGCACCTCGCGACCAGATCTATTTAGTGGTCCATACCTATCGAAAACTCCAACAGATTTTTATGTCAATCAACCACACATCTATATACATTATCTTATTAAAAACTTTATATTATTATTTTAAAAAAATTAACAACGTCAATATGTATTACTATAGCAGTTTTTATACCCGTATTCCCTTGTCCTGATTCGTTCTTATGTGAAGATTCACATCAACATCATCATTATTCTCATCCAAAGGAATGTGATTTACTGTAGACAGATGAAATCAAATTATTCGGTCCATTATATACATGATTCACCTAATTCTTAGCCGTTCTAGAGTATTATTTGATGGTTTTATTGAGGATTTATATTTGAAGCTTATTTTAGGTCTTAATACAAAACCATGTTAAAGGAGAGTTTTTAGAGAAAAGAACAATAACAACAGATTGAATGACTGAAAATTTCATCTGCCCGAGCGCATAAGCCGCACGCGTGAGTGATGTGGGAAAGACATACATGTGTCAACATGAGGAAAAAAGTCAAGAAGATGATATAGCACTATTCGCATGCATGTGCCGACCGGGAGGTAAATCAATTAATTACACGCGGTGCACATTGTTTTCAAATTCAAGTCAATATAACTTGGCTATCTTTCGAGGGTCATAACTTTGGCTTTCAATGTTCTATTTTGATGATTCATAAGATTATAAAAGGAAAGACAATTATCTATAACTTTTCAAAAGGAGTCAAGATCTAGTTCTCAACGGACTTCTACCAGCTCGACAATCAAAGTCGGTGGACAGACATGTTTCCTAATCCGACTCAGATTTGAAGTCTATCTTCTACTAGCTTAGAAGTCCAAATCAAATTGCGTGAAGATTTACATCAGAGGAACTTATGAAGTCGTAATAATCATCGTTGCTAAGTTTGGAACACTATATGCATATATAAGGAGGTCTCTACCTTCTCTTTTAGTGTGTGTGATCATAGGATCTCAGTGCAACGTCACTTGTGCGATCAAAAAGTTTTAGCCAGTAGTGGAGAATAAAAAGGGACATTGTTCTGGTTAGAACAAAAGTCAATTTGTAAGGATAACACCTTTATATTTGATTATGCTCTTTCTTATGGTTTTAGTTGTTAAAATCTCTTGTGTAGTTCAGGTGCAAAACTTGTGTTGTATGTTGTGAGATTATAGTGCTTACTAAACTTCACACTATAAATGTTTTTTAATAGTATAACCTGATAAACTATGTTACCTCGTAACTATTCTACAACTGATCTAATTGTGATGGCTAGGGCCAGCTATTAGTCGAGTGACAAATAAACATAATGTTTCATGTATGTTTATAAGGTAAACATACTCAAGAATGGCTAGAACATGCATATCTGGATTGAATCTCCCACCACAGTAGCTCAACTGCATATATCTTTTACTTAGACTGACAACGTAAATTGCTTGATTAGATATATAGAATTTATATTAATTGTATAAGGGTATGATGATCGTAGAGTAAGAGCAAGTAAATATGAAAGTTCACCATTATCGAGTGTATGAGTGCATATATTTTGTTGAATTCAGTTCATTATAAAATTTCATATTTAGTATCAATGATCAACAAAATCATAAGTTAGCCACCTGAAGTACATGTTTGTCTACTGATAATTTTCTCTCTCACAACGTGCAAATATGATAACTCACCATTCTATCTGAAACCCCCCTAAATTTGAGTCTTTACCTTTTGTCTAGTTACTAACGTTGCAGATTATGTTGTTAATGTGGATCAATCATGTACTTACTATTATCTAATAAGCAGGTATTACAAATTTATTTATATAGATGTTATCAGGTACTGACGTTTATCTCAAGCACACTATAATCGAGTTGATCTTCATCATCGTCACATTCCTCAAGGGGCGTATGATTTTGTTTTCCTTTGAGTAATATTGATGTGGACGAATCGGTTAGATAATTCAAATAAAATAATTGTATGCATTGCTTAGCCATGACGAAGGGATCACTTTTATACCATTCTCATCTATTATTTAAGTGTGCGAATCCAAACTCATCATGCATCCCATATTTGGGGCTGAACCACGAAGAGTTGAAAAATGGAATACACAAATCTTAAAAATTAACCTCCCGTATTTTCTTAATAACCCCATAGAAAATCATACCATCATCGGCGACAAGGCTCACCCCATTATTCTTCATAGTGCAACATTTTTCTTGCTCTTCTGTATAGAAATAAAATCCATTGATGATGTACCCACTTTATGTATCCACTTGCAGTAATGGTGTCGTTCTCAGACATTTAAACTTCTCAGATACAACACTTGGGTCATTTCTCATTAAACCTTCTACATGGTCTTTTATCTAAGCACAAAATGAAGAATTATGCTATACTTATATCCATTCCTGCGTCTTTTATGGCCACATCCTACGAAGTACGTTGACATGATCGTCGATGAGTCGCAATGTGTCAGGAACAATATGGAGTATACGTTGATGAGCTTTTCTTAACTCCGGCAATGACACAAGTTTTGACTTACGACCCATATGATTGTGTCTGTTGCGGTTGGCTTCTAATTGATGATATGGAATTTCGATTACATCTGTTTTTCCAGTATAATCCATACAGTATTCCACAACTTTCTCAATCATATCGGTACTGATTTCAAACTACCTTTTAAGAATCTTCATGCATTGTCTGAATGGATACATCTAATGAAAGAACACAGGACCACACTCCTTTACTTCTCGAACTAGATAGATACTGAGGTGTACCATTATGTCAAAAAATTACGGAGAGAAATACATCTCGAGCTCACATAATGTAACTAAAATGTCAAATTCTAATTTATCCAACTCTCTGATGGATAAACTTTATTTCCAAATTGCACTGAAAAGAAGCATAGTTTTGTCACTGTAAACCCCACTTTCTTGGGGTAAAATTCATCAAATTGCGACATGTAATAATTGCTGCATCAAAACATGATAGTCGTGGAATTTCATGTTCAGAAGCTTAAATTCCTTCATAGAAACAATCTTCTTAATAGTTGAAAAAAACCCATGTGGAACCTTTATGTTGTATAAATAACTACAAAATGTTTCGCGTTCCTTTTTTGATAATGTGTAACATGTTGGATGATGATATGTCATGTTTTCTCTCTTCTCGGGAGTCAATTCCTCATGCATACTCATGTTAATTAAGTCCAGCATGACAATGACTCTGTCCTTGCTTTTCCCCTTAATATCCAACAATGTACCAATTAAATTATTGAAAATGTTATTCTCAACGTGCATTACATCTATGCGGTGCCTAATAGTCATACTCTCCCAGTACGAGGTCAAAAAAATGGATCGCTTCTTCCATGGTCCCTTCGTCGACTACTTAGATAATTTTTCGTAATTAGTATGAATCTCGGAAACTTTTCTAAACACTTCGTGACCACTTAATGGAACGTGAGTGGTACACTCTCAAAGGTACAAGTTGAAGTGCTTCTTACGACACCGGAACAAATAATCAATAGGCAGCCACATATGTAGACATTTTTGTGACACTACTATAACGGTACGAGTTTGTGGCATCCTCACAAATATAACATGCTTTGTAACTTCTGATATTGTAACCGATTAAGTTTTTATATAAAAAATCATTAATAAAAAAACACAACTTTTAAGATGTACTCGTCTTGAGCAATTGCATTATACACTGTCAGCCGATCTTGCCATGGAATTTAAAGATCATTAATGAGTGGCTCGAGAAGTACATCGATGTTGTTACCCGACTGCTTTGGTCTAGATATAACCATCATAACTATAACATACTTCCACTTCATACATAATCAGGAAGGGAGATTATAGATGCATGACATAACAGGCTATGTGCTATGTCGACTACTAAGATTTACATGGGTGTTCATATCGTCGATGCTTAGTCCAAGTCTAATATGTTAAGGATCTGCTTCAAATTCTAAATATTTGATATTGAATATTTTTCATTGGTTTGTGTCAGCGGGATGTTTGATATACTGATCTAATGTACGATCTTCTGCATGCCGCCTAAGTAGTTAAAGTGTCTCTTTTATTGCCTAACATTCGATGAGATTTAAGTATTGGTGACATATACCAAATAATCTTTATAAGACCACCAAACGTCTTCTTATCCGTGTCACCTTCATGCTTGTAATGTGAGGCACCACATTTAGGACATTTAGAAAATCCTTGGTATTGCTCTCTATACAAACTACATTGATTTGGGCATGCATGTAAGTTCTTGTAATTTGTACCTTATTGCAAAAATTAATTTTTTGGCATCATAAGTTCTGGAAAATATCTCAATTCCAATGAGAAATATATCCTTTATGAGTATCAAAAGTTCAGTGAAAGACTAACCACTCCAACTATGTTTGGCCTTTAAGTTATATCATTTAACAATCCTTGTGAGTTCACAGAATTTTGAGCAACCCGAGTAAAGAAGAACCTTAGATAGGTGCTTTAATGAGCCGGATACATCTTCAGCTTGGTCATATAAATTTTCAACGATATTGTCGAACACTCCATCAATATTGTCGGATTTGATCTCCTTATCAGCATCAGGGAAAATACTATTAGCTAGTGTAGGCTCATCATCTCAGAGATGTTTCGCTCCAAGCTTATCACCGTGAAAGTACCACATGCCGTACTTAGTGTCAAATTCATGACAGATCAGATGAGTTTTTATCTCTTATATAGTAAGTCTTGTTGTACTAAAATATGTTTCACTACTACAAATTTTGGCTTTTACCACGCTTTTATATTTTACCACGCTTATGAGTACAACCGTGGAAAATAGTACGAGAAAACGTGGTAATAGGTTAGAACCTAATTGGCGCAGAACCTATTACCACGCTTTTGATTTTATTATCACGCTTAATTTATCAAGCGTGGTAATAGATGTCATCACCTGCGACGCTTTAGTGTATGAAGCGTGGTAATAACATTTTTAATTTATTTTTTATCACTTAAAAGTCAATTACCACGCTTAATGTGTGAAGCGTGGTAAAAGGTTAAAAACTAATTCTCTTTATCATCCTTTCAATTTCTTTCTCTAACTCTCTGCCCAATTTCTCACTGCCTCCTCTTTCTTTCCCTTCATTGCCGACAACCTTCTTCAGATCCATGCCGCTTTTTTCTTTTCCAGCATTGTGACCGTCTTCTTCAATCATCTCCACTGCTGTTGTAGATGAGTTTCATTCTCTAGATCTAGTGGATCTGATTTATTGATTGTTGTTCTCATCCCTCTTTCCGTCGTCATGGCCGCTTTCATCATCTGCCGCTCTAGGTGAGTTCTATTCTTCAAATCTGGTGGATTTCATCCGCTCCTCACTACTGTCATTGCTCTCTCCGACGTCGTGGCCGTCTTCTTCACCTGCTGCTCGACTGCTACTTCAGACGAGTTTTAGTTTCCAGATTTGGTGGATTTTAGTTCTTTTTAGCCGTCTTCTTCATCCCAGACCATGATCCTCTCATACATCCATCATCCCAGGCTTTAATATCTTTTTACAATTTTTTCTTATAGATCAAAACTCCCGAAAAAATGTGGTGTTTATTGCTTGGTCAGCTTGAAAGGAGTCCATATACCCATGTCTATTGCCATCAAGAGATCAGACTGATTAGCTAGTGGCTATCACTGGGTTTGTTTCAAGTAAAGGGTTGTCAATCAACTCAGGTTTCCTGAGTTTACACAATGCAATACGCTTCATCCGCTGGTAGTTATATGGATTTGTGGATTTTTTTTGGGTACTTTGTATTGTAAATTCGTGAATTGAGTGGTGGGTTCTAGTGGTTGTATGTTACAGCTAATGTTTTGGTTCCTTGAATTCCATTCTCTAAATCTTATGAATTTTATTGTTCTGGTATATGTGAATTGAGTGATTGTATGGATTTGCTGAATTATTGTATGGAGATGGGAGGGAGCTTTAGAAAGGTGGAGGAGCAGTCGATGTTCTAGTTCACCATGATGAGGAGGTGTGTTGTGCCCCACGTGACAAAACAAAAACAAAAATAAACTACCAATTACCACGCTTAAATTTAGTAAGCGTGGTAAAAAGTTATTTTATGTTTATTAAAAAAAGTGTTCATTTGCCACGCTTAAAAGTTTTAAGCGTGGTAATAGGTTGTGCACCTATTACCACACTTCGTACTCAAACTATTTACGATGCTCGTATTCACCACGCTTTTCAAGCGTGGTAAATGCCTTTGAATAAGCGTAGTAAAATGTCCTAATCTGTAGTAGTGTTTGCATAGACAACTAACATACTTCTCTTTCACTCTATCAGCGTGTCGGCTAGCAAACTCACAAAATTGATTTACTCTGTCTTCATATCCATCACTTAATCAATTCGAAAACATCCACTGATGACTCATCTCCTCTCGCTTTCAAATTATTAGAAAAAATTAGTGCTTTTAACAAAGCACGAACTTATCGAGGGCACATTTCGCATTTTGTGGAATATGTCCATATGGGGATATCTAATAACCGTAAATGTAAGTGTTAACTGTCAGGGTGTAATTTTAATATCGCTTAAGTATGTAAGTGTTAACCGTCAAGGTGTAATTTTAATATCGCTTAAGTACGTCATATGTGTACTTTAAATGGGGGTTCTTAAAAAATCATGACTAACAACTGAGACGTATGCATCACAAGTCAGGGTTTAACTATATCAAATTTCATAATATTAAATAATATAAAAAAATTACATTCAAATAAACATACAAAACTATGTAAAAATATAATCCAAATAAAATTCAACCAAAATCAATCGAATTACATAAAATCCTAAAATACATAATAAATCACTAAATTTCTAAAATCAAAACAAATTCCTAAACTCAATAAAATATAAAAATACCAAATAAAATCACATCTCAAATTTTCTAAATAAATTAAATAATAAAATAAAAATAAAAAGTCAACTAAATATAAAAAATCTATGAAAACATAATCCAATTAAAATTTAACCAAAATCAACTAAATTACATAAACTTATAAATTAGGTAGTAAATCACTATTTTTTAAAAATTAAATAAATTCATAAATTCAATTAAATATAAAAATAATAAACTCCTAAAATAATATAATAATTCACAACTCTATTACATACTAAAAATAAACTCTTCAATTCAACCAAATTAAAACAAACTTCTAAATCACAACTCAAATGAGATAAACCCCTAAATTCAACTAACAATCATTCTATATTAATCTATTATAATATTACATAAAATCAAATAAAAAAATAATTAAATATTCTTTGTGTTCCTCTAACATGAATAAGATCGCAATATCATAATGACATCACAACTCCGAATTAAAACTAAGTAAATACAGTCAAACATTTTACAAGTGAAACAATACGTCATTATTTATACTTGTAAAGATATCAATATAATAATTTTATTGGCCAATTAAATTTCAGTTGAACACATAAATCATCCAAAGTTTCATTTATCGATCCAGTCACATAAAACATTCACATCACCTATGTTAGAAAAGAGCTAACTTACAAGCATATGGGTCAAAACTCGTTCCCAAATCTCAAGATCAAGCGTAGGTCCGTAAGGAAATATGAGTTCACAAAAGTAACTTTACCAAAGCATAACCAAAAATCAAAAGTAGATTTCATGCAGCCACAAAAATCATTCTCTAATGCCAAAACAGTAAAACCAATAAAAGTACATGATGCCGAAATTAAGACCTTTTAAATAATTTAATATATTCAAGTGTTAGTGTTTAACTTTTTTTGTTTCTTCCCTAAAACTTTGGCCTTCCTTTTTTCTTTTTTTTGACCTCTCTGTCTTTTATTTTTTTATTTCTTTTATTTATTTTTTAGAGATATTTTTTATTTTTTCGAAAGCGATGGAATCGCTCCACACTTTAAGACTTGACAGTTGACACTACATACAAATTTTTATAATATCCTATTTTCTTAATTGGCTTAAACTTTAAAATATCAGAGTCATTGGAAATCAGTATTTTAAATATTGGTTTTTGATAAATTTTAAGACCGGTGCCGATATTTGAAAAATTGAAAAATTTCATAGAAAATTTATATTTAAAACATGAAAAAACTAGCCAGAAAGGCGATAGCAAAGATAACTAAATCTTTAAAAAATTTGGATTTGCTCTCTTCCTCAAAACTCATTAAAACTCTAAAAATACACATCATCTCAATAAAACATAAAAATTCAAATAATCAATTTAGAGATTTTATTTCAAAAAAATTTTAAAAAAAAAAATCTAAGAAGTGAAACATAACAAGATAAAAGCTAAACTAATATGTATAACAACACATAAATACATTTTTATGCATAAATTCATTCTCTCTCTCCTTTAGTAAATGATGCTTAGTTTTTAAGCATAAATGAAAGATAAGCAATAAAATTATACTGATACATGTAATTCATGTTATGACACAATGTGATAAAAATGAGGAGATGAAAGATAAGAATATGAGGAAACGTCATTAGGTACGTGTATAAGTGTACCTCACCAAAATTATGTGAATTAGTACAACTTACTGAAATTCGAAATAATAAATCAGTCCAAATCCAAATTCAATGAACACTCCGTCTAAATAATGAATCTTGTTTATTCCAAGATAATCAAGAAAGTCTAAAGACTTCCAGAAATTTTAACTCCCAACCAAAAAATCACATCAATTTAGTTCAATAATAATATATTATTAAAAAGGGAGTTGCAAGCTGAAAAACCATCCTTGCAGACCCAAGTGACGACGGCGCGTGTGTCTGGGTGGGCGTGCGGCTCTGTTCTTTGGTGGTGCTATGGCTAGATGGGTTAGTGCAGCGACAGGGTGATAGCTCCAAGGTAAGTTGGGGGTTTTAGGTTTCTTGAGAAAATTCAGAAGGGAGACTTTAGAGAGATAAAATATGGTGACAAATGAACTAAAATTTCTTTTTTCGGCAAGGCTGATAGTAGCGCATGTTCCAAGTCATGCGCGATTTGCAACAGCACGATCAAGATTCGGGTAAATGATTTTGCGTGATTCAACTCAAGCAACAGCGCATGATCTAGCTCGTGCGTTCATCTTTGGCAGGCACAGTTGAGGAGCACAAGCCAACCGTGCTTCAGTGCCTTTAGCCAATACTTTTTAGTTTTATAGCCTAATTTTCACCAATTTCAGTCCTGCAAACTCTCTAACACATCTAAGTATAGTCACACATCAATTTGAGGATCATTATCACTCCACACTTAGGTTCATACAAAACATTCATAAATCTCCCAATTCATGAGTTTTATCCTAAAAATTAAGAGAGAGAAAAATTAATAGCGTGGATTACTGCTTCCTTTAGAGGTCTAGTTTTATATCTTGAGGAGTCGTAGTAAAGATGGTGCAAGAGTGAGACGACCGGTGCCATCATTTAAAGAATGAAATTAAACTTACAGTTGATTGTGCAAAACATACCCGATACGTGAAAAAAAAAAATCTTAAAATGAGGTCTGAGGATAAGATGTGGTGGGTTGCTTACTTGCTTAATTGCTGAGAGTGAAGTGTGGTTGTATGCCGGTCGTTGTGGTTGCTTGCTGAAGGTGACCTGGGGTGCAATATATTGCTTACTTGATGAAGGTGCAGTGGGTTGAGTTGGTCATTTGGTGGGTTGAGTCTGTGAGGTTCGGAGATTATGTCCTGACTTGCTGAAGGCGAAGGTGTGGGTGCAGTGGTTGAGTCACGGTTAAACGCATTGATTCTTGATTTTTGGTGAAGATTGAAGTCGGAAGATTAAACAAAAGAAATGACAGTAAAGCCATAAACCTAAGGCTTTGTTAGGTTTAGGAAAAGTTAAAAATTAAATGAAAAGTTACAAAAATATTTTGTTTGGTTTAAATGAAAAACTCCATTGAAAAAAAGTTTGATGAAAAATTGTATGAAAATTTTTGATTAAAAACAATAAGAAATGACATTTTTTAAAACTTTCCATGTTAAATAAACAAGTGGAAAATAAAATGAATTTCATGAATGATTTGATTTTCATTTTATTTTTATCCAATTTTCCTTTCCATGAAACTTTTCCTAAACCAAACACACCCTAAAAGTAAAAAATAAATGATAATATTTTATGGAATCCGGACAAATCTGAAATTTTCTGGACAAGACCGGAACCCCGTATTTTCAAAATTAATGGACCACAGGCCGGATCAAAATTAAGTGATCCGGTCTAGTTCAATCTATTTTGATTAGATTCCAGGTCATTTTCGGTCTGGGTCCGATTTTGTATACCCCTAGAGTCGACTAAAGTGTCATCTTGGCTCTTATTAGGCTTTATTTAGTGTTGATCACATATTTGCTCTGAATGATAACTTGGAATGTCTAATTTATTTATTGTCAATTTAACATCTGAATCGTTTATATTTGAATCAAATATCTTGTAATGATTAAAATCATCATAAATATTTTCTACACGCCCTACTTCTTCAATAAAATCATATTTTTATTTTGGGATTTTTTTACTTTTTATTATATCTCATGTTATACATGAATAAATAAAATACATTTTAAAAATTCATTTACATTTTAATTATATTTATATGTATTTATTAATTTGAAAATGATGAAAGAAATAATATAGTTAGATGTTTAAAAATTGTGCTACAAAAGCATATAAATCAGTCAGCAATCAGAGACCAATATCTGACCTTGACTTGACGAGTTGAATCACATGACCTTGTTCAAAAAAAAAAATCTAATAATATTTATATGTTATTTTAGTTTAGAAAGTTTAAAACTGATATATAGAATCTTCTTAAAATCAAAATGATATCTCTAAAATAAAAAATATACAATATATATATATATATATTACATCCAAACAATATATTTTTTAAGTAATTGACTCTCAATGTTACTAGACTAACATCCTGTTCCTCGTGAAAATTTTTTAGATCCATCAATTTCGTGGTTATGAAACGTGAAAATGACAAAATGTGAAAATGATAATGAGTTTCACATTTTTGAACTGTGAAAATCATCATAACATTCAAATAAATAGTTAATCAAACAGGAACCATTACAAATGATTTTCACCATTAACAAGTACAAAATTGATAGATAGTTTTGCCCTTGTGAATTGTGAAAATAAAATAAAAAATAGAATCAAATGAAAAATACATCAGAAATGCAAAAAATGAAAGCAACGGAAGTAAAAATAAATAAATTGAACTCATTACTAGCAGTATCTTAACAAAGTCATTTTTTTAACCTTTGTTTTTCTATAAAGAATAATTCCATGACAACGTCATAAATGATGAAGACAGGTCAGATGACCCCAAAACCTCATCAAGTCTCCTCGCCCGCTTTTCCTCTCCTCAATTTAAAAACCCTAGCAAATCCAATCTTCCTGTTTCTCTCCCCCCTCTCCTTCCCTCGCTAATCTCTCTGGTGGCGGCCACTAAGATTTCCATTTCATATGAGTCCAGAAGTTTCCGAACCTCACGAAGATGCTTGGATTAATACGTTCCACCAGTTACTTCCTCGATGGCAAACCATGCTTCGCTCTCAAAATAAGGTACCCTCCTCCCCTCTTCGTGGTGTCAATGCCTTATAGCCATATATAGTCCTGCTGAATGGATTATATGGAGAGTGTATTTTGATTTGGGTCAACTTTTTTTTCTTTTTCTCTTCATTAATTTTTTCATGCTATTGCAGTTGGCCCTCCCATTGTTCATATCTAAGGTCAACCAAGTCGATGCTGCGAGACTTGATGTAGAAATGTCAGCCATGTTGAAGGAACAACTTGTCAAGGTCTTCTCTTTAATGAAGGTATTCATTTGGATGTATTTTTATGCTACTCAGTACTTGTAAAACACTCGTCTCTCAAGTAGCTGTCAACTCTCTTTTTCTTGTTGGGATTAGCCAGGATTTTTATTTCAGTATGAAGCAGAATTGGATGCATTTCTAGAATTCCTAATCTGGCGATTTTCAATTTGGGTGGATAAGCCTACTCCCGGTAATGCGCTCATGAACCTGCGGTATAGAGATGAACGTGCTATTGAACGAAGTGGAAAAGGTACCTTTTCGTGTAGTTTACTTCTAATAGCAATTATGTTTGCATTGATGAGGAATCTTTTCTTATAGGTTGGAATTGTTAAACCACATTATGATATCTTCTTCGTTTATCTTTCATCTTTTCAATGCATAGCTGCCTCAGCAGTTTCATAAGATGTTACTTCATGTTTAGTTTTCTTATTTATTAGTAAGATAAACACTTCAAATATACTCTGAATTACTGGATGTACTAGATACTCATTTAGAGCATCAATGTGCTTATTTTTGCTCGGAGCAATAAATACTGAATGCTGACTAATGAAAACTGTTGCCACACTAAATAATGATTCGCGTGTATCCGCTAATGGTTTCTAGTGTGGATCACAGCTCTCTTGCATTACTTTGTTTTACCGCATTATTGTAAATTTATAAAGTTGCAGCTATCAACATTATATTTCTATATAAATATGTTAATTCTATGGAACATAAATTAACTTTGAAGTTATGGATAAAAATTAATATATTTACCTGTTGTGGATGTCTGAAAGCTTAAGTTATGTTGATGCTATATGGATT
The DNA here is from genome assembly GCA_002312845.1 of Kalanchoe fedtschenkoi. NCBI lineage: Eukaryota > Viridiplantae > Streptophyta > Magnoliopsida > Saxifragales > Crassulaceae > Kalanchoe > Kalanchoe fedtschenkoi. The sequence continues at coordinate 954,151 of NQLW01000515.1, read as the reverse complement.
TGTATTGACAGATTGTTTGGCAACTTCAGTGAAATGTAAAGTAGAATATCAGTTGAATTTGTGATCTTGATCTGATCACTGACTTCTAAATATTATGTGTAAAATCGACTCATTTCACATCAAAAAAATTGGCCTCTGCTACTCAGTGTGTTTTCTGTGCTTCAAGAACTTGATAGTTGGTTCATTTTTAGCAGGTCTAGCTTTTGATTTTCTAATCTCATCTGTCTTTCTATTTGTAGTCAGGACTGGCCTGGAAGGACCTGGGCTGACTGTCAACCAGAAAGTATGGTACTGCATTTCAACTGTTGGTGGTCAATATCTATGGTCTCGTCTGCAATCTTTCTCTGCTTTACGTAGGTGGGGTGACTCAGAGCAGGTAAGCTTGCTTAAGTAATCTCTTTAAGTGTGTGAAGTGAATAGTTACATAATTTGGTGATTGTATTTAGCGGCCACTGGCACACAGACTATGGATTTTGCTACAGAAGATAGAAGGACTGTACAAAGCTGCCTTTTTTGGCAACATGCTTCTATTTCTTTATGCTGGAAGGTACATCTTTGAGAAGACATTTTTGTTTTAATTTTGTACATTTTCAGGTGATCATAATGGTATTGGGTTATGACAATCATTTGGTTAAATCATCCCCATCAATTAAGAACTCTACGTGGTTTTATAGCATGCCATGCCATTTATTTATTTCTCTTACTTTATCTCCAATCTAAGTAAAATTATTAAAACTCATGTGGGTCCCGCACTCCCCCGCCTCTCTTTTCTCCCTGAAGCGTATTAAAATATTAAAATGTCTAATTTTGTCAAATATTTAATCCATACTCCAACCAAAGTAAAACCTTTTGAAACACATCAAAACTCTCTTTAATAATTCATTCAGGGATGCCCTTATGTTTAAATTCAACTAATTATAAGACTAATACTTCGATTATATTATCGCTCACTAGCTAGTATTAAGTACATGATCGATCCACGAGGATAAGGAACCTGAAAGATCAGTGACTTGACAAAGAAAAATAAGAAACCCTACTTAGGGGGGTTTTTAGGTTGAATATGATTGGGTTCAGATCTGATCTGCAGGTTGTAGACAAGATACAAGTTAGTAGACAAACATGTCGTTCAGGTAACTAACGTGTGATTCTATTGACCATTTAAACTAAAGATAAGATTCTTGTAATCAATTGAACTCAACAAAACATATGCACTCATGCACTCGAACGCGGTGACAAGTTATAAATGATCGCTCGTACTCTACAATCATTATATCATTTAGCTAATGGTATGAATTTTATATGTCAATCATGCGAGATAAAAGTATAGAGAGAAGATATATGTAATTACGCTACTGTGGTAGAGAGTTCAATCTAGGTTATCTAGTTCATACAAACCTAGAGTATGTTTACCTATAAACATACACTACATATGTTTATTTGCTACTCGTTTAGTTGGTACACGCTTAAAGCCTCACATCTAAATTAACAGTGAGAAATCATGCAACAAAGCAAGTCATTCTTAAAGTTGTCTTGCTAAAAAGCAATCATTCAGTTAAAGCGTAATAAACCACAGCATCAAAATAAAAATTTATTAACAACTATCTCACAACACTACATCATAAGTTATACCACCTGAACTACACAAGGGTCACGAATGAGCATGGAATAACACATAATCAAATAGGAAAGAATAACCCTTTCAAACTGACCCTGCCTCTTTTTACGGCTTGCTCCCTTGCTGCTCGCCACTGCTGGTATTTGGCATCTAATGTTGCAAATCATCGTAGGCACCAAGCACACTTGGAAGAGAAGGCGTATACCTCTTTTTATAGCTTCATAAATTCTAGGACTGTAAATTAAAATCAATAAATTATGAACTGAATTAAATCAAACCAAACCGATGGGTTCAGTTCAGTTTGGAGTATTAGTGGCTCGGTTATGACTTTGAATTTTAAATAACCGATGACTAATGGTTCGGTTCGGGTTTTGATATTTTTTAAATCGAACTGATCCAAACCGAACGGTTTAACTATATTTTAATCATATTTAAATTTAATTGATTATATAATATAAATTAGTATATCTATATTATTATTTATATGGAAAATCTCCTATTTAATAATTAAATTAGTCAATAAATTTTATGAAAAAAACTAATCGAACCGAACCAAACCGCACAGTTTGATTTGGTTTGGTTTTTTTTAAAACAAGCGGTACGGTTCGATCTCAAATTTTTTAAACTGACCCCACTAATGGTTCGGTTTGATTTTTTATTAAAAACCGAACCGAATCGTTACACCACTAATGAATCCTTTTCATCAAGATATTAGAACTTCTTTCTTTGGCAGGTCTTGGCACGTGTTTTCAAATGTTTCTGATGTATGTATATCTTCAACAGATCTCTAGAAGACTCGGACTTATAAGCTGATAGAAATCAGACTTCAAATTTGAGTCAGATTATGAAACATATCTGCCCACCCACTTTGACTGTCCAGCCGGCAGAAATTCGTTAAGAATTAGATCTCGACTCTGTTTAGGAAATTGTAGATAATTGTCTTCTCTTTTTATAGCCATTTGAATCATCAAAATCGGATGCAGGGGTTATGACTCTCGAAAGATAGTCCATTTTTGCCGACCTGAATTTAGAAACCTAACGCCTCACGCACATTAAATGTCTTCCCCTCTCGCTTGGCACATTTGCATGGCATGTGTTGAGTCAGCTCTTGGCTTCTCTCTTTATGTTGACATGTGAACGCTACTCGCCACATCACCTCGCGCGCGGCTGAAGTCTTTAGCACGCGACTCATGCGCTGAGCAGATGCTGTCTCTTGTCATTCGATCCGAAATCATTCGTCTTTTTGCTTTAAAACTCCTTTGTTAGCATGTTTTTGTATCAAAAATCTGAAATAAATCTGAAATACAAATACTGACTAAAATAATTAAATAACACCCTATGACAGTCAAGAATTGAGTGAGTTAAGTATAAATAATGGACATAATAATTTGGTCTCATCAGTCCCTAGATGATAGGCAAAATCACTTAATAAAATTGATCAGGGAATAAGTTTGATGAAATTTCTCATCTTGGCATGGGAAAACATGAGAACTGACTAAGCAAAGTTTTTCTTATTGTACAGTCCTTAAAGAGATATGTGTGAGAACCTCAAGCTTCATTAGATGCATGCTTTTATTGTTCTAAAATATGCTAAAAGCTTAAAGAAAACAGTCGTGTCTACACAAATAATGGTTGAATATCAATACGAAATCACAAAGTATATAAAAACCGGTGCATGCTGATGGGAATATAACTTAATCTGTGTTTCCGTTAATTGCAGTACACAAGACAAGCTTATATCTTATGTTATTAGTTGAAAGCAGGTATCGGAATCTTGTTGAGAGGGTGTTGAAGGCACGCCTTGTTTACGAGAGGCCCAATATGAATAGAGCCGTAAGCTTTGAGTATATGAACCGGCAGCTAGTATGGAATGAGTTCTCGGTAAGCTGTGTAGCTTTTTTGTTTTATATATTTTTTCCAACTTTATTTTTTGTCCTTTTGGTAACAATGTGCAGTTTGCTAGTATTAGCAGAATAGTTATTGCAACAAGTTAATTTAATATGCTTACCTCTTGCTTCTGTAGTTCATATTCTTTTAATTATTTTCTTGTAACATCTTATCTAATTTGTAGGAAATGCTACTCTTGCTTCTACCCCTGCTCAACTCATCATCTGTTAAGAGCTTTCTTCACCCATTCGGTAAGGATAAATCTTCTAGTATCAATGAGGACAATCTAGCATGCCCTATTTGCCAAGCGAGCCCAAGCATTCCATTTCTTGCTCTTCCATGTCAACATAGGTATGCCACATTATTCATGTGATACTCCCTTGTTTTGCATCATACCACTGAGACTTATTGTCTGAGATATAAGTAAAGGATATATTTATGATTGATGGATGGGGCCCATGTATTCCAGATTTGAAAGTTTCCAGTTCAACCATGAAAGTAAATTTTTACAGAACAAGTACTAGTCAGTTGGCACCTTGGATGTCAATTCAGTAAATTATATGTTGGGGGTCTCCATATGTTATTTATTAGCATGTATCTTTAATTTATGGTTTGCCATTTTAAATTCTTTTCCTGATTGCACATACCAATTGGAAATCCTTAAGAATTTTTTTACAGTTGCTGTACATAGCTGATGTGCCATATAACAATTTGCAGATATTGTTATTACTGCCTCCGAACCCGATGTGCGGCTGTTACCTTATTTCGTTGTTCTCGCTGCAATGAGCCGGTAGTTGCCATGCAGAGACACAGTGTCAATACAAATATCAAGCCAGAAGAATGATTTTAAGGAAATCCAGAATGTTATATTTCAATTGCTGTAGTTGACAAAAAAGAAAAAACCATGCCCACAAAAAAGGCCTCTCAGAAACCATAGATTGAATTGAATAAGGTATCCTCCTGATTTGGAGGAGGATGTATTTGTATTAATAGCCGGCAAGTTATCATTAGTCAAATCTCTTATTTATGTAGTTCGACTTGGCTGTGTGCAGTAGAATTCACAGTACAAAACCTCATAGCCTAAGAATCGTAAGCTACAAGGCGCGAAATCTATTGAGCTTTAGATGGGGAGTTTGCCACTAACCAATCATAGAAGAGTCTAGCACGAGGAGCGGGATTTTTTTTAAGGATATGCCATTTTCATTGTTGTCTAATTCTAATGGTTTGTTTTCAATAATGTCTTTTTTTTTTTTTTGGTTTGTACTAATCACAAATTGAACCTGTCATACTTTAATTCGTTCTGGCGGTACACATAGGCTGTGACAGAGCAATCCCTTGGTTTGAACACTGGATTGCTTTATTTGCTAATGTATTGCTAAACGGAGCAATCTAGTGTTCAAACAAACGGATTGCTCTGTCACAACCTATGTGTACAACCACGTGTGTGCCAGTATGGGCAAAAACATGACATGTTCAATCCGTGATCAGTACCCGTGAATTGTTCATCTCTGTCCACTGGTATTACTAGCAAAAATAAAAAGGAGGGTGTTAGATGAAAATAAATCGGAAGGCAGGACAATATTAATACAAAATAATGAAAATGGGGTATCCTTAAAAAAAAATCTAGGAGCGGAAAACATGAGGATACAATAGAGTCATAACTAAAAGACAATAATGTAAGAGAAGATTAGCACAATGATAAATTGTGTTTTTTTTTATTTTATAACTTACAACTTATTTTTAGTAGTTGGAGAGTTTATATTAGGAGTGTATAAAATTCGGTTCGGACCGAAAAATGATCCGGCATCCAAACCCGAAAATTTTCTATCCGAATCGGAATGACCGGTTAAATAATTTTTAAGCAAAAAATAGTTTAATTATAATACATATATATATAACATATAAAAAATTATTTTTAATCAATCCAATCCAAACTTATTAGAATCCGGTCCGAATTCGAAATTTTTTTGTCTGGTCCAGACGATTAGAATATGATCCAGTTTTTGTCTTTCAGATTTATCAATTTTTGTTCCTATCCAAATCGATTTTGGTTTGATCTGGTTTTGGATCGACGAACACCCCTAGTTTTCAAAATGATTTTGTTGAGTTTTCATATTACAGACTATCTACATTATGTAGTTAAAATTTAAGAAAAGCGAGAGCAAAACCATTGATGAAACGAACACAAAAGAAATGAAACGGGTGAAGGTTGTGCGAACCAAGCGCGCAAATCGTGCGCTAATTGAGAGCTGCCGAAGCAAGTTTCGGGCAATCAATAAGAGTCAAACACATATTCAACACAAAGGCATGTTCATCGCATGGCCAACTTATCTGACTCGCACCTAAGTGAAGTTTCCTAATTTCTTAAGGGGCTAACTTATCATCTGTCAAGAGTCATAATTAAGGGATTCAAGTTGGGATTCTTATTCCATACAGCCATGTCAGTATACAACAATTGAAAATCATAGTTGTTTTAGCAAAACAAGTATGGTTTTTTAAAAAAAACAAGAGTGGTTATGCAAATTATAATTTAATTGATATTATTGAGATGACTGTATTTGACTTTGCGATTTCCTCGGTGTGATTTCAAGGATGCACATTAGATTCATATATAGAAAACTTTTGTTTCTAATAGGAATGGATCGGTCTAGACAGCAATGAATCGATTTTATTTATTTTCTAATTATTTTCTAAATATATTTCATAAATTCACTCCAAACCGGTCCGTCTGTTCCAAATAAATTTTTTTTGATCCGGTCCTCAAGTTTTGTTCGAATGCGGTTCGGTCTTTGGTCCATTGACTTTTTGAATTTTAGTCCCTTTCCATTCCGGTTCGATCCAGATTTGTACTGGTGAACTTCCCTACTCAAAATCTTAATTCATAAACACCATAACACTCAGTTATAAAGTTTCAATGTTTCAATCAAATCCCTAACTCCTGAACAACAGAACACCCAATTTTTGAGGTTTAATCTTTCAACCAAAAATAAAGTTTCATATCTCTAATTTTATAAACACCCAATTAAAGAAGAAGAAAAAGCTCAACAAAATATATTTATAATCACAGAAAGTAGCTCTTTTGACAGTCAATACTTGCGATAACTTGAATCCTCCTAAAGCTGACGACAACCTCATATAAATTTAAAAGTATGCTCATATGCAGAAAAGGAAGAACGAAGGAAAGAGAAGGCGAAGAGATGAAACACAAGATGAAAAAATAAGATGGCATCACATCTAATGTGGTGGCTAGTAGCTTCTATGCACGAGATCCAAATTCTAAAAAAGCAAAATGTAGTTGAGCCACCTATTAGTTGGGGGCAGTTGTGTATTTAATTAGTAGACTAATAAATTGTGAAAGAAAGTTAAACGAAGATATTCAAGTATACATATCAGGAAACATATCTAGAACAATTTAAAGCTTTCGAGGATTTGTAGTCCTATGCCAAGTAAATTAAGGTGCAGCTTCTTTTATATAAATAGGAGGTCTTCTCAAGAGTGTTGTGTCCATCATATTTTTCACTCTTCTCTCTCCTTCAAGTCAAAGAGTAGCTTCCCAGCAAAGGAGCAAAGGGTTGTAAGTATGTTTTTATCTCTTTTATGTGTCATTCATATCAATGAGTGGCTATTTCCTCTCGTACAGCTTGAATTGCTTAAGTTGTGATGCTCTGTTATGTGGTTGATACTTAATAATAGTTTATGTTATTCATGTGTATTTGTTGAGCTTTCATGTCACTAATGCTTGCACGTTAGTATAACATGATAACCTATATTTTGTTGTATGTATTTTACTGTTGATCTTGATTGTGAAGGTTGTGATCGACATTGATTAGACAATTAACAAGTAAATCATTGTCATATATGTTTATGGGAAAGTGCACACTAGATGGACTAGGACAGAATTATCTTGTAAAATGTCTGCTCATATTTTTCATTAACTCGCATTCACATCTTATACTATAAAAAATACACTTTTTTTACCAAAGCTTCGACCGAAATTTTTTTCAAGAACTTCCGAAAAAAAACTTCTTGTGGTTTTCCGGCAAAAAAAAGGATGAAATGGCTCCGCCGATAAAACTTTACGGCCAAATTTTAGCCATCATTATCAGGCACTTTGCATCCATTTTGCAGCCATATATGACAGTCTCAGAAAATCTCAACTTTTGGGTAGTTTTCAGCCATCAAATATTTCTGTCGAATTACCAACTATTTATGGTGTATGATTTTTTTGACCATTTTTTAGTTAATTAGTTTTTAAAAAATTGTTTTAATTATTTTCAGTATTTGTAACTTAAAACCTTATTTCGTTGTGCATCTTTTTGACTTCACAAACACAACATGCTAAGAAAAAATTTATAGTACAAAACATAAATATTTTACAAATATCATTTAGCCAAATATATAATATAACCAACAAATACTAGACTAAGATCTACAAGGCTACCCGCCCGGAAAGGGGCTGTGGCGAGGGTGGTCTATGGTAGCTGTGACCCCTCACGCAGGAGTCACATGAGTAGATCCATCAGGGCTGCAATCTCCACTCATGATGACTCAGCCTACTAGCCTGTCGGTAGAGATGTAGGATAGTCTGGAAATTCTGTTGCGTGAACGATGCAATAGAGGATTTTTGAAAACTCGTGCCCATCTCTCGGAGCTAGGAATCCTATTTTTTTAGACAATGCAATAGGTAGACACTCTAGAACTCGCCGAACACGTCGTCCCACACCTTCAGTTCCTTTACTGATCGTGGAAGTTCAACAAATGAGGGGTCCTTAGTTTCATTAGACCGAATGTTTGTCGTCTAATAAAAAAGGAAACCAGATTGAGTAATAAATAATACTCTTGAAGTTTTGTACCAAGTTTGACCTAAATTCAACAAAAACATGAATATAACCTTATTTATGAGGTTCCCAACTTTGGTTTCAAAACCTAAAAAATAACATAAGAATGTGAGTCATATAAATCCTTTTTTTGGCCCAAAACCTTTTATTATATCAAATTTCACCATAGTTTGGCCCGAAAATCCTATTAAATTTGCGTTCAGTTTCCGGCCAACACATTTTGATCAAAAAAAAAACTTTTCTGATAGTGACAACTTAATATATGAGGTCTAGGGCCTCATTATTGAATTCTAAAATGATTTTTTGTAATGAATCCAAATGATAAAAAATTATGTTTATGATGATTTAGTAGTAAAGCTATATATTGTTTGTGTTTTGTCTTTAATTTGTATGAAGTTGCATATTTTGTGAGTTTGGTGATTACTTAGTAGTAAAGCTATATATTATTTGTGTTTTGTCTTTAATGTGTATGAAGTTGTATATACTGTTGAGTTTGGTGATTACATAATTTGTATCTTAGAGCCCATGATCAACATTAGTCGCAAATGAATAACCTGAATTGTGCAACCATCACTCTGAATTCTCCCATCTTTCATAATTCCTTATTATACTTCTGCATATTTCCAAAATATCTAAATTCTCGTTACCTTTTCTATTCTTTATTTCAAAAATTAGATCGGAACCATTCCAGACAAGAATGGATCAGAATGATTGATATCAGTTTTTTTTATCCGGTTAAAATATAAAAATTCCATTAAATACAAAAATGGGCAATTTAAGTGATTTTTAATAAAAATAAAATTTATGAAAATTCTGACATAGACCGAAATAGATCAGTTTTATTTATGTTGTAATTATTTTAAAATATATTGTATAAATCCGGTCTGACAAGTCATCTTATCTAAAATTTTTAGCCCGATCTAGTCAAGATCTATTCGAATATGGTCCATTCTGTGGTCCAATAATTTTTCAAATTTTAGTTTTGATCCATTTCGATTCCAATCTAGTTATGGTTTGGATTGATTAACACTCCTATTCAAAACCTCAATTTATAAACATCAAAATGTCTAGTTTCTAAATTTCAATTTTCAATCAAATCACTAACCCCAACACCTAGTTTTATTTGGGTGTAATCTTTTAACCAAAATATTATTTTCATACCTTTAATTTTATAAACACCCAATGAAAGAAGCTGCAAAAGTTAAACAACAACACATTTATAATCACAGAGAAATAACTTTTTTAAAAGCCATATAGGCAATAACTTGACTCTTCCAAAAGCTAAAGACTACTCTAGATAAAATTGAAAGTGATGCTTGTCTACAGAGAAGGAAGAACAAAAAAAAAAGAAAGTAAAGAGAAAAGAAGAAGCTCAATACCAACACCACTCATGCGGGAGCAAGTACCTATTGATTCTTTTTCAAGTTTAACATCTTACCTTTTTTTCGTTACTTACCAATTTTAAATATGACACTTCAATGGTGTTTATGTGTAATGTTTACGAGGGACCGCACACTTGCGATCATGATTTCATCCTGACGGTTGTGTTCATTTGAACAGACATTTCATTGGTTCAAAGATGAAAGAATTTACTCAAGCGCAAGTATGAATGTGTCCTCTACTTGTAAAGAGCTTTAATGAAAAAAATACGGATTTGAGGTGTCGTATTTAAAAGCATGGAGGGGTAGGCAGGAGGCAAATAAAATTTAGTTAGGAGACTATCAAAAATGTTTTGACCAGTTGCCCTCTTATATGGATACCTTTCGCAAGATCAACCCGGGTGCATTAGTCTAATGACAAAAGTTTGAAGTTGACAGGACATTATATGTTGACATACTGTTAGGCCTGCAATAAAGGCTTATAAATTTTATCATCCTATTCTATCTATAGGTGAGACACACTTATATGGAAAGTACAAGGGTATGATTCTTATTATTGTGGGATTGGATGATAATAACCATGTGTTATTCCTTACCTTTACACTGGTCGAAAGTGAGAACAAAGGGAGTTGGAGCTGGTTGATGAGTTGAGAGTGGGAGTAACAGACCGAGACGGTTAGTGTGTCATCTGATTGGCAAAGAGACATAATGCATGCCATGAGTTCTTTCGACTAGTCACTGGCTAGAGCAAATCACAGGGTTTGTGCCAGACACTTTGTCAGTAATTTCCAGACCCGTTTCTGAAAGGTTGAGCTGAAAAAAATGTTGCTTACTGTCGCTTATCAGAATCAACCTAGAAAATATGATTCCATATTTATGATGGTATTATTTAGACATGACTTTAATACTAGCTGATAGTTGGTTGACACACTGAGAGAGTAATGGTCAATGACATATGATCAATTCGAAATATTTTGGGTACCGATGATTACATACGCTAATAAGGTATTCAACTAAGCTATCAAATGTGCTTAAGACTTAGCTATGCATTGATTCACTACACATTTGAGCACTTGAATCATTATTTTGTGACCTAACAAGAATAGTACACTGCTCATACTAAGAGATACACACCAATGAATGAGGAGAAGTAATAAATTTGGGTGAGAAAATATGTATAGTGACATTGTATGACCAATCGAGTGAGATGGCTTCAATGAGGACAAGTGGAATGAACCATGAGCATGAGGCCCCCGTCTTTAACTCGATGCTTGGTAAGGCATACTAAGAGTTGAGACGAGAAGAAAATGGAGGTGTATAACAACACACAGACTCTGTCTTTCATCTCATGCATGGTATGGCATATTGAGAGTTAAGATCATATCCGAGCCATCTCCCCAACCGTTGATTTGAGAGACAAGTGAGCAAAGATAGGATGACATCGAGAAGGCATCACAAGGAGATGCATGAGGTGGATAATTACATTAGAAGGACTACTACTCCTACTATGAGGAAGAAGAAAGTATGTGAGATCTGCAAGCGAGTTGGTCACAACAGCACCAGTTTTCCGAAGCAGATGTAGCTTATGTTTATTTGTGTTCGAACTTTGTATTTGTAGTTGAAACTTGTATTAAAAATTTGTGTTTGTCATTGACTATATTATAAAACATGTTTGATTATTTCACAAATTTTGTATTGAAGCCTGTCCAAAATAATGTTGATAAGCATGTGAACTGCGACGTTGGAAGTCTTCTCTGGTGGCACCCACTTCCGCGGCCGTTTCCCTCCTCCCCTCCAAAGCAAGGCGTTGGGCAATATCTTGTCATGTAAAGGAATCTCTTTCATGGTTTATTGAAAAGGATTCCAGAATGACGGCACATTTATATCGAAGATCGTTGATAGAATCCGAGGGTGACTGCACCTGAACGTCAACGTTATCTATCCAATCATAAATTACTGTGTCGTCCCCGTCGTCTTCGGTTTTGGGTTTGAAACAAGAAGTTAATTTATCCAAAATCCCCCGGTAGAGCGCTGCAGAGTTTGCCGCGTGCTCTTGAAGCGGAGCCTGCACCTCGCGAGGGAAGCCCAAAGGATTGCCCCCGGATGAGGTTCCCTCCCCAAATGGGTTAGTTTGAGAAGAAAAGGCCATGTCGCCCCTTGCTGCCCCTCCTAGTGCGTTTTAAAACATTTAAAATTATGGGGCATTCAAAGAGATTTCCTTATCAACTTATAAGACTTTGGAACAATTAGAAAATTACAAAAATGAAACCATTCATTTTGAACAACAAAGAGCAATTAGTCAAGTGCGACAATTGATTTTCCAACAAGCTTTACAAGGGGCTATAGGAACTCTGGATAGCTGTTTGAACAATGAGATCCATTTATGTACTATCAGAGCGGCTTCACCAGCAGGGATCATTAACCGGGAGAGATCATTTATGTAACTTGTCATATTAAGTATGTGAACTTTACTATTTTGAAAAGCCAAGTTTTTAAGAAACATCGCTATTGCAAAGCGCGAAGTTTTATTTCACAATCATCACGGTTCTTTTCCACGAACAAATTTATTATTTTCACCCTTCGCAAAAGCGAAAATGTCTTATGAGAATTTTGTTAATTATACCCACGGAGATTGTACTAATCTTCGCCTATAGCAACCACAAATATAGAAAGGGATTAATTTTTTTAAAAAAAAGGTAAGTGGTATCAAATTCTAAACAAACACAATGAATTCAGTCCACCTATAAGTAAGGGGGCTGTTATGTATTTAGTTGGTTTATGATTTAGGACGGGAAGTTAAGGAAGGAAGAAAGAAGCGTGCAGTGGAAGAAGCAGGCGTGAGCTGAATTAGATCGGCCTGCAAACTATGAATTGATCCTCCAAACCATCCATCCCCTCCATTCCGAAAACCCTTCACACCAATCCTTCCGTTCCGGCATGGCAGGTCGGAAAAGACCAATTTCCTCGTCATCCGCGGCGCCGGCGGCCGAGCAACCTCCCACAGAATCGAAACCCCCGATGACCAACGACCCCCCACCCAAATTGGCGGAGATCCTCAAAGTCTTCCTCCCCTTCTTCGCCGCATACCTCTATCTGATCCTCTACCATTACAAAATTGAGAGCCAGCTCAGGCGATCCATCCTCATTAACGTGGCGATCAGCGCGGCGGGGTTTCTGGTGACGCTGCGGATGATTCCTGTGGCCTCCAGATATCTTCTCAAGGCCAATTTGTTTGGATACGACATCAACAAGAGGGGCACTCCTCAGGGTTCCGTCAAAGTGTTAGTCTTTTTTTTTTCCGTTCAGTCTCTCAAATATGTTTCTTCTGGCCTAACTAATTGACAGTTTTTAGCTCAACTGGATGCTAGGCATATGTCTATTTTCACTTCGTTTCTTTGATTATGGTGTGGACTGCGACCCAACTGAACTGGTAGATAAGCTATGAATTCCGGTTTAGCTGGATGTGTTTGCAAGACTGTGACATTAGACATTTATGAATCAGCCTTGCTTGGTAGAGTGTGTTTTAAAGGTTGCTTCTTTTGCATAGAATTAAGAACATTACTGCCTTATTTTTGGCCTTAGTTTAATGGTGCGTCAAGTTATGTGTTGTTTGTTATAGGAGTCAGAATCAGCTTTCTTGAATTGGATTTAATTTGAGACTGGTCGCAGCTAAAATGGGTGCTTTGTTTTATATGTACAGTTATAAATAATTGAAGTTTTTATCTTTTCCTATTTGCAGGACGGAATCATTAGGCATTGTTGTTGGACTTGTCTACTACGTTGTGGCTGTTTTGTTTCAGTACTTCAATCTCACTGCAGATTCAATAGTAAGAAAACTATTATAATGTTCTAACAAAGCTGTTCTTCATTATGTACCACAAATTACTAGCGATAAAAGTGGAAAAGAGATTGCTGAAGGAAAATATATCTCCAGCATTCAAACCAGATTGGGGCTCTTATATAATGTTAACATCCCTCTCTTACAAAATGAACATGTAATGCATTCTTACAAAACATTCAGAAGAGAAGGGTTATCTGGTATCATTGGATAATTTCTTCTATTTTATAAATATAAGTGAAATTCTGTCATTCTATCCTTTCTCGTGTTACATTTAAATTATATCTCTCTTAAGATTGGATTATGCATTATTTGTAATGTTAACCTTGTAACTATGCAGTGGCTTGTGGAGTACAATGCTGCATTAGCAACTATATGTTTCATGATCTTGCTCGGTTTTGTTGATGATGTCCTTGACGTTCCTTGGAGAGTGTAAGCACTTTCAACTATTATTGTTTTTTATGTTTTGGAAAACACAATTACACGCCCAATAATTATGTTTATCATTTGAAAAACAGGAAATTGGTTCTGCCCTCAGTTGCTGCCCTTCCTCTGCTAATGGCATATGCCGGTCATACAACCATATTAATACCAAAGCCATTGGTCCCTATCGTTGGGTTAGAAATATTGGATCTAGGTAAATTTTTCTGTTTACTGTTGAGACATATGATATTGTGAGAGTTTATTTTATGTTATTTTTATGGTTTTGCACTTTCTTGCGAAATCCCTTGAAATATGGATTGCTGAATAATGATGAAAAAATGACCCCTGGTGTCATCTATTACTATATTTTATGTTTTATGGATTTTCATAGTATAGGCAAAGCTTCTACAACTATTTTGACAAATTCCATGGGAACCGCTCCATCTCGAGAGTGAGGGCTTAGTTTTTTTTAGTGTGGTGCCTATTTTTAAGAAGCTTTCTTTCAGTACTGACAACGACATTGCATATTGTGTAGGATGGATTTACAAACTGTATATGGGACTTCTGGCAGTCTTCTGCACAAACTCCATCAACATTCATGCTGGTCTCAATGGACTTGAAGTCGGGCAATCTGTTGTTATAGCATGTGCAGTAAGCATAATTTGCAATGCAAATTTACAATGCATAACAATCAACGCTACTCATGCACTTGTTCAGTTAGTGTGTCTGTTTCATGCTTTTATAATCTGACCACACACATATGCCATTTTACAGATTTTGATACATAATGTCATGCAAATTGGAGCATCAGGCAACTCAGAGTACCAACAGGCACATGCCTTTTCAATTTATATAATTCAACCCTTTTTAGCCACTTCTTTGGCTTTACTCTCTTACAACTGGTAAATTTCTGATTTTAGCATTTAAGTCATACTTTTTGTTGTATTTTTATGACACTCGTAACCTCATTTATATATATTTTTGTATGTTGAAAGGTATCCGTCATCGGTATTTGTTGGTGATACCTACACGTATTTTGCTGGAATGACTATGGCTGTGGCTGGTATTTTAGGGCACTTCAGGTGGGTGGTATCTGATGTCTTTGAATGATAAAGACTGAGTATTTTGATTATCCATTTTTAGACTCTCAATTGTGCTCTGTTTCCACAGTGAAACGCTCCTAATATTCTTCCTTCCTCAAGTGCTGAACTTCCTCCTGTCCCTTTTTCAGGTTGATCACATGACTCTCTCTATTCCTCAATCTCATTTCCTGTTTTAGTTACTAACCTGTTTTTCTTTCTGCCAGCTTTTAGGATTCGTCCCTTGTCCTAGGCATAGGCTGCCCAAGTAAATCTCTTATTAACCTCAAACAAATGTTTTTTTGGTCTGTCAACCCACAGTTCGTGCAACTTTCGTTTGTGTAAAACGCTCTACTTTTGCAGGTTCGATCCTCAAACGGGATTACTTACCGGGACTGACGATGGCACGTTAGTTAACTTATTTTTAAGACAATTTGGGAGGATGTCAGAGAAGTCCCTCTGTATCAAGCTATTAATTTTTCAGGTGACTATAAGTTTCTGTTTACTCATTAAATCACACAAGACAAAAAAAAAAAAAAAAAAAAAACCCAAATATTAACTGAGTGCTGCCAGCAGCTCATATGACAAAAATATCAGATGGGTTAAGGGGTGGAAGTTCTTGAATTCTTCTCTTGAATGAGCAGCTTATACCTCCTAACATTTTATATAGGAGTTCACTGATGCATGATAAGTGTTATTTTCTTGCAGGCCGCTGCATGTGGGTTTTGTTTCTTCTTGAGGTGGATCCTCACTGGCTGGTACAAATGACTCGGGGGAAGCATGGCCAATGAGCACACCAGCCAACAATGGCCTTGATAGTGTTGTTTTGACAGTTTAGGGATATAACAGGTCTTCTTGGCCATTCTAGTTTGGATTTATTAATCTTATAGACGAAACTACAATCTTGTTCACAGCATCAGAATGTGTTCGCCGGTGTGCAATGAATGCTAGCCGATTCCCCGCTTAAGCAAATTATGTTTTTTTTTTTTTGGGGATTTGATATGAAAAATTTTGAGTCATGTAAGCATCATGTGCTAATCTAACAAGAGGTTCAAAATAAGGAACAACCATCTAACCTCGCTATGAACTAACATATAAATTTTGCTACATCATGTTCTACAGCACAACCATTTTTCCATACTAATTTCTCCTGCATATATGGTGGGGACACTCAATAGCAATCAGTTCAACAATCATTCACCAGATATGGTGCCATGCCTGGAGACTTCCCATTCCACTGCCGCCTTCTTGATTACAAAGTCACTTTTCAATGACCTACCAAGTCTGTGATTTTATAAGAATCTAAGCAATAAGCACGAGTTGAAGGGAATCTCAATGTGATTAATTGTGCATCTCAATCTATATCCATCTTCTTGTCCGTGTCATTATCTCTAGCTGACCATATCTTAATCGTCCTATCATGGGACACGGTAGTGATACAGTGTCCATCTGCATAGAACACAGCAACAATTAGTAACAATGAAAAAGTAACACCCTGCCAGAATAATCAGTTTTGAAGCTCAAGGACATGGCACAAGTATGATGCTGTTCAAGATTTTACTTAAGTGTCACCAGCATAAAGCTTCTCCCAAGTCCTAAGAAAAGGGATCAAGGTATGTTGCAGACATGAGGCTGCTTTGCAGAGAAGCAGCATCACATTTATGGTTAACATTCCCAGAAAACAGGAGTAAGGAAGGGAAACATCATGACAACGAGCATAAATGTGGTACATCAATGCATAAAACCTGTCAATTTCAGAAGCTCACCTCCCATAATGTCCAACGAGGTAACTTTCGCTTCATGACCAGAAAGTGTCTTCACAGGCTTATAATCCCTTCCAGACCATACCTGATAATAAAAAGAAGAACTATTTGTCAGAGAATAAAGAGTAGAAAGAACTGACCCTGCAATTTGTCAAGTTTTGACACTTATTTGCATGAAACAGAAAATCAATAATATAATACCTTAGCCGTCATATCAAACGACGAGGTAACCAGAAAGTATCCCTCCTGGGGCTCATACTTCACTTGTGATATGAGATTTGAGTGTGCTGGTATGATGTACATTGACTTCCTCATTCTTAAATCCCAAATTCGGCAGGCATTGTCTTCACCACCAGAGGCCAAATGATACCCGTTTGGAGAGAAACTGAGGCCTAATACCTGAAAAGCCAAGAAATAATACTTATATAATTACAAAGAAAATGAGCATCAACAATTCAAAACCAGAATAATTAAATGTCTTACAGGCTTAACATGACCCTCAAACGCAAGAATGCTTCTACCAGTCCGCAGATCCCACACTCTTACCAATGAATCTAGCCCACTGGAAGCCACTAGGGAACCATCGTGGTGGAATGCTATCCCATAAACACTCCTACTATGACCCTCTTGTAGAAGTAGCTCCACACCAGAGTTAACATCCCATAACCTCCACGTCTTATCAAAGCTAGTAGTTGCCAAGTACTTTCCCGATGGATGGAAAGCTATGCGTGCCAGTCGGTCAAGATGGCCTTCAAATGACATCAGGAGAGTGCCTTCAGTGTCCCACAATTTCGCAGTTCGATCTGCAGATGCAGTTGCTAGATGGTTGTAAACAGGAGAAAATGCCACATCAGTTGCACGCTCAGTGTGGCCTTTCAAAGTGCATTCTCTATTTACTTGGGGCATACTCCATAGTTTAGCCACTCCACTAAGAGAACTGCCAAGAGAAAGATAATCACATGACACATATTAGCAAAATCTTACAAACTAAGTGCATGGATAAAATGGAAAGGTCACAGCAGTGAAAAATGTAGCGCATTCTTTAACATCCTAATTGCGTCTTAAACGCTGTAAGTAAGGACAGCGCACCACAACATAGTGTGGGTACCGCCTCATATGCCCTGATGTAGAGTAAAATGAAGAAAGTGTTTCGGAAACTAGGAGAACAACAGAAATACTAATAAAGCTGAGAGCTACTGTATAAACTTTACCATAAAGACTACACAAGGCTGCACGTATATATAGGGAGTTCGAAAAGAGAAAGAAAGTACGTACCAGGTGGCAAGAAGGTTCCCATCATGGGAGAGAGAGCATCCTGAGAGCGGCCTGCCATCCCCAATTTCACTGCAATCAAGGACCAAATTGCCAGCCTGTCTCAAAGCCCAATCAATCTCAGAGTCTGCATCTTCATCTGGGTCATCTCTTCTTCTTCGTGCGCGTTGTAGGCGCAAGGCTGCCCTCTTTATAGAGTACTTGGCGATGTCAACTCGAGCAGCTAAAAGTTCCCTGGAGCCTTCTGTGTAGAACGGATACTGAAGCATTTCTTCCCCCCCATCGTCTGTTGCAGCACTAGCTGCAGCCTCTTCTTCCTCTTTCGCTCTCATGAGCTTCTCCAACTGCCCTTCTTCATCCAGCTTTGCCATCAACATCCGCAGACGGTCCCTTCTTTCCATCTCCCTTTCTCCAAAGAGAGTAATGGGCTCCCCAAGGCGCCGAAGACGGTCCCTGACAGCCTTGTCATTCGTGGGAACTGCGAGAGCAGCAGCACGTCTCTTCATCAAAAAATCCTGCCTTATCTTTTCCTGTCTCTCTTTGGCTTGTTTACTAGATTCAGACAGCTCATACCCAACAGCTGAACCTCCGTCACTACCCAACCCATCCTGATCTGAGTCAGAATCATTCATTCTGACATCCCCATTTACAGGAACAGGCGGCCTCAGAACAGGCGGTCGGATAGGGAGAGGTGCCAATGGGCGGGGTGGAGCTGCAGGGATTGGAGCCATTGGGGGTGGAACCACAAGTGGAATAAGAGGCGAAACCCCTGGAACCGGTGCAATTACAGGTGGGACGACAACAGGCGGAATCATCATAGGAACAGGCACTACTGGTAGTGTTTCAGCTGTGGTTACAATAGAATTTATTCCAGGAACTTCATTGTGATCATTGCCCAAGTCATCCATGATTTATTAATATCTGGAAATTAAAGTGAACTGCATCAACCCATAATCAATAAACTGGCAGAATCACATCCAGCAACATTTTCTAATCAAATATATATAAAAAAAGAAGAAAAACAAAAAAGAAGCTCATTTCAAATTACAGAAAGACAAATACGCACCAGAATACAGCCAGATTCAAGAACCCTAAGCACACAAATAAATAAAAACAGCTGAAGGACTGAATACGACCAACAAAGGATGACGCACTCTGATTTCGATGGCCGAAAAGACCAGATAAGGTCAACCGAGTCAATTACGACTGAGGACGGAGCAGTCGGCGGGCATGCGAAGAAGAGCAAGGCCAGCCGTCGCAAGCATCGCGCGAAGCCGAAACAAGGAAGAATGGTCTCGGCCAAAATTTTGTGGGCTCGGGCTTAGGAATGAACCGGGCTTACAGGCCCAATGTCTCAGACTTCGGCACGCGAAATCCGTCTGATGACGATTGCGACTGCCAAATCCGTGGAGGCCTATCGTCATTCGTCACCCGTTGGAAGCTCAGCTAAGCCAAGTGGAGTTATATGTCGACTGCTTTCGGATACGGAAATGGATTCCGATTCCGCTGGGCGATGCTTCGTCTGAATAGCATCCGCTTTGTTCGGCATAAGAAGATGATCCATCTTCATTCAAACCCATCGACCCAGGCTAGCTACCTCAATGGCGAGATACTCATCTTCCAGACTCATCTCCTTACTTGTTGTACTGCTGCATCCATTCCTTGCTGCTGCTTCTCAGGTAGTTGTCCGCTCTGCCTGTCACCATAACAAGAGCGGTTCCGGTGCTTCAGCCTTCAGGATCGTTCTGTTCGCCGATCTTCACTTTGGAGAAAATGCTTGGACTGACTGGGGTCCGCGGCAGGACGTCAACTCTCTTGCTGCTATGTCAGCCATACTCCGCTCCGAAAATCCAGGTCACCTAGATAAACATTGTGTATGCTTGCTTATTCCTGTATTGTGAAATAAACAATTCAGACATTAATCTGAGCCTCGTAAAATTCTTGCAAATGAAAATGCACACTGAGACTTAGTCCTAATCTTGTTTTCAATTTGTAATGGAAAAACAAAGCAGATTTTGTTGTGTATCTCGGAGACGTGATAACAGCAAACAACATGGTCATTGCAAATGCAAGCTTATACTGGGACCAGGCCATCTCTCCTACAAGAGCAAGAGGTATACCTTGGGCTACCGTCTTTGGGAACCATGATGATGCTGCCTTCGAGTGGCCTCAAGAGTGGTTCTCCGAAAATGGAATGCCTCCTGTTCGCTGTCCTTTCGTATCTTGTTCAGGTGAGTGACCGTGTAATATTTCTAGTGCAAAAAATAGGCCCGTAAAAGAAAGTTAGACAAGCTATTGCAATACAAGTTTAAACCTTTTTTTTTATGTTACAGTTGTCCGCATTATAAAACTTCGTATCTGCTTGATACTAACAAATATTTGTTGTGCATTGCTTATTTCTCCTCGTGTACTAGGAAATGCAACCAATCAATGCTCACGAATCCATCTAAACTATTCGGATATTCCCATAACTCGGAACAGATTAAGACCATTATTTTGTTGCAGAGGAAGCGCGATGCAGCTTCAAGGGGACGCAACGTATACAACTGGTAGAAGGAGAAATAGCCCGGAATAAATTATCTTACTCCAAAAGTGGCCCAACAGAACTTTGGCCAAGCATATCTAACTACGTCCTGCGAGTCTCCTCACCAAAAAATCCTGAAACAGATGTGGTGCTTCTTTATTTTCTTGATTCCGGTGGTGGATCATATCCTGAAATAATCTCATATGCCCAAACTAAATGGTTACAACAAAAGTCAACAGAGATGAATCCTGATTCAAGGTCACCACCGATATAACATCACTATCAATTATTGCATACATGTTTTCATGTTTGCTTGTTGAACTTAAGTTATGGTCTTATTTGG
Organism: Kalanchoe fedtschenkoi; assembly: GCA_002312845.1. Taxonomy (NCBI): domain Eukaryota; kingdom Viridiplantae; phylum Streptophyta; class Magnoliopsida; order Saxifragales; family Crassulaceae; genus Kalanchoe; species Kalanchoe fedtschenkoi. The sequence continues at coordinate 933,190 of NQLW01000515.1, read as the reverse complement.
CAGCCTACCCGAGCTTATCTTCTGGCATATTCCAAGCGAAGCATACAGTGAGGTGGCTCCTGGTTCTGAAATTCAAGCTCCATGTGTAGGTTCAATCAATGATGAGAAAGTTCAATTTCAAAAGCAAGAAATGGGAATGATGGAGTTCCTAGTCAGTAGGCCTTCTGTAAAGGTAATAACTTAAGCATAAGATTAAGATGTTTATATGTAATTACTTTGAAGGAAGATATATGATAGGACGGTCGTTGGGTTGTCCTATGCAAATAAATTTTTAAACCTGACTCACTAGCTAGTAGTAAGTTCAAGGTCGATCCACAAGAATTAAGTTACTATTATGTTAGTAACTAGATAATTGACAAAGAAAAGACTCAAAAGTTGGGGGGTTTCAGATAAGTATGAGTAATGTGGGTTACTTTAGTAGTGAATTGAACTTAGCAAAATTTACATCATCTATCAACTGTTCCATTGTTACTAGGCGGCAATGTGTCTGAATGTAAACAATTGCTTATACTCTACTTTCATCATACCCTTTAGCCAATGATATGAATTATATATGTCTAACATGCATTAATTAGATTGTCAGCCTAGTAGAAGACATACACAGTTGAGCTACTGTGGTAAGGAATTCAATTTAGATATATAGGCCCTAGCCAGTCTAAAATATGTTTGCATAAACATGCATAAGCATCAGTTTATTTGCATCTCGACTAATTGGTATTGGTCATAGCCTTCACAATTAGATCAGCTGTAGAATAATTACAAGGTAACCAAATTGTCAGACTATGCTATTGAACATCATTCATAAGATACAACTCAGTAAATATAACATCAAAACTAGAATTTATGAACTACAAATATCTCACAACAATGATTCACAAGTCATAACATCTAAACTACACCAGGGATTTAGCCAAGCATGTCCGTATGAAAGTACATAATTCGTTTAATAAAGAAAGATCTAACAAATTAACTCAGTAACTCTCTGGAACACTCTCTCTTATTGTTCTCCACTGCTCCTTTGAAGTTACGCACCAGGCCTGGTTGGATACACCTACACCACTCTCTTTCTTTTCTCTTGAAGCTCTTTATACATAAGCCTTGTAGCTTAGGCTTCAAGCAGAAATTGATGCAGATCTTCTGATGAATATCTTCAGGGAATATTGTTGGATTCTGTCTTCTAGGCTGAAGATGAATTCTATTCGAATTAGGGGTCAAATTTATAAATATTCTGTCACCAACTTTGACTGCTCTGCTGGCAGAAATCCGTCGTGAATTAAGCATTGAACCCTCTTTAGAAATTGTAGATTTTTGTTTACTCTTTATGTGCAATTTGAATCGATCAAATCTGATGTCTGACATGAAAGTTATGGCCCTCTAAAGATAGTTCATTTCTGCATACTCGGATTAAGAAACTGTGGCTTGCCAAGGGCAGATCTGCGCTCGGCTGATTGAGCCACGCGCTCAGCCAGCTGCAGAGTCAGATTTTGTACTTCGTCCGCTTGTGTTCGTCTTTTGCTCTAAAACTGTTTTTTTAAGCAAGTTTTTGTATTAAGACCTAAAATTAGCCCGAAATACAAAAACTAGCTAAAACTATTAAATAATACTCAAGAATAGTTAAACATTAGGTGAGTTAAGTATAAATGAGAGAATAATTTGGTCTCACCAATATGCAAGTCCATCCTTGTAAGAAATGTGATGTTTAGTTTAGTAAAACCTAAAGGCCTGAACCTGATCCTGAGTTGATTTTAGGAGTGAAAAGAATGAATTTGGGGGATTTCATTAGATGGTGTGTAATCCCAAATTTTGGTAGGAATAAAATCGAAATATTTGGAGGGAATGAAATGCTCCCAATTCCCTTTTAAACCTCCATTCTCGAATTTTTCCACATTGGGAGGCTTTTGATAGAGGATACAAAATAAAGGTCAAATTAATATTTTTATCTTTATATTTGACAGTTGTAAAATTATTAGAAGAGTACTGTGAATAAACATTAAATTACACTCTCCTTTCCTTACTTTCTTACTAAGAAACACACCCTAAATTTTATCCTCTCATTTCTTTCAATTCTTCTCGTATCTGAAACAATTTATTTATTATTCTTACAAATGATCCTTCCCTTTATCTTTTCTCTTTCCTTTTTTTTGTTTCCCTCTATATTACTTTCTCTCCATTACTAGCTGTTGTTTTATGGTTGGCAGGCTGCATTTGTAGGGCACAATCATGGATTGGATTGGTGTTGCCCTTACAAGACAATTTGGCTATGTTTCGCTAGGCACACTGGCTACGGTGGATACGGGAACTGGGCAAGAGGATCCAGAATAATAGAGATTACTTGGAACCCTATAGTGATCAAATCTTGGATAAGGATGGAAAATAATACTGTACACAGTGAAGTCCTGTTGTATTCTTGAGATTTTAGTTTCACTTAATCATGAGCAACAGCATGTGCCATTACGGTCCCAATTTCATGTCAGGTGAATATTATCTTTAGACATTTCAGCAAAACATGTTGATACTTGCCCGAACTACTTAAGGAATATGCACTCAGATGAAATTAGTAATCTGTTTAGTTTGTGGCTCCCTTCCGAGACCAGCTATCAGTTTTTCAGACTGGTTCTCATTTGTGTACATCAGTCATCCATGTACAGACTGCTTTGAGAAAAAGATAAGCTGAGCATAAAATAACTGCCCTTGGATATTCACTTATGCTAAAGGGCTTCCTATGTGTTTTGCTTATGATCTCAACTCTGAGGAAAATGCAGTTTCTGGAATCAAGGCTCTTATAACTTCCTTTGACATTAAACCTCGAAGGCGTTTTTCGGAATCTGCCGTAAATTAAACCACAGTAAGAAAGCCTTGTTGTCAATTTGGCTATTACACAATCAGAACCAGGCTATGTAAGCAGGTTTCACAAACAGGTGGCTTCTCAGACTTGTGTAGTCAAAGGTCAAAGCAGACATAAGTGGAGAGGCATATAGTGGAGACATGAAAGGACGCCCCTAAAGTAGAATGGGCAGCTCTAGTTTCAGATCCGAGTTGAAAAAACCAGCATAAACAACCAATAACCGACCAAAAATGAGTCTCACATGGATTAATTGGTTGCTGGATTGACTACCGAAAAGACCCAGAAATGACAGAAAAAGTTTAACACTGAAAACACCCAGCCTGTCAACTTGTTAAGGAGCTGGCCCCTGAGTAAGTAGTCGCCACGTGGAGTCTTGGAGGAAAACTAGATTTGACCCAGATCATCCCTAAGAGAAGTGTCAGATATGGACATGTAACGAGAGTGAAATGGAAGATAATTACATCCACTCTCCTTTGCCAAACAGGACCATTCTTCAAGTGCAACCCAGTGGCCTGACAGACGAATCAAAAGTACTGGAAGTCCAGACGATAAGTCACCTTATCTTGTACAGTCCTACCCTGTAACAGCATTTTATTTCCACTGGAATCTTGCTCGTTATTGGTGATAGATTTATAGGCGGACTTGCCAAAATGAGAGTTCAGTTAAGTTCGGATATAGGCCAACGATGTATCTACTGCTCTCCCTCAAACAAAGACTCCTTTCAACTTCAACCTACCATCTGTTTGGACCACCCAACTAAGACATAGGATAATAAGATAGTCCCTTGCATGCACGTTTCAGGCTGAAGTTCCAAGCAGGTCATTAAAATCTGATGACCCGTGGCCAGTAGTGTTTCCCAAGGAGCAATGTCATGCTCGAGCTTGAAATTTTTTTCCTTCCATAAGCAAGCCTGAAGTTCTACAGAGGCCTACACGAATATTATGCAGGTCCCTGTTGTTTCAGTTGTAGGCCCCTATGATGAAGAAGCTCTCTCTCTTCTTTCATGCTCACGCAAGTCATAAATCAAACTTTTCGGAGCTGCTGGAGTCTTAGACAGCAAAGTTCAATCTATTTGAATTGCCGCTTGCACTTTTAGTTCCCTACCAGCTCATCCCGCTGCTCTCCTGTCCACAAAAATCCTGTCAACTTGAGTACAAAAGTTATTAGGTAATCCCAGGCCCCTACAATCCCATTTCACCTGTACAACTTATCTCAGAAACTTATAATCGCACTCGATAGTATAATTATTTATAACACGAGCAAGCTAATTATACGGCCTACCAGGAAAAAGTCAAGGAATCAGACTGTCTGTCCAAACATGAGTGCCTTAGGCATCCCATCAAAAACAAATCAACAAAAAATAAATTTGTGTCATGCCAACTCAGATTTGTCATAAATTTTTTTTGCATAGACTTACATCCACATTGAAACAAACTTTTCAAACCTCTGCGCATGTACCAACATGTCATATTATACCATTTTCTATTTTTTATAGTTTAATTAAAGATTTTTCTAGATTAATTAAATATTTAATTGTTTATAATTATTAAAGATTTTTTTATATTTATATATGTACAAATATTTTTTAAAAGATTAATCAATTATGGTATATAGATTTTGTGTAATTAATTTTTTTTAAAATTAATTAACATACTATATACGACGTTTCCAATTTAAAAGCGCCGTATTTGATATATACTTTATACGGCGTTTTTAAGTTGGAAACTCCGTATATGGTAATACTTTATACGGCGCTTTTAAGTTAAAAACGTTGTAAAAAGTATATACGGCGTTTTTAATTTAAAAACGCCGTATAAGCTAAATTCACGAACCGCTTCGTGCAGACGAAGCGGTGTTGTGTCAGAAGACCATGAACCAACCTCCACATCGAAACGAAATGGTTTGTGGCCTGACACAAACCTTCCCACGAAACTTCAATGGGATGCCCTTAGGATCAGGCCTCATGCCCTTAACAGTCCCAAACCCATTTTGTACTCGGAATCATTTATCCTTGCAACTGCTTACTGCCTTCATAAACTGTTAAATGATCGGATGAGACCAGCTTATGCAGTTTATTATTCCAGCCAATATCTTACAGGCAGAACAACTTTCTCAGATACACAAATATAATGAAAAACATGACCATCAGGGAAGACAATGTTATCTCTGATGCTGGTAACATCCGAGGTGAATAATATTTGAAACTCTTACCCGAGTAATAAAGGAAATAAATGAATAGAGAACCTCATCAAACGATACTTGATCAGCACAAGCCAGATTAAAGAACACTAGCACCCAAATGAAATCAGCATTGTTTAATCCATACCCAACTATCCAAGTAAAATCAATCCTGTAGAGCACAGCAACATAGTCTACTCCCCGGTATAAGCAAGAAATTAACAGTAGAAAGGAACTCGAAAACAATGAATAAAGCCAAATATAGGCGATTTTTTTTTCAAATTTCTCTTTTTCGTTTCATTCTCTATCATTTCTGAACCCCCGCTTGGTTAGTTTTCCCTTCTGACCTTTTCGCAGTTCCGAACTGCGAAAATACCTGTTATTTTCGTTGTTCGCAACCGCGAAAAGCTCCATATGATTTTCGTAGGTCACAACTGCGAAAAATCATATGTCCTCGAGAATTAAGTGGACAATCACGTGAAATATTCTTAGGGTTCCAATTTTCGCAGTTTGGAACCGCGAAAATCACATGGAGCTTTTCGCATTTGCGAACAGCGAAAATGTCAGAATGAAAAACAAATCAAGCGGAGGTTCAGAAATGATAAAGAATGAAGCGAAGTAACCAAATTTGAAAAAAAATCAATATAGGCAGACAAGAACTATTTAACAATAAGGAAATTGCATGCAGCAGAAACAGACATATTTGTTTCACCAATTATCCAAGCAGAATGCAACGATGCTTTATTACCCAATTAGCTCCAAGACATTCTACTAAGAAGCTGAAAGCGCCTTTTTTCTGCTATCCTTTTAAGCATAAAGCCTACAGTAGTAATTTGTCAGTCTATATATGGTATGGTGAGGAAGTTCACCAAATCATCCACACTCCTTCCTAATCTCACTCCACATACAAATCAATAGCTGGGCTCTTTCATCTGTGTTATCTCATGTCAGCAATAACCCGATCATTACCATCAACTTACAGCTTCAAACCCAACCACATCGTACCTTTATGGTTTTACCTGATGCTGCATTTAAGCTACATTCCTTATGAGGCAGAAGAATGCTCAAACCACCATGATGTGTCTTCTTCTCTCATTCCATCGCATCTAGATTCTGTTTCCTCACTCAAGACACTGAGCTTAGATGGCTACTTAATCTTTGATGACACACACTACGCATCTAAGGACTTTGGCAACACTGTCAATCTACTTCCCCTGGCAGTTCTACACCCAAAGTCAGTCCGTGACATTGCTACTATGATAAATCACATCTATCGTTTGGGTGCTACTTCAGACCTTACAGTAGCTGCCAGAGGTCACGGTCACTCATTGCGAGGCCAAGCACTAGCTTATCAGGGGATAGTTGTCTTCATGGAATCGTTAACAACTCCAAAGATGCAAATTCAACCCGGTGAAGACCCATATGTCGATGTTTCGGGGGGTGAACTCTGGATAAACATACTTCATGAAACACTTAAACACGGTCTTGCTCCAAAGTCGTGGACTGATTACCTCTATCTCACCGTCGGAGGCACTCTATCCAATGCTGGAATCAGTGGCCAAGCTTTTCGACACGGGCCTCAAATCCATAACGTATATCGGCTGGAGGTTGTCACAGGTACGTTTTCACCGCTCATCTTTAAAAGGCACTACACAACACTGAAAAGCAAGTCAGTTTTAATGACAACAATAGGATGGCAGACTAAAACACAGCATTCTTGACTGCTCCATTAAAATGTCTCCCTCATTGGCTTTTTCTGTCAAGCCGGATACCTAAGACACTATGACAAAAACATAGATCTAATTGATGCGAAAATTGAAACTGTGAAACTCATGTTTGATTCTGAATTCCCATTCTCCTCTCTTCTTCCTATGTTTCATCTTTTAGTAGGAAATAAAAAATTGAAATATACGGGCACAATACATTTTGAAGCTGCAAAAAAAAAAAAGAAGTGGAAAAACAAATAAACCTCAACTGCATTGGTTGGTAGTAAGCAAGTGAAAAATGGTAGCTTGTTGCAGGGAAGGGAGAGATTGTGATATGTACAAAGAAGCAGAATGCCAACCTCTTTTATGCTGTTCTTGGTGGCCTTGGTCAATTTGGCATCATCACTCGTGCCAGAATTTCTCTAGAAACAGCACCCAGCATGGTAATGCATCCTCCAACATACCAAAAATCCAAAGTCAAACAGTTTCTACTACAGATTTTTTGTGACATATATTATTTGGATGACAGGTCAGGTGGATCAGAGTGCTTTATACTAATTTTTCCTTGTTTACCAAAGACCAAGAGAGCCTGATATCATCCCATAAATCTTTCGACTACATTGAGGGGTTTGTCATCATTAATAGAGCCGGCCTCCTCAATGGTTGGAGGGCTTCCTTCAATGCTAAAGATCCAGTTCAAGCCAGTAAATTTAGATCAGAGGGAAAGACCCTCTTCTGTCTGGAGATGGCTAAATATTATCACCCGACAGAGACGGAGATTATAAATCAGGTAGCATTGCTATTAAATCCCAAACTCTCAATTATCATACCTGAATATCAGCTGACTTCTGAAATTCTAACACCAGTGAAATTAGTATTGCAGGAAACAGAAGCACAGTTAGCCGGTATGAATTACATTCCATCAACAGTTTTCACTTCAGATGTGCCATATCTGGAATTTTTAAATAGAGTGCACAATTCTGAGGTCCAACTTCAGGAAAAAGGATTGTGGAACGTTCCTCATCCATGGTTAAATTTATTAGTTCCCAAAAGCAGAATCGACGACTTTGCAAAGGAAGTTTTCGGAGGCATTCTTACAACTTCTGTGAATGGTCCAATACTGATCTACCCGGTCAACCAATCAAAGTATTCACAAGCCAAACTAACTATTTACTTGAAAGCTTTTCGTCAAACAAACAAAACTTGACATTAAATGTACATTTCAGGTGGGACAATAAGACATCTTTGGTGACTCCAGATGAAGATGTCTTCTACTTAATCGGGATCCTCTCGTCAGTCACTGGATCGGGTGACTTGGAAAAATTAGTAAAGCTAAATAGTAAAGTTGTAGAACTCTGTGAAGCAAAGGCCATAGCAATGAAACAATATTTGCCACATTACAGCACCACAGACAAATGGCGAGCACACTTTGGTAGCAAATGGGAAAGATTTGTCGAAAATAAATTACTCTATGACCCACTATCAATACTTGCCCCTGGACAGAAGATCTTTCAGAAGCCTAGAACCTCAAAGGGATGTCGCAAATAGCTCTAAGAGAAGAAGGTTATTCAGAAGATGTTGAAATGATCCTTAACGTTTACAGGTAATCAACAAGTTACTGACTGCGTTTCTAACTTCGTTTGTCACACATGCAAGCTAAACCAGAAACACAGTTGTTTTATTGTAAGTGGTGCGAGCCATTAACAAATAGTTTAGCAAGTTTACTCAAATATCTCGAAAACTGAGCAATTTTAGTAACCAACATCACAGATGTTGCAAGAAGAAACAGCCATTTTGCTCGAAACAGCAGCGAATTTCGTACATGAACATGTCTCACAAGTTACAAACTCATTAGAAAAGATAGATGTATCAAGTTAGAAAAGCAAATAATACTAAAAAGATGAGACACACACACACCTCTTAGTCCTCTCAAATAGTAAACTGCATATGCTGAACATTATCTTAGAGGCATTCATTTCCCACTTTGGGGTCTGTCCAACCAAGCCCATACCTGTGTATTTCCTGTTGTTGTTCTTCATAACCTCGTGCATTACGTAAACTAGCTTCAAAGTCAGTAGAGTCACTTGCCACAGGAAGGAAACTGTTTATATCATCTGTTGTTCCAAACCCACCAGCCCGAATAACATCATCTGCATAAATTGAAGCTTCCATATTTACTTCCCCATACGTACTTGCATGAACAGGAAGTGACTCGGAAGAGATATCTTCAACTGCAGGATTCAAGACAAGCTCTTTAACAGGTTTCTCCATAGCTGACCCATTATCCCCTGCAACAAGATTTTTCAGTTTGCAATTAGAATGTCAGATTCCGAAGAGCTTGCGGTTGTGTTTCGTTAGGGAAAATGGGAAAGAACTTGTTTGGTTTGGGAAAGAAAATGAAATCAACATGGATTCCATTTTATTTTCCCTTATTTAGTTTGGAATGGAATTTTGGAAGGAAACTACTAAAACACTATTTAGTTTAGTTAAACTTTCCCTATTAACTTTCCATCAAATTTTCCTACCTACAACTTTCCCTAAATCAAACATGGAAGTCCATCAAACTTTCCCTCACATTTTCTTTTCCCACTCATTTTCGCTAAACCAAACACAGCCTGAGTCGATTGCTTCAATTTCATCATGTTGCCCATGCACCAATCAGAAGTTATGTGAAGTCATATCATATGAAATGAGTTCCTTCCAAACAAGTTTTATATGCAAATCCAATAACATCATTCCGCGCCAAGTTTTAAAAACAAGTTAAAGATGGAAGTTTTTGACAGAGATGACAGTGAAACAACCACTACAATAATATGCAATGCTGGAATATTGAATAAGACTATAGATTCACTACTAAGTACATTTAAATGAAGTGGCCAGCTCCAGTATCACAAGCTGAAGCAGTTTCTTCACAGTTACAACATTTTTTTTTGACAGACTGGTTTCAAATTGTTGGATCAGAAATTTTAAGATGCTAGTAGAAACAACGCCAGAAATATTACCATTCTTGTCCATGATCACCCAAAAAGCAGCTCAAAACATTGGCGGATGCTATGCTGCCACAGGGAAAAGGAGCAAACGAGTTTAGTACAAGTACCTTGATTTACCTAATAAACTCAAGTCAACAAGAAGGCTACTAAGCTAAGAGGATCAGCTTAGTTAGACTAACATAATATTCTGATGTGAAAAATAAAAGCAATTAAACCCTAAAATAATTTATAAGCCAAAAAAATGGCATTCAACTTTGAGATCTCATCTCCAGAACTGGCTCATAATTTGGGCGTTGGTCACTAAGCTGAAGCTTCTTGAGAGGAGTACAATTTCGATTTTTGTAGTAAATGCTCAAAAAATATAAATGAAGAAGATTGAAGCAAAAAAATTTCAAACCCAACCTCGAGGGTGAAGATGACAGAGATTTCAAGCGGAGAATCAATTGCTTTTCAGCTTCTTCAGCAAATCATCAAAAAAGGACTATTTTATCTTATCTTATTTTGTGCTATTTTGTCTTTATATGACTCCCCACGTGTAGTCTTGACTCTTAGAGACTTAGACACCATCTTCTTGTTAACAGCCACGTCCTGCTTTTGGGCATTGTTGTATGTTACTAATAATTTGCCCGTTCCCTTCTGTTGTCACCTTTCAACATAAACCAAACTCTCATGATGTTTCCAACATAAGTTACCAGTGCTCTTTGCAAGAACAAACTCCATTCTTGAAATGGTGGAACCGCGTGGCATCTCTGACAACCAACTGACGCTCCACGATCTTACTAACCAGCTTCATAAACAAATGGCAGTCCCTGCAGATTCTCAAGTTCTTAATGATCACAACATCTGTGCCTGCATCAGTGTTCAACAGCCCAAACACAGCAGCCAATTTTTCGCTATGCACTCCAACACCAGTTTCAGCAACTGCTTCCTTTTCACTATCACCATTATTCTTTTGGGCCATCACAACTCCAGTCATTAAGTCTTCTAGCTTATCCAGCATTCTGTATATTTCTTCAGTTTGAGGATGCTCTCTGTCCCCAGCTATGAATAAATGGATCTTTCCTTTATGCTCGACGTAACTATGTCCGGGTTCCTTTTTCAGCTTCTGCTCTCTCATCATCAATCGTACTTTTACCAACCCGTCAATGTTCCCAGCATCCGAGTAGATATTCGATAGAAGCACATAGTAGCCAACATTTTCAGGTTCAAGCTCGATGACCCGTTGGAAAGCTATTTCTGCTAAACCCACGTTTTTATGAATCTTGCAAGCCCCCAGAAGGGCTCCCCACACAGCGCCATCAGCTTCAACAGGCATTGAATCAATGAGCTCTCGAGCTTCCTTTAGTCTGCCAACTCGCCCTAGAAGATCTACCACACACGAGTAATGCTCCGGTCCAGGATGCAGTTTGTACTGGTTTTTCATGGCCTCGAAATACTCCAAACCCTTATCACTTAGTCCAGCATGGCTGCAAGCTGACAGAACACACACGAATGCGGTTTGATCAGGCGTTACACCGGACCTGATCATCTCATCAAAAAGCCTCACTGCAACTTCTCCTTGTCCGTGCACCCCGTATCCACCTATCATAGCTGTCCACGAAACTAAAGTTTTCTCCGACATCCTATCGAAGATCCCACGAGCCTTGAGAAGATTACCACACCTGACATGCATATTAATCAGAGCATTTTTCAGGAATGGATTGCAACTTAGTCCACTGCTCTCAATCCGATGTTCCACTTGGGAACCAACAGTTTGCGCACCCAGGTTCGCACAAGAAGATAAAACTCCAACGTAAGTCACTGCATCAGGGCAGATCCCCTCGAATTCCATCCTCTTGTACAGATCCAAAACCTCCGAAGCAAGCCCATTCTGAGCATACCCTGAAATCATGGCATTCCAAGTAATCAACCCCTTATCCCCCATTCCATCAAAACACCTCCTAGCCATCTCTACACTCCCACACCTCACATACATAGTCAACAAACAGTTTCCAACCGATGAATCTGTATCCAGTCCACATTTCAAATTGCAACAATGTAAAGACATTCCCAAACTCACATGCACAGGAAGCCAACAAACTGGGATCAACCCCAGCATAGTTACAGCACTAAATACAACCCCACACCTCCTCATACCAACAAAAAGCATAACAGCCTCGCACAGCTCAGAATTTGAAACGTACCCAGAAACCATTGCATTGTAACAAACTGCTCGCAGGTTCATCACACAACTTTCGTCGAACACCCGGCGGGCATTCGAAAGCTGCGCAATTTTACAGTACATGGATATGAGGGCTGTCTGTACGAAGGGTTCGGATTGGCATCCGGCTTTGAAGACGTGTGAATGCAGCTGCGCGCCGAAGTACGGAAGAGCAACTGCTGCGCAGGACTTGAGAGCGAAAGGGAAGGTGAATGCGTTGGGTGAGTCGCCGGCTCGGAGCAGTTGACGGTAGACAGTTAGAGCTTGGTGGAATCTGCTGGTTTTGGCCAGTTCTCGCAATTGGGTGTTCCATGGCTTGGTTTGTTGAGTGGGTGAGAATATGCTGCCCAATCTAGCGACGACGGTACTTCTGCTCATCATCACTTGATGAGTTGCTCCAGGTAACTAACTACTGCGCTCAAACTATATTAAAGTTTCTCTCTTTGAAGCTAAAAAAAAGCTATACAGTGGAGTCATTTAAGTTGAATCTCAGTCTGTGCAATGCTTGAATCAGGTCAGTTTAGAGTTTCCTAGTGGTGTCCGGCGCTCAAAGGAAAGATTGCTCAAGAAACTTTTCCACAGACACTAGGTGGAAATGCAAAGCTCGACAGATGAAAATACATGGAACCTGAATAAAAGCAACAAATGTCAAACAACATGAGGGAACACTATAGTGTTTATCCCTTTATTTTGCTTGTGATTATCATGCCCAACTCATGAGGGAACACTATAATGCAGATGAAGGCTTGGAGGGCAGCAGGATGCTCCGTCTCCGCAACTCCGTCTCTAGCTTCAAAGCCAAAGTGTCCGCGTTGATGTTCTCAGCTAGAGTCTACTTGCACTCGTCCTGCAAGTCCTTGTTGTGTTCCTTCAAAGCAGTTTTCTGAAGCTCCAGCCAGCTCTTGTCGCTTTTTTCTTTTTTTGAGTTCCACATCCAGGTTTGTTTTCTCATCATGCAATTTTTTTCTTACCTTTGTTTGTCTATTCTAGTTGCTTCTCAAGATCTGCATCTTTAGCAGTCAGGGTTTGAACATCTGCTTTGGTCCTTTTTTATTTCAGCTTACCAACATAGAAAATCAAAGTGTGATAAAAGAACCTGATCAACATAAAAAGAGAAACCCTAAACTAGTTCCTGAAAAAAAAATCAAGTTGAAAGGTGCTTGTTTTATTGTTACCAAATCTTATGTGCACGAATTAGATTGTAATACTTCTATTTGTTATGCTTTGATTTGCAAAGAAGCTTTATTTTCACTTAAGGATATATCTTCTTTTTTGCCTCTTGCTGTCACTAACCTTCTGCAGGAGTACACTGACATTTTTCCTGAGGACGTACCACAGGGGCTACCTCCAATTCGTGGAATTGAACATCAGATTGACCTGATTCTCGGAGCATTTCGACCAAACCATGAGCCATACAGGACCAATCCTAAAGAAACTAAGGAAATACAACGCGAATCTCCTAGTCCTTGTGCTGTTCGAGTGATTTTAGTTCCTATGAAAGATGGATCATGGCGCATTTGTGTCGATTGTAGAGCAATAAATAATATAACCATTAGATATTGTCATCCTATTCCTAGGTTAGATGATATGGTTGATGAATTAAGTGGCTTTTTGGTATCTCAAAAATTGATTTGCGTAGCGGATACCACCAGATTCCCATGAAATTAGGAGATGAATGGAAAATTGCGTTTAAAACTAAATTTGGCTTATATGAGTGGTTAGTAATGCCTTTTGGTTTAAGTAATGCACTCAGCACATTCATGAAATTGATGAACGAAGTTTTACGCGCTTTCATCGGCAAATTCATTGTGGTGTATTTTGATGACATTCCGATTTATGGTCATTCACAAGAGGAACATCTAGATCAAATGTGTGTTGTCTTTGATGCTTTGCATGTTGTACGTTTATTTGGTAAACTTGAGAAGTGCACCTTTTGCACAGATCGAGTCTCTTTTCTTGGCTATGTTGTTACTCCACAGGGAATTGAAGTTGATTATGGCAAGGTTGAAGCAATACAAAACTGGCCAACTCCTAAAACGGTTACTCAGGTCCGGAGTTTTCTAAGACTTGCTGGATTTTATCGCCGTTTTGTAAAAGATTTTAGCGCCATTGTAGCACCATTGCATGAGCTTACCAAAAAGGGAGTACCATTCACTTGGGGTAGTGCACAACATGATGCCTTTAGCACACTAAAAGATAAGTTAACACATGCACCATTACTTCAACTTTCTAATTTTAGTAAGACTTTTGAACTTGAATGTGATGCAAGTAGAATTGGATTAGGAGCCGTGTTGATACAACAAGGCAAACCAGTTGCATATTTTAGTGAAAAATTGAGTGAGCCTAGTTTGAACTATTCTACTTATGATAAGGAATTATATGCTCTAGTTCGCGCATTAGAAACATGGCAACATTATTTGTGGCCCGAAGAATTTGTTATACATTCTGATCATGAGTCATTGAAGCATATTCGGAGTCAAGCAAAATTGAACCGTAGGCATGCCAAGTGGATGAAATTCATTGAATTTATTCCTTATGTCATAAAACACAAAAGGGTAAGAAAAATGTAACTGCTGATGCTTTATCTAGGCGGTATAACATGTGTCATAACTTGATTTTAAAATTTTTGGATTAGAGACAATTAAAAAGCAGTACATGCATGATGGTGATTTTAAAGATGTTTTGCATAATTGTAAAGAGGGCCAAACATGGAATAAATTTATTCTTAATGATGGATTTGTCTTTAAAGCTAACAAAGCTATGCATTCCACCTAGCTCCGTTCGTTTGTTGTTGTTACAGGAAGCGCATGGACGTGGGTTGATGGGACGCTTCAGAGTGAAAAAGACAGAAGATATACTCGATGATCATTTCTTTTGGCCAAAGATGCGAATAGACATGGAGCGATTTGTTGCACGCTGCACGACATGTCAAAAAGCTAAGTCATGACTTAATGCACATGGTTTATATATGCCTTTACCTGTTCCGAATGTGCCTTGGGAAGATATTTCTATGGACTTTGTTTTAGGACTGCCTAGAACAAAGAAGGGGAGGGATAACATTTTTCTCGTTGTGGATCGATTTTCTAAGATGACACATTTTATACCTTGTTACGAGAGTGATGATGCAACTCATATTGCTGATTTGTTCTTTCGTGAAATTGTTCGCTTGCATGGTGTGCCAAATACAATAGTTTATGATCGTGATTCTAAGTTTCTCAGCCATTTTTGGAGAACTTTATGAGCTAAGTTGGGGACTAAACTTTTATAATCAACAACTTGTCACCCCCAAACTGATGGCCAAACTGAAGTTGTGAATAGAACAATATCTACCATGCTTAGGGTTGTTTTGAAGAAAAACATAAAAATGTGGGAAGAGTGCTTGCCTCATATTATGTTTGCTTATAATCGTTCATTGCATTCTACTACGAAAATGTGCCCTTTTGAGATTGTTTATGGTTTTGTGTCTTGTGCTCCTATTGATTTGTTACCTCTTCCATCTTCGGAAAAGGTTAATCTTGATGCAAAAAAACATGTTGAATTGATTTTAAATATACATGAGACTACTAAGGAGAATATAGAGTGTATGAATGCTAAATATGAACTTGTTGGTAGTAAGGGAAGGAGGCATATAACCTTTGAACCTGGTGATTTACTTTGGTTACATATTAGGAAAGAAAGATTTACAACGTTGAGAAAATCTAAACTGTTGCCTAGAGCTGCTGGTCCTTTCAAAGTTTTGCAGAAGATTAATGATAATGTAAACAAGCTTGAAATACCTGCAGTTTTTGTAGTTAGTCCCACGTTTAACATTGTAGATTTAAAAACATACTTGGGAATGGAGGAAGAGCTTGAGTCGAGGACGACTCAAATGCAAGAAGGGGAGGATGATGAGGACATCACGTCGTCTAATGAGGAGTCATTGTCTCTGTCGGATACATATCCGACGAGTCCGGTAACTCCTGTTCATGGATCAATTACTCGAGCTCGTATCCGTCAATTAAACTACCAGGTGAACTCATTCTTAAGTGTTCATACAGATCTTTCTAAGGATTGGGTGCTACTAAATTATTGTGATGATTTTGTTGTCCTTAGAAACATGGAAGAAGGTACTAAAGTGACTACGCTGCATAAATCGAGTTCAAATCCTAAGATTTATTCAAACCCGGAGCTGGCTTGCCGCGTGTCAAATTTGGAAAGTTCTTGAAGTCTTCTTTCAAATGGATTCAGCCAAGTGTCAAAAGTCCATCAGAGCTGTCCTGAATCCACAAAATAAATTTTGTGGGCTTTTATTACAAATTTGGACTTAAGTTAGACTAATAATAGGATTTGGACTGTGGGTCTGGGTCTATTAATACTAGCCTAAATCTTATCAGTGATAGAAATATTAATGAGCTTAGGAGAAGCCCTACCTTCCTTCCTTATAAATAGATAGTTGTAGAATTCTTTTTCAGTTGGATTTTGTTTAGATTCATGTTATCCGCTGTTTCTTTTTCTTGTATTCGCTTGTGTTGGCTAGATCACCTGTTTATTTGTATTCAAAATCCCAATTTTTATTTTATTTCAGATTTATACTTCATTCAGATTTACAATTTCAGTTGCTTATTCATCTTGTTCTTCGATTGCTTGCAGGTACAAGGGCCTTCGTGGTCAGGTTGATCATGCTTCCGCAAAATCAGTAACACTTCAGGAGTAAGTGTGATGATTGCTAAGGTGCAACGTCTTGGACAGTCGTAGTCGGATCGCTAACGTCTCGTCTTTCTAAATCGAAACCCTATCTCATTGAAAGATTGAGACCACACAAACTTCTATCATAAGGTGAGTTTATATAGGGACTTACTTACATTATAAGTACTCTTGTTTGGAAGAGTGGCTGTTTTTCTTTTGGTTTCTCTTTGGGATGTACGTCGTACTAATTATTTATGGTACACTCAAGTGCCAATACACGAGCAGCAAGGAGCAATGATCGCAACATGAGGCGATTCTTGAAAATTGAATACGCAGCTACCTATTACATTACTCTCATCCATTCATTGAGTGAGTTGATTAAGAGATACGTACTAGAAAGGTTAGTTGTGTTGGCTCAATTTATTAAGTAAAATTTAATGTATTTTGTTTTTAAAAGAATTATATAAAATATAAAATGTGTTGTATTATTACTTTAATAAAAATGATTTTGGTGTAAATTATTATAAAAAATTAATTAATATTTAATTTTAAAAATATGTGACCATATTAAATATGTATTTGAATTATTGTTATGTGATAAATATAAATAAATGGATAGATCAGGATTGAACGGCAAATAAAAAAAGAAGAAACATGATTTTGAGTGTATGAGGGTCATCGTAAATTAGAGAGGAGAAAAGCATACTTCCTCCATCCTCTTTTACTTGTCGTTTTTTTTTATATAATTGAGTTTGATTTGTTATTTTGTATGTAAAATTTTATGATAAATATTATGATGATGGATCTCAATATGTTTGTATCGAATTCTACTTCGATAACATATTTTTATTATAATTTTATAATATTTATATTTTGAGTTATTTGTGTTTATAAATTAATGTAATAAAAGAGGAGGAATGAGTAAGCAGATAGAGAGAAAGAAAGAGAGGTAATAAGAATAGTTAGCGAGCGCTTGATGCCACCGTCCCTAGGCATTATACAATACAAATGATGGGTGGGACATGGTCGTAGTTTGAACAAGACTTGTGTAGGTGTCTTGATGATGAAGGCATATATTTATTTGACCAAGTGAGAGGAGTTGATGTTATCCACGTGGTTAAACGACGAGAGTATAGTTGCTTACTGCCAGCCAAGGGGGGTGTGTTTTGAGGCACCCTCTCTCTCTTACATCTTACTTACCTACGCATGATAATAATAATAATATTAATGTATAATTGAGACTTAGGTGTAATAAAAAAAAAGGTTTGACAGAAAAGAGCGGAAGCGCCGTCCAGTACAACATGCTTCTTCCTTCCTGTTCTTTTGTTTTTTGAACTCACCTGTCAGTATGCTTGCATCACGCCATCAAATGCATTTGTTTAACTAGCTCTTACTTCACTTCATTTCTTTATATATACTCCACCACCACCACCACCACCATCCATGTTCATCCATCCATCATTTCTCCATTACACTCCAAAATGAAACAGCAGCATCATCATCATCAGCTCAGCCGCAGCAGCAGCGCCAACAAGCAGATGATCCTTCTTCCACCTTCCTACATCAGATCCAATTCTTATAACACCACCGCTTCTGCTGCTACTACTCCTACTCATCTCTCACCGGATGCCCCTCAACTGCTCTCCCTTCCCAACTTCACCTATCATCAATCTCCCACAAACACTACTACTCAACAGTACAGCTCCTCATCCACTACTGCACTAGCACTCATCTCTCGAAAACCAACGGGACTGGTTGCTTCTCTCATCCGCTCTCTCCTTTCCATCCCGTCTCTCGTCATCCCCGCCACCTGCCGCTGGTTCACTGCCAACATCATCTCTCCAGCCGTCACAACCCCACTCCTCCTCGGCCACATTAGGGTCTCCACCGGCACCCTCTTCGGATACCGAAAGGGCCGTGTCTGCTTCGCCATCCAAGACCATCCCCGATCGCCGCCCCTCCTCATTCTCGACCTACCCATCTCCACCTCCGCCCTCGTCAAGGAGATGTCGTCCGGTGTTGTGAGGATCGCGCTGGAGTGCCGCAAGGCTGCGGGCAAGAAGAAAGTGCTGCTGGGGGAGACGGAGTGGACCATGTACTGCAACGGCAGGAAATGTGGGACGGCCAGGTCAACGACGGAGCGCACTGGTGGTTTTGGTTCGTGGGTGCTGGACACAGTGGGGAGCATTTCAGTCGGGGCGGGAGTGATCCCAGATGATAAGAACAAGTGCGGAGGAGAGGTGATGTACATGAGGGCCCGCTTCGAGCGTGTGGTGGGGAATCGTGACTCGCAAGCCTTGTACATGTTGAATCCAGACGGCAATAATGTCGTCGGAGGGCCGGAGCTCAGCATCTTCTTCCTAAGACTGTAGATGCAGATAATGCCTCCACACCACCATACATGTAAAGTTGTACATGATAGGTTGTAACTGTGAGCTTCGCGCCTTCTTCCGTTTCATGTCCTTTGTGTAAGTAAATTCGTATTGAATTAATTAATTGAGACCACCAGCCTTCTAATTCAGCTCACCACCACTTTCTCTTCATCCTCACCAAACTGAGCCTTTTGTTCTGCCTAATTTAAGTTTCATTTCTGTCTCAATTTTAGCAAAAACTGCTTCACTTAGTGACGTAGCACGTTTTCCGTAAGATTTTAGGTTCAAAGCCTCACATTCATGTTCAGTTTATGTATATTTTCTTTGGGTTTATTCTATATATAATGTCAAAAAAAAAAAACTATTTGTTAATTTACTCCCTAATTTTTCTCTTTTAACCAAACAACATCCAATGAACCTAACTTATCATATGAATAAAACGATTTGAAACAGTACACCAGAAATAAGATGTGTTGAGGAACTCCAGTATAATAATATTAGATAGATACTCTCTGTCGTCTTTTACATGTCACCTAATCGATTTTTTTGTCCATTTTTATTTGTCACTTACAATTTTCAATGCGTATTCAATATCAGCAATTATCTTAAAACGTCAAACATTAATTACTTCATTATCATAATCAACCAAAAATTCATTCATCACCAGTAATCATCTACCAATTTTGTTTTTTGCATGAATTTTTTCAAAAAAATATTACCACTTATTTATTAAATTTGTTCAACCGCTAGTATTAATTTCACCTTAATCTACTCAAATTAATTTTAAACAATATGTATTAATGGACGGAGAGAGAGGGAGTAGTTAAGGTTATTCATTTAGTCAAGCTAACACTAGAAATGCACATTATTTCAATTGTGTCTGTCTGGCATAGCGGCACAAATCTAAACCCACTTAAAAGGCCAAAAAGGTAACACAATCTTCATTTTTGTAGAAAGGTTGGTGTTACCGTTTCATTTCAGTGGGTCATTCTGTGTTTTTTTTGTTTTGACATACCATTGCTGTTGGAAAATAGACAACCGACCATGTTTATTTTATTAGTTAACATCATTATTTATTACTCTTGCTGTTTTCTTTTATATGTCATTTAATTGAATTTTTTTGTTCATTTTTATTTGTCACTTAATAATTTTTAATACGTATTTAATATCAACAACTACCTTAAAACATCAAACATTAATCACTTCTTTATCATAATCAATAAAAAAAATCATTCATCACCAATAATTATTTATCAATTTTACTTTTTGCACGAATTTTATTAAAAATACACCAACCACCCACTCATTAAATTTGTTCAACCGCTAGCATTAATTTCACGTTAATCTACTCAAATTAATCTTAAACGATAAGTATTAAAGAACGGATGGAGTATATAACAAGACTTTGACTTTTTCAAAAACCGATTTTTGGACACCATTTCATATTTATAAACGATGCCGTGTATTATTCTTCAAAAGAATTGGACCAAACCTTTTTATGGCATTTTAGAATTACAATTTGATAACGTATTATTTAAAATTTTTAAATAAGTTAAGCTTTTAAAACGCCTCAAATTTAAAAACACAATATGTTATTATATTTAATTATTTAAATATTATATAAAAAAAGAGTGCGATGGAAAAAAAAATTGAATTGATTTGAGATAATGGTTAAGATCAGTTTGTTTGATTTCTTAAATATAATTGATCTTATTAATATTGTTAAGAATTATGAATGATTGAATATGAAAAAACGCCATTTTCTTTATGTGCGCAAAACGATATTATTTATTTTAATAACCAAACGGTATAATTTTCACACACAAATCTAAATCTTATAATAATATTAGTTTAGGAATATAATGATAAATTTTATTTAAAAAAATCAGTCCAACATTTTTTCATCGCACTTTTTTTTTAAAAAAAATCATGATAATTTTGATCACAATTGGATAAACGGTAATATTTCAAAACCTCATTTGAATTTTATCCCTTAAATTTATTTCAATAGAATATCCATGCCTTCATAGTTGTTTATTAAGGGGCCATTTGTACCTTGGCCTGATCTGTTGAATCCGCCAATATTTTAAGCTCGCTTTTTGGGACGCTTTTTAAATCTATCAATAAAAATATGTGCTACCAGAAAAATGTGTTACGAAAATGATGATTCCCTAATCTGGTTTGAGGTCGACTTTTAGCATCCTCAATTAGTTTTTTATCTCATCTTTGTGAATAGAGCAAGAACAGCAAGGCTGAAGCCACCTAATATTGCATCTTGTCTTCATATACTTATGGCCAGCATTTTCATACTCAGACGTTCTAACACCCAAGATATTTGTTTAAATCAAATTATCTTCAGGTGAGATATTATGCTCTAGCAACCCACTATGCCCCTCTGCGCTTTATGTATAGATAACATTTAGAAAAGCAGGCAGATTCAGATTAACAAGAATAATTCTCTCAAGATATTTCTGTTAGCCAATCAACTGGCCCTCGACAGTCAACACTGACTCGATATCGGGCTGAAAGACTTCCAGCTACCTGAAATCATCAAGAATCGAAGCCCCAGAAAAGAAGATGGCATGAAATTAGGAGCGTCCGACATTTGCACTCATCCACTAGAGTACCTTACTGAAATATCACTATCTGCAGCCTCTCACCCTATATTCGGCTATTAATGACATGCAAGCTCAAATATCTGATCTCAGCCACATGCTTCATAGAAATGACACACAAACTGACCCGGAGAGCTTCAAAGGGGTCTCGTATATCCCAAACTTATGTGCCTTTTGAGGGATGACTATTCATGTTTACTACAAAGAAGTTCCCCCTTCTTCCACCATGGAACTTGAACACCATAAACTATACTCTGTCCAAGATATCTGATATGATGAAGCAGCAACCTCACCCAATAAGTTATATTCATGTTTACTAAGAAGAAGTACCCCCCCTTATTCCACAGTGGAACTCGTACACCATAAACTATCCTCTGTACAAGATACCTGATATCATGAAGCAGCAACCTCACTCAATAGGTTATATACTGATGCCTACTCAGGCTTTGGCTGCGAAATGGTTGAATATGGTTTCAAGTGTTGATTGGCTGATGCTATATTCAGCAATCCCAAGTTGGTACCTGAATATCATGCATGGATTATTATTAGACCACAAACTGAAGAAAAAGACAAGAGAGACATGAAGTAACAGGCTCTCACCTATTGCGCTCCAAACAGCCAAAAACGTCTGCAAGTGACAAGCCTTCTTCATATTGCAACTGCATGCATATAGATTAGATTCTGGTCACTGCACGAATGTCATAATGAACAGAAAGCCTAATGCAAAAACCAAGAATAATGGACAATGATCATTTTTATCTAGATGTGCACAATTCCTATGAATAATTCATAACGTTGATCAGGTACAACTTAAAACTTTAATGACGGGAATAGAAAAGATGTTAAACAAAGATATACCTGATACTTAATGCTCAAGCCATTAAAGCTTTGCACTGTTGCTCTAGAGAAGGATGAGTTGATAAACGAATCAATCACTGAAAACTTCTCTTTCAACAACCACCACTCCGAGAACACTGGCAATGGAATACCACCTACATGAAGTCAAAGAATTAGTTCCTGGCACTGGGACTGGGGCCATACCCGCAAAAGAAACATGCTAGATAAGACCAGACATTGTAACAAGGACATGTTCCAGTAATAGATACCACATCACAATGTTAAAACTTACAAGCTGAATGAAAATATTCACAATTCATTAGGTTGCTTGTCATGTCAGATTGTGGGAGCTGGGCAGAACATCAAGTTTGACTGCTAAATATAGCGGGCTTACCATCTCGAATCAATTGTTCTGATAATTGGCTGTCAAAAGTTCCATCAGGCGTCGATCTTGAATGTATCAATGTATCGACTCTATCTTCGTTACCAAGCCAGCTCCCAATAATAGAAATCATTTCAAGCGTCATGTTGATCTCTGCAACTGAAGAATGTTCTGATGTTATTGAATCGCTGACCCCTATGCAAGTTTCTAAATCTCCAAGAATCCCTTTTCGCTGATACGACACACCCAGAAGCTTCTCTTGAACAATGTGACAGAGGCTTTCTAGTTCCGAAGAGGTTATTTCGGTTGGTTTAATCTAATATGAGAGACATGATTAATAAAGATACAAATCGACATAGTTTTGAAGTTGAAATGAAAAACCCATTATTACCTCTAATTCAAGATGATTGCCATAACGCGTTTTCAAATGTTGAGGACTCCCAAGGCATCGCAGCTTACCTCCCACCTTCAGTTTTATCAGGCAAAAAAGTGGAAATTATTATTTCCCGATACTTTGGTAGCAATACTTCAGTGTCCAAAACATTTGAAGCACATACCATAATTCCAATGCGGGTGCACAGAGCTTGTGCTTCATTCATGCTATGTGTAGTGAGAATTACAGCTGTCTTTCCCCTCCTGGTTGATAAATGTGATATTACTTCCCACATGAATCTCTTGGCAACTGGATCCATACCTAATTTCATAAAACCTTATGAGTTCAATGCAATGCCTATAAATGACTACATGCAAACTCTAATCATGTGACTGAGTTGCTTATATGATACTGTTAGAGCTTTGGCTGACTATGCAAGGCAAAAAACTTTTCTGCAGGGAAAAATATATGACGAGGCAAAAGCTAAAGAAGTTTCCCGTGCAGCAGAAATAATATATATATATATATACACACACACACACACAAAGGAGACATTAAATTGTCCAAAAAATAATTTAAATCCAATTTGAGAAATGGCAGCATGACACTGCACTTACCTGTAGATGGTTCATCCAAAATGACTATTGGAGGATCTCCAATCATCGCCACTGCAACAGACAATTTACGCTTGTTTCCTCCACTAAGGCAAAAAGCTGGTTTATCAACATGCTTCAACAGGTCGAATTCAACAATTTTCTCCATGACGACCTGTCCACACCAAAATAAGCAGTAAAGGCTTCCAGCTGACTGTATGAAATGGCATTCAGCATCCCCAATTAAAAACAATGACCTATTTGCATTTTATAACAGGAATAATGCAGGTACTAATCATAAGGGCTTCCAACCAACTAGTAAATAAAATTAAATTAATATGTAGCCGAACGGGCTGCTCGGAATGACAAATGAAAATACTAGTACATACAATTTCCAATCTATTTTCAGGCACTCCTTTAATTCTAGCATAAAGTTGAAGGTGCTCTTTGACTGTCAGGCAGTCCAACAACGCATCGAACTGCGGACAATACCCAATCTGTATCACATATAGACAAACTGAAAGCATAAGTCATTAGAAAATAAACATAAATACAAGGAAAAAACAAATCAAAGATTACATGCTGGCGTGCTGCTTTTGGGTGTGAACGAATGTCTTTTCCAAAAATGGTTGCAGTTCCGTCAGTTGGCAGTTCTTCACCTGTTATGTCCAAAGAGTCAACGTCATCAAAACATTAGAATCTTGTATTAACAGAACTTTGATGCCACATTTGAAGATTAACAAACAAATAGCAAAGAGAACCATAGCTTACTATTAAATGATAAAAATCTGGGTGGTTTATATAATTTCATGCAGTAACAGTAACATCTTGTTAGTAAGCTTATTATATGGAATCAAATATAGAATAAAAATTGTGAAACGATGTCTTTTTTGATGCTAAATGTGGATACTTCAAAATGCTAGGGACAAACACCCAAAATAACTATACAGTTGCGTACAGTTGAAAAAAATTAACGTGGACACTAATTTACATAAAAAGTTACCAAGCTATTGGGCAAAAACTTGAGACATACCACACAGCATGGAAAGAGTAGTAGTCTTTCCTGCTCCATTAGTTCCTAGGAAACCAAAACATTCTCCTTCTTTGACAGAGAAAGTCAACGAGTGAACTGCAACTTTTTTACCCAGATTTTTCTCTCCTGGATACACCTAAAAACGCAGAAAATACAAACATTGACTTTTAGGAGCATTTTTAGAAACTTATATACAGCACGAGAAACATATATTGACTACCTTCCGCAGATTACGTAAACAGATAAGGGCGTCAGAAGTGGAGCCAGTTAGCACCCGGTTTCGCTCCATCTGCACATCTATGTCCTCATGTTCAAATGGAACTACCTCTGATGCAGCTAGTGGCTCCAATAGACCGCATGGATTTCCGCGCCATGCATTTGTTCTATCCATCAACCACTCTTTCAGCAAGGATGGTGTGAATTTACTAGGTTGAAACAGTTCAAAGACAAGTGCTAGAACGAAATACGCAATGCTCTGTCACAGATAAAAAATCAGAATGAGTAAACAATAGAGATGCAGTACACAACTTCATACACACACATCGAAGCAACAGTTGAAATAAATTTTCTTTCCTGTTACTAAACTAAAAATTTGTTTCAAATTTCAAACTCGCATCTCATTCAATGATATTTCACTGATACTCAACTTGAAAAGAATTGTTTTGTTAATTTGAAGGTCAAACTGAGAAGTGGCAAGAAATATAACCTCAACACCTAAATATGAAAGTGAAGCCCCGGTAACGTTCCAATCCAAAACGCTGTTGTCTGATCCATCTTTCATTCCTTGCCTTAGAAGAGCCAGCGAAGCGAGCCCATCGGCAAAGCAGAATCCTGGAGACAATCTAAAGAAATGCTGCATATGCAAGCAAATAAAACAGTAATGCTCGAAGCTAATAAATAAGAAACCTAAATGAAATTAGGATGATGAGATGAAACAAAATAAGAAATTCAGCAGTAGGTTTTCATGCATCATATGAGCTCCAATTTAATATTCAGGGCATTTTTAGACAAATAGGGATAAGATATCATAACTAAAAGAATCAAACATGCTACACCCGAATACCTTAACTTTAACAAAATTATAGCATCTGCATTTAGTGATATTCATCTCCCTGAATACCTACTTTAAATGAAATTCATTACTGAACTACAGAAATTGAAAGTCTCTAACCTTGAGAAAAGAATTTACACTTGATGTTGAATTCATTATCCCCATAATGAACGAAATCACCATAAGAATAAGCCCCGAAAAAAAATGAACTAAGAGAACCACATTCTGCACATTGAACAATGTCAGTGTATCATCCTTGTTATGGTGCATGAGAACCAACAGAAAATTTTAGCCCAACCTGCGCAAGTGTGTGGTCAGAGAAGAAAAATGAAAGGCAATATGTTGAAGATGCAATTGCTAATCCATACTCTAAGAACATCAGTGCAGTGGGAAAGAAGCGCCCTTTTCCAATGAACTGCTCAAGGCCTACAAATACAATGGAATTCTCTGAAAACTTATGCTAGGTGATTGAAAAAATTAACACTAATAAATTACGATATACCGTAAAAATATAGCAACAATTCTTTCCTAGACAAACCACTTTGATACCCCATGATTGTGAGGTTAGAACATTTTAATTTGGAACCTATTACGGGGAAGACCTTTCCTCTTCCCAACACACACGGCAGAACGAGTCTTAAATTATTAGCTGAAGTTATTGTCTTATTGATTACTCCCAATATCCTCTTTTACTTGTCACCTAAAAACTAAGAAATTAAATACTTCATCATCATAATCCATAAACAAGTCATTATACACCATTAATAATACATCACATTTTACACTAAAATTAAAAAAATACATTAAATACATACCTATTAAATTCGGTCAACAACTAATATTAATATCTCCTTAATCCACGCAATTTAATCTTAAACGACTACTATTAGAGGGCGAGGGAGTAAAAAATTTAAGAATGCACATAATTAGGAATAATATGCTCAGTTTGAGCACGAGGTCCCACTTGCTTATCTACTGCTCCCCAGTGACGGTGGGTGTTGAGCAATGGCTTATCCCACATCGCCCTTTATATGCTCTCAGACGATCTTAATATAGTCTTTCACTCATTGTCGATTGGTTTTGAGTTTAGATCCAACAACAATAACATGGTATCAGAGCGGATTTTCGCCTCACCTTATAATATGTCTGTGACGGTTATCTACCTCCGCACAAGGAGTTGGGCTCCCTCACTAATTGCTAATTGATTTTGAGTAGAGATCCAACTATATTAACAACTTACATCATTCAAATTGTAGCAAACCCTATCTATCACGAGCGTACGCAGCATATAGAAATCAAATATGATTCTAAACTAGCAGTTTATTGTCATCAAATTATCGCACTTTACCACATCTCCCCCAACATTACAAATAACCTACATCTACACAAAAACCACGACTCATCAAAGCCATAACAATCTTGTTGGCAAATTGATGTTTCTCGACATATCAACATTAATTTGGAGAGGTGTCAAGGTTATTAGCAGGAGTTATTTTCTTATTTACTAAGATTCAAAATGCACAAATTAGAATTAAATGTGTATTATTAGCAAGAGGAGAAATTTCAATGGTCAAAGTTTCTTAGTTTTACAGAACTGTACATCAACTCACACACGAAGACACACACGAATACACACACGAATACACACACGAATATACACACAAAAAGACAATAACTAAATAAAGAATAAAAGAAACTCTTGATATTTTAACATGGTTCTGTTAGACGTATATGTACCTTTTGTATTTTTTCTATTCTATAAGGAGTTTTGTGCATATTTGGTAATTCATATACGTGTATATATTCGGGTCTATAGCGCTCATATGCAATACAAGTGTTATTCATAACATGGTATGAAGAGCCAGAATTAGGGTTAGGTTTTTCTCCTAATCGCCATTCTTACGTGTTTGCACTTGCTCGTAAAATTCGCCGTCGTTCGTCGATTTCTTCTTATCGTTCGTTGATGGTGTTTCAATATGGCGTCTTCTACTCCAGCTCTTTCGTCGGGTGGTGTGCATATTATGCGATGTCCGGTGCTTCTCAATCGCACCAATTATCGCGATTGAGTTCATCGCATGCTGCTGCATATGCGTGGTTTTCGTCTTTGGGAGTTTCTTACTAGTGATTTATCCTGTCCAGCTTTTCTTACTTCTCCCTACCATGCCTGTGATTCTTGATGGCGCTGATGAGACTGCGAAGAAGAAATTAATTGCTGATTATGATGACGATGTACCATCGTATGAGTCTCACTTTGTTGCCTATAGAACATGGTTAGATAAAGATGCTCGTGCTGCTTCTAATTTTGCTGCTAGTATGGAAGAGCGCCTTTCTGCAGATATTATTGACTTCGATCACGCACATCAGATTTGGACTTTTCTTCATAATCCTTATGAGCCTACCGGTCAATTTACTTACATTACTGCTCTACGTCAGGAGCAGCTTTTACGGCAGGATGAAGCTACAGTTGAAGAGTTGTTTGACCAAATGTCCGAGGTGTGGCGTCAGCTTGATTCTATTGGTCCTCCACTGTCACCTAGCACTTGTGAGTCTTGTAAGGCTCACAAGATTGCTCTTGAGACTCATCGCACCTATGATTTCTTGACCCGTCTTCGTGACGAGTTTGAGCAACTTCGTGCTCAGTTGATTGCTCGAGAGCCTTATGTGTCTGTGATGGAAGCTTTTCCTGTTGTTCGTAATGAGGAGATACGTCTTCGTATTGCAGGCCTTTTGCAGTGTCCTTCAGTCTTGGCTGTTCGCTCTTCTAATTCTAAGATTTCCGCCCCTCCATCTGGAGCGCCTCCTTCAGGTGGGGGCTCTTCTGGGAGTGGAAGGGGTAATGCTTATCACTGTGACTACTGTGGTAGGGATAATCATGTGGAGACATACTGTTTCAAGAAGAATAAGGCTCAGTCTCGTCAAGGTGGTCATTCCTCACAGGGTGTAGGTAGTACTGGTAGTTTTGCTACTGGAGATTCACAGCGGAGTTATGCCAGTTCTGAGACACAGGAGATACTCATGTTGCTTCGTCGTATAGCTGCCTCTACACCTACAGGCGCTGCTGGTTCTGTTATTCAGCCTTCTGCACCGTCAGGTTCTGCTACTGCTTTTCAGATTTCTTCTTCAAGTACTTTTCCATGGATTCTTGATTCTGATGCTTCTTTTCATATGACTCCTGATAGTACCAGTCTTTCTTCTATTCCAGTTACTGTTCAGACCGCAGATGGATCGCCTCTCTCTGTTGCAGGACAAGGCACTCTTTTATCTTTCTCTTTTCATGTTCCTGCTGTTTCTTATGTTCCCAAACTGACCATGCAGCTTATCTTAGCTGGCCAGCTCACTGATCATGGTTGTCGTGTTATCCTTGATTCTGACTCTTGCTGTGTTCAGGATCGCAGCACGGGTCTTCTAGTTGGTACTGGCCCCCGTCGTCGTGATTCTCAGCGTCTTTGGGTGCTTGACTAGCTTCGTCTTCCTTCCGCTCCTTCAACCAGTCTAGTGGGATCAACTTCTTCTGCATCATCGTTTGGGGCATCTTTGTGGTTCCTGTCTATCTACATTAGTTCGTCGTGGTCTTCTTCCATCTGTCCCTGGTGATGTATCTTTGGATCCGTGTAAAGGTTGTAGGCTTGGCAAATAGCTACAACTTCCTTATTATTCTAGTGAGTCAGTGTCGGAGCGTCCTTTTGATCTTGTTCACTCTGATGTATGGGGTCCGGCTCCTTTCGTCTCACAAGGCAGTCATCGATATTATATCATTTTTATATATGATTTTTCTCGCCACTCATGGATTTATTTTATGAAACATCGTAGTGAGGTTTGATCTATCTATAAGACTTTCGCTACCATGATCTGTACTCAGTTTGACACCGCTATTAGGGTTTTTCATGCTGACTCTGCTGGGGAGTATCTTTCTACAGCTCTTCGCCAGTTCCTTTCTGAGCAGGGCATCCTTGCTCAGTTCTCTTGTCCTGCTGCTCATGGTCAGAATGGTGTCGCTGAGCGCAAGCATCGTCATCTGCTTGAGACTGCTCGTGCTCTTATGATTGCTTCTTCTGTTCCACCTAAATTTTGGGCTGATGCGGTCTCTACAGCAACTTATTTGATTAATATTCAGCCTTCATCAATTCTTCAGGGTGGGATTCCGTATGAGCGTCTTTATGGCAAGACCCCAGACTATTCTAGCCTTCGTCTTTTTGGTTGTGTGCTACGTGCTTCTTGCACCTCGTGAGCGCACTAAACTGACCATTCAATATGTTGTGTGTGTTTTTCTTGGATATAATGCTGAGCATAAGGGCTATCGTTGTTGGGATCCTGATGGGCGTCGCATGAGGATTTCTCGGGATGTTACTTTTGATGAGTCTTGCCCTTTCTATCCTCGTCCTTCTGATGCTTCTCATGCATCTTTAGTTGAGCCGCTTTCTATCCTGATATTTCCTGATACTCCTATTGCCTCTATGCATATCCCCCGCAAAGCGTCTTCTCCTCCGGCCCCCTCACCTGAGGTGCCTTCTTTATCGGAGTCCTCTCCACCGGCTCCTACGGGTACTATCTATGGCCATAAACCGTTTATAACACATGTCTACACACGTAATCGGCGTGTTGATGCGCCTTGTCCTCCTGATACTTCATCTTCTAATGATGATTCTTCTCCTGAACCACCTCCACAATATGCTCTTCATGATCGTCAGATGATCCGGCTTCCAAATCGTCTTGATTTTGCTGGCACTGTCCTTTCTGAGCCAACTACTTACCGTGATGCCATTCATCATCAGGAATGGCAGCATGCAGAGGAGATTGCTGCACTTGAGCGCACTGGCACATGGGATCTTGTACCTCTTCCCCCACATGTTTGTCCTATCACTTACAAGTGAATTTATAAGGTTAAAACCCGCTCTTATGGTTCTCTTGAGCGCTACAAGGCTCGCCTTGTGGCTCGTGGTTCTCAACAGGAGCATGGCCGGGACTACGACGAGACATTTGCTCGTGGCTCACATGACTACTGTTCGTGCTCTTCTTACTGTGGCCTCTGTTCGTGAATGGTCTATCTCTCAATTTGATGTGAAGAATGCTTTTCTTAATGGAGAACTCCGTGAGGAGGTGTATATGCAGCCACCACCTGGGTATTCTGTTCTTGAGGGTATGGTTTGTCGTCTTCGCCGCTCTCTTTATCGCCTCAAGCAAGCCCCTCGCGCTTGATTCCAGCGTTTTACTTCACTAGTCACTGCTGCTGGTTTTTCTGCCAGTACTCATGACTCTGCACTCTTTGTCCACACTTCATCTCGTGGTCGGACTCTTCTCCTTCTTTACGTTGATGACATAATCATCACTGGAGATGACTCTCAGTATATTGCCTTGTGAAGACACGTCTCAATGAGCAGTTTCTTATGTCTGATCTAGGTCCTCTTCGTCATTTTCTTGGGATTGAGGTTTCCTCCACACCTGAGGGCTTCTACCTGTCTCAAGAAAAATACATTCAGGATCTTCTTGATCGTGCTTCTCTCACTGATCATCGCACTGTTGAGACTCCTATGGAACTTAATGTTCATCTTCGCGCCACTGATGGTGAGCCCCTTGCAGATCCCACACGTTATCGGCACATTGTTAGGAGCCTTGTTTATCTTGGTGTCACTCGTCCTGACATTTCCTATTCTGTGCATATCCTAAGTTAGTTTGTTTCGGCTCCCGCTCAACTCCATTATAGTCATCTTCTTCGTCTTTTGCGATATCTGCGTGGGACTATATCTTGTCGTATGTTTTTTCCTCGCTCCAGTACTTTACAGCTCCAGGCATATTCGGATGCTACTTGGGCTAGTGATTCCTCTGATCGCCGATCTCTTTCTGCCTATTGTGTTTTTCTTGTTGGTTCTCTCATTGCTTGGAAGAATAAGAAGCAGACGGCAGTTTCTCGCCCGAGTGCAGAGGCTGGCTTGCGGGTCATGGCTCTTGTCACGGCAGAGATTACTTGGCTACGGTGGCTGCTTGAGGATTTTGGTGTTTCTATTTCTATGCCGACTCCTCTTTTGTCTGATAGTACAGATGCTATCAGCATTGCTCGTGATCCGATGAAGCATGAAATCATTAAGCATATTGGCATTGATGTTTCTTACGCACGAGCCCAGACACAGAATGATATTATTACTTTTGGTATGTGCCTTCGGAGCTTCAGTTGGCAGACTTCTTTACTAAGGCACAGACAAGAGCTCAACACCGGTTCTACCTCTCCAAACTCAGTGTTCTTGATCCACCTTGAGTTTGAGGGGGGGGGGGAGGTTAGACGTATATGTACCTTTTTGTATTTTTCCCATTTTATAAGGAGTTTTGTGCATATTTGGTAATTCCTATACGTGTATATATTCGGGCCTATAGCCCTCATATGCAAAACAAGTGCTATTCATAACAGGTTTGTCTCTCTTGCGTCCATAAATTTTTCCTATTCACAGATATTTATTGTAGGAATGGACACTCCCTGTTCGACGCTCCCAAATATATTCCTCAATACTAACAAATACTATGATGAATGAGTCCTACTTAAACTGGTTGCCCCAAAAACCTCACTCGCATATAGCTTTTCTCTAACAAAAAACCACCAAAAACTCCATTCAAAGAAGAATTCTTCACATGACTTCTCCTGGAGAACTTTATCACTAAATCTCAGATTCTACTATCAGCTATGGCACCCTATTTGTAAGTATTCTGAATTGACTAGATTTCTAAATATGATGGCGGAAGAGATAATCAACTTAGTTATAAGTTGATTAGAATTAGAAGTCTTTTATTAGGTAAGTTGTTAAATTGTTATTTTGGTAGGATTGAGAATCCTTTTGATTTAGTAATTAATACCATTATAAATATAATATCCTAGTGGCAGAACAAATTAAGAGTAGAGACATAGTTCTCCAGAAGAATTCATGAGGAAATCTTCTTGAGTGTTGTGTTGAGTTTTTGTAGATTTTTTTTTAGAGAAAACATATAGGAAAGTTAAAAGATTTGTATTCGAGAATGTTGAGCAGAGGACGTTCATTCCTATAATACACATCTATAACTAGTGGAGATTCGTGACGTAGACTTTGTTAAGCGGAACCACGTTAAAAATTATGTGTTTCTTTCGTCCTTTATTTATGTTATCGTGAGTTGTTGCATTTGCTTCATGTGATTGTCTCGTGTTGTTCCACTGCGCATGTTGGGAGAGAGGATAGGTCTCTCTACCCTAACAGTAGGTGTTACTGATACTAAATCAAATAGGATTTATCATACTACTAGAATAATAATTCAGTAACCCACATAAAATAATATGATTCCTATTTCTAATCAACTTCCAAATAAGTTAATTTATCGTTAAATTCCTTTTTGTGCTCAATTTTGTAATTTGGAAATCTAGTAAAAATCCTAACTAAACCAGTTGGGATAGGTTGAGTGACTCAGGTCACCAAGCTAAGTACACTTATTAATGAGGCATGCATGGAAACATCTCTAGTTTGAAATGTAAGAACAATAACCAAAAGAAGCTTCTAGAACCACTGACAGCTTTAAAGACATGAATCCAATGTAAGAAATAAGACGACTCTACTTGAAACAACAGAAACTGATTACTGAAGTACGAAATGTCCACGAAATGGAAACAATGATAGCATTTTAAATTCCTTACCAAATATATAAAATAGCAACATTGCGATTGATGAAGGAAACAAAAAGCTAATGAAGTCCCAAGTGTAAGTAGAAATCCAATACGAGTATATGGAGACCTGTATAAAGATCATTTGAAGAAGCCAATTTTAGTGAGCTAAGAGTCGGAGACGAGCAGAATATGACACAAAAATAGGGACAGTGTACATACTCCACTAATTAGTTGTTGATGTTTAGCTTTGACTTCTCGTTCCTGGATTGCAAGATGTAATTATTAAAACTCAATAACAATTGCAAGAATCCATGCTGCAAAGTGCCACCATCTTGATGACAGATAACTATGAAAACATACCTTTACTATAGCAACGGCAAATGAAGCGGGAATGAAGGAGAAGGCAATGTTAACAATAACTGCAGCAGAGAATGCATCAAGGTCCTACAAATTTAACCAATGCCATTACTTTAAACTGCAAAGAAAGCATGTAGTGTTTACAGATGATCAGATTCCATGTTGTTCAGAATGACAACAGAGAAGTTGCATCCATTAGGCCAAACATCAAAATGCATCAAACTAGTTCCCAACCACCTAGAAAAGATGTCTTTATGTATCTCATAAGTTTCAGTAAAATTGACATTATGGTCCAGCTCCTGATAGCAGAAGATACACCATAATCAATCTCAAAATAGAAAAAAATGCTTTACGATGAAAACTAAAAAGCATAAATAGTATGAACTTTGTGGCTAATGATGCTCCTCACTAATGTAAGGTTAGAAGTTGTTATGTGTGTTTGTGTTGGAAATTATGCACACACCACATAAATGCCAAGTAAGGTACAATATTCGGATGAAAGAGTGAGTCAGTGCCATAAAGAGTGAATTGCTGTGTTGTGGCATTGAAATAATTCGCTTACATGACGCTGCATATGTTGGGTTTTTGTCATTGGCAGCGGATGATTTCGTGCTTGGATAGTCATATTTTTATCAGATGTTGCAAGCCTGAGAATCGCTGAATTGACAACATTGATGAAGGTTGGTGCAGCGTGCTGACATGAACTATTGTGTAGAACAGTATAGCCTATACTCCCATCAGGAGTCTGATCATCCATTACAACTGCCCCGTACCTGCCAAGTAGATATCATGACACGATAAAAAGCAAATCATGACCGTTCATTAGAAACTAAGAATGCATTGCTTGATAATCATGCATCGTTGCACCCTAGTCCCAAGCCACATACAGAGAAAATACTACTTGAGCAATATGCAAGCAACAGGAATTGGTCTTCCATTGTTTAAGCTCAGCTTTTTCCCTTACAGGTTAGTTTTTCTATCAATAACCCGTGCTTATTTCACGGAGTTCACTGAGGTTCACAACATATGTTCGTCCAACGGCGTTTACACATACTTAAAACAGAGAAATTTGACATTACACACGATTCACTCACCAGGTTTTATTATTGCTCTATCAGAGCAATCCCGAACTATAGAACAACTCATAGGCTATTATTGTTAACAACAGCGCAAAAAAAATACCTGGATTCATAAGATTCATTTAAGCTGGACATTAAATATTCACTCATAGAAAGTAACAGTGGCCCCAATGATGGTCCTGCAGATGTATTAGCATCCGCTAAAGCTTTCTCTGTGTCGGGGAACTTGTACGCAGTTGGTTTGTACCTTTGGATCCACCCTCCTTTAACATAATCTGCAACCTGCAGCATTTATTTCAGTATGCGTAACCATGTGAATTTATACGCTAAACATATAAAAATACAAGAGTAAACATATTAAGAAACTATTTAACCTCGTTTGATATTTGAGAAGACAAATCGAAAGGAATTGGTCCACCACCCCCACCTCCTCCCAACAGAGGATTGAAGTGTGAAGTTGTGAAGGTCACAGATTTCTGGTCCGGATGAGGTTTAAGTGTGAGCAAAAGAAGACCGAAAAGCAAGAAGACTGCAGGAATGAGCAGTTGAAAAACAACAGTTTTCCTGTCTCTCCTAGCCATGATTAATCTCTTTGTGTACAATGCTTTGAAATGCACCCAGAAGGTAGACCTTGACATGAAACAGCAACTACAACATTGCAAGCTGACAAAGGTCCAAAAGCCCAAGATTGCAGCTACGATCATGCTAAAACCTCTTGCTATAATGCAAGCCGTAACTCCAGTAATTCTTTTGTAGTTGGCCCAAAGTTTATCACAAGAAACTCTTTTGGGGATTACATCATTATTAGGGAAAAAACTTTTAGGTACAACTGGTTCAGCTTCTTCAGAGCACCCTGCAACTCTCAAGAAAACCTCCTCCAGTGTTGTAACGGAGACGCCATAACTTTCAATACCATGACCACATCTGAGATTGTCATTCTCCGAGTTGGAGGAAGGAAACGAATTACCCATATGACTTTCTAATTCTCTGAACATGCTTTCAAATGAAGACGCAGATGAGAGAGGGAGCTTGAAAGAGATCTCCGTCCCGACCTAAAAAATATATATAATATTGAACAGGTTGTGATGCTGATGCTAATTTAACAATGCTTGTTCATGCATTAGACAATGTAAAGAGAGCTAGACACGGTAAGAAATTAAAATAAAAGTTGAGATTTTTTACTTCGCTGACACATATCGCAGATGGAATGTGACGGTAGACAATATCGGCCGCTACAGAAACATTGGGTGCTGACTGAAAATTACATATAACAAAGATCAGGATATTTCAATAGAGATTACAGCAGAAAATG